>BCIT01000004.1:1053608-1409158 GCA_001600035.1 Holtermanniella nyarrowii | reverse complement strand
GGTTGCGTCGCTGGGAAGACCGATGAGACCGCCGGATCGCCTTCTGGAATTTGCTGTTGCTGAAGCATAACTCGGCGTAGAGCTCGCACCACGGAGGCTACGAAGCTCAGGCATTGTTTGCTTGACTCCCCAGACCCGACTGATTGCTCAGCAAGACCCAGGAGAAGTTTGGTGACGATTTGAGAGTTTTACTTTTTAGGGATGGTCGTTAGGGTTCTTACGGGGTTTGATCTTCGAAGTCGAGAATTAGACGAGGCCAGGCGGACGCACTGCTAAGCTTGTTTTTGGTTTTGAAGTTTGAAGGACGAGACCATTGGATGAAGAAGGAGACAGTAGACGTAACATGTTGTAGGGTGGGAGGGAGGCGCGAAACAAGAACAACTGGACCTGGTGGAAGGGACTGCAGGAGCAAGCTGAGGAATGAGCGAGGTATTCCGATCACGTAACGTAATCACTAACCAGGAACTCCTCTCACACTTGCAAGCATCGTGACCGTCACCAGTTCCTGAGTGCGCGATGTACGAGATGATCTAGATGAGGAACGGGTTTTGGGTCAGCACGCGAAGCTGGGTCTAACTCATCGGATTGCCATTACGAGGCCCATGGGGCTGCGCAAAGAGGGCGATAGCCCGTGTCGAATGGCAACCCGAAGAGGTGCAGTCACTCACAGATGGAGCCTTGCAGGCTGGAGGTTTCTTGAGGGGACTCCCGGTAATAGGCTTGGATGGCATCGGAGGTCCAACGACCAAGCCTTTGGATTTCTCCTTTAGTTTTGCCACAGCGACGGTAGAGGTTCGCGCCGCCAATGCGAAAGCAGTGGCCGGTGATAAGTGAGTGACCATAGTCAGCGAGAGCGTCGTTACAGACTTGAACCATTTTGCGCTTGGTCAAGGGAACCCAGTTCTTTCCGACGCGATAGGCGAAGACATGATGATTGAGTGGAGCTTGGCGTCAGGATTTGAAAGGCTAGGTACTCACGATTGTTGAGATGCAAATGCCACTCCATGGCATGCACAGCGTTCGCTACAGGCATGGGTGATATAGACGCCCAATCACCGCGACCCCTCTTGATCTTGGTCCATGGCAAGTAAAGATCATAGCGTGGTGAGGAGCGCGAACCTTTGCGAACGAGACCGTCAACAGTAGCGTGTCGGGTTGAGTCAAAGGCGTTCGCGGACGGTACCGTCGTCTCGCCCAAGCGGGCCATGGTCCAGGTAAACGTTGCACATGCCCATACTGCTGCGTGGAGGTGAGAAGTTGAGGGTTGTAGCCACCCTCTGATGTCTTGCAGCATTTGCAGAGTGACCTCTGGCCGCCGAGGTCTGATAGATGACATAGGCGCGTCTCTTTTGTTCGCCTCTAGGGCCATGCGGATCATGGGCGTTCTGCCAGGGAAGGGAAGGTTGTGGACGATGTGGTAGAATGAGATACCGGTGAAGGCCTTGCTGGCTGACTCGCCGGCCATACGTCGGTGTAAGGAGCCGATGAACTGGATGAGAAAGTCCTCTGTAGCAGGAAAGGCCTTGTGGAGCTGGTTGATTTCGGTGGCATAAGCCACATACCGTCTCAACCCCAGCCCATGGCTGCTGCGAGTGCCACGTGGCTTGGAATTGTAGTATTTGGCGCGGAGATTGAGATGTTCAGTGTTAAGGCGAAGTGGAAGGCCGTCGTTACCGAGGAAGGGTGGTAGAGGGATGTAATCAGGTCGATACGCAGTGATAAAATCCCAAGCTGGAATGCCTCGAATCTGTGGAAGCCGATGCTTCGGCACGTAACCGAGGCTGTACGGAGTTGGTGGCGGGGTAGGGGACATAGCATGGTCTTGATTGCGTGACGAGGCCGCCCGAGGCTTGTCTAACATCCTTGCTATGATCCTTTCCCGTTCCGACTTCGTCAGCCTCGAAATACCACGAATGTTACTCATCTTGTGGATAAAGACACATAGCCAGGGCGGCGGGAAGGAGGATGCCCATATTGTCTGAGCAGATGGTGATGGTGCGAGGACTTGAGAACAAAGTGAGAGCGAGGCTCACTGCGAGCTCAATCGCAACTGCCTCCGCCCAGCCAATGCCTTTGTCGCCACCTAGCGCTTGAGGTCGCAGTCGCCACCACGAAGCCGCGCCTTCATACACGATGCCGATGCCGAAAGAGGTAGAGGCATCGACCCAGAAAGCCGGAGAAGGTTGTGGCGCAACGCGAACAGGGAGGGGGACAAAGTGAAGAAAGTGTCGTCTGCCACCAGTGGAGATCGTCTTGTAAACGATTGGGTGGGTAGCGTAGCTCGAACGGGTTGGTGTAGGAGCCGACAAAGTAGCCGAGGCAGGAGAGGTATGATCGCCCAATCGGTAAGACTTGACAGGTGTGATTGAGGGAGCCAAGGAGTGATTGTGCTGTCAGCAACGAATGGCGTTGCCGCGTCTGATTTGTCAACGCAAGGCCAAGACGACGACGACGACGGCCGAGTACTCACCATCAGGAAAGCCGCCAGCTTGGCTTGCAGCTTGACAACCTTGTCTCGCGGGAGGGTGACCGTGCGAACGCGCAGATCCCACTCGAAGCCGATGTATTTGGCAACTTGTGCGAACTCGAATACCTTGTCGGACCCGTAGGGTACCCCAGCGAGTCCCACACCGATAGAAGGTCACGGAGTGTAGGCGAGACGGATGCCGGCCGCAAGACGATGTAATTGTCAACCCACTTGTTGACGAGTGCATCTGGAAACGAAGCCTGCATGACAGCTTTCAGCGCATCGGCCACGCGCCCCCAGACGCCTGGCGAGGAAGAGCAGCCAAACGCGAGATGTTTGTCGATGGCGAAGGAAGAGTCCGAGAGCCTGATTACCGCACCGGGCCATTGAGACTCGTGGAGACGGACAAGCCTGAACGCGCTTGCTACGTCCATAACTGCGGCTAGTTGCGGCCCGACCGCAGATGGTACTGAGTTGTACATGTCTTTGAACCCGTCCCACTGCGTCGGGAAATCATCTGAGTCGATGAAAGAGTTGATACGACGCGTGAGACGAATTCCGGGGGAAGGAGAAATCCTGGATGATTCGCCACGTGCCATTGGCTTTTGGCACTAGCCCCAGGGGAGATGATCGGAACGGCCCGAGGAAGGTTTCGACCTGCTGAACGTTGAAAGGACCGGAGAGGCGACCAGCTGCGAACTCTTTGTTGACGATCGCTTGGAGCTCGTCTGGATGCGCAATGGCAGAAGGGTGGTTAGGAGGGGCGAAGGTGGTGTGGATGGCGGGAATGCCTATCCTCGCTCCGTGGATGAGGGCAGCAAGGAGGTCGGTGAAAGATTAAAGAAGGCCGAAAGATGATAATACGTCATGCCACTGGCCTGAAGGCAGCACGGAAGAGGACCCCTGAGGGCCCTCAGAGGTTGAGCTTGCTGCACGCTGTGCCAGCGTGCTTGTCTCCGCAAAAGCAGCAGACGTGTTGATGGGGGCAGCGGCCTCGGCTGCATGAGACGAGATTGTACATAACACAGACTGACGTGTTGGCGTCAGCTGCCATGACGAGGTTTTCTTGTGCATTCCTTGTGCAGAAAGCCTTGGCGCCGGAGACGAGAGTAGAGGACCGGCACTGCTTTGCGTAGTGTCCGCTCGCGGTTGAACCGCAGACTGTGCAAAGGCGGGGGTAAGTCGTTGATGGTGGATTGCGAAAACCTTGAAACGAGCTTGCAGGAAAGGCCTGTCCTGAGGCTTTTGTGCTTCGAACAGGGGAAGGGAAGGAGTTGGCTTGTTTGCGCGTAGGGGGATCTACTCGAGTAGGCTTGCTCCAGATCTCGTCTGTAGCTCGACGCCAAAAGGTCTCCCACCACACGGAAGGATCTGCGATCCGATCGTCTAGATCGCTGGCATACCATGCCCTTCGCTTCTTATCAGAATACAAAGCCAAAGACGCCCACTCGTTGCCACTGGTGTCATAGTGGACCACATCTTGGGAGTGCGTCGACCACGCGACGATCTCGAGCTGAGTCGGGAGTGACTTTGACTCCTGTGCCATTGCCTTGAGGAACAAAGCCGACGCCTTGGAGAACTCGTGGTATGCGAGATGGCGGTCTTCTTTTGCCGACGACGGCTCATCGTCAACATCTAGGAGCGATGCCAGCTTGGTAGCTCGAGAGTTCTTGCCGACGAGGCTCGCGTTGATTCCCTCTGGCGTGAACTGCCAAAGCTGGACATACTCGCCTCGTCGCACCTTCCGGAGGATGGTTTTACCCGGAAAGATCACGACCGAGCCTGGTTGCGAGCCAGGGCGAAAAGTAGATTCGACTACCTTGTTTGACTTTGCCCTCGAAAGCTCGAGGACGACGTCGTGCGAGGTATTCCGATCACGTAACGTAATCACTAACCAGGAACTCCTCTCACACTCGCAAGCATCGTGACCGTCACCTCACAGAGGACGTCTGCAAATGTAACCGGTCCGAGAAGGTGTGTAGAAATGCACAAGGGTACAAGATGATATGAAAAGCAGAATGTCTAAAGCTACTGCGCTCTCGCTCCTTTTGCGCCTGCCACGCCTGCCAGCCACCGTTAACCTCTCGCCTCAATCTCCGAATTGCCGAATTGTTTGGTTCCTGAGTGGCGTCAGTGCTCTTGGTGACAATATGGCGTACATGAGAGAGCCGATATGCGAGAGATAGGTGACTTTGTCTGCCAAAGTATTCGTATCTCGAGTCCGATGAATTACAATTGAAGTCATGGGACTCTTGGTGGGACTGCACTTGTCCATTTGAAAGCGTTCTAGTACATAAAGGATGTACCGCTCTTGTGAGACGTGAAGTGTTTTTGCTGGCGATCTCGACGGACCTGTAGACCAAGAATGTACTCCATTTCGCCTAGGTCTTTCATCTCGAGCTTGGCCGAGATGAGCGCCTTGAACTYGTTAAGAGTGTCACGTCGAGCAGCCGCAATGGTCAAGTCATCCACATAAACTCCTATGATGGTCAAGCTCTCAGCGTCAAGTCGGCTGTAGTCCGAATGATCGCACGGGGAGCGAGAGAAGCCGAGAGAGCGCAAGAAGACGTCCAAGGTGTGATACCAGTTTCGAGGAGACTGTATCAAGCCATAGATCGATCTCTTTAGTTGTAAACACTTGTCTGCCTTACTTGACTCATCTACAAGCTCCTCCCAGTCATCCGGCAACGCCATTTCAATGTCTTCATGGAGTGGCGCGCAAAGGAAAGCTGTCTTGACATCCATTTGATGTAAGTCTAGGTCGTGGTAGAAGCAAGGGCAATGATCATGCGAATTGACTGGAAGCGGGTGCTTCGGGTCTGAGCGTTGCGCTTATCAAAGCTTTGACGGCCAACACGTCATTTATTGGCAGCTCAAAACAGGGTCCATCACGAGAAGGGACGAGCATGTTGAGAAAGCAAGAAAGCACGCCGACAGCAAACACTAAGCCACAACGGTAGATAGCTTGTAGTCTGATACATGCCTGTCGAGAAAGTAAGGTACTCTATGTAAGCCTTGCTCTTCTCTGTATCTCTTGACCGTAGCGGTAGCACGCCGACAGCAAACGCTAAGCCACAACGGTAGATAGCTTGTACCGACCGCACGCTCTTGAAAAGACGACCGTAAGGAAGGTGGAAATCAGGAACGACTTAAGTGGCACAAACAATAAGGAATCAAGTATCGAAGCAGTGAACTGCACAGCACCTGCAACAAGCACAGCGTACTTTGGAGCCGCATGTACGCGGTGATTTGCCCTTCCTGCCGTTCATCTTGTCGGCAGGAGGAATGCCTGAGAAGGAGGCGGCGGAGGCAATGGCGAAATGGAAGGGTTTGGGGGCATTTGCTGTCTCGAGACTGAATGATCGCACTGGCGAGAGCAAGAGGTCGAGCCTTCGTTGCAGAATGACCGAGAGAATGTAGGAGACGGAAAGGATTATCTAGGACAACAGTCAAGGAATCACAGATGCATTTAGTAAACCACATTCGGGTCCCATCGGGTGATCTGGTTCCCTGGAACTCCCCTCACACTCCCAAGCATCGCGACCGTTACCGAACTATTCGTCATCGAGGCTCGACGGCTGGATATGCAAGTGAGGGATGCGCGTCTACCAAGTCCAGCTGTAACCATTGATTGGACCTATGGGAGGTAAGGGTGTAAGGTTCTTATCACCACATACCAGTTCGTCACACAAATCGCCGCTGCGTGTAATTATTCACCTTTTGGTATTCGTGAATCGTGATTATGGGATTTGGTGCATATGCCGTACATCAGTTCAATCATGTGGAGCAGGGAGGAAGGAAGCGGCGGAGAAGACTCTCCAGCAAGCGATGTGACTGTTTATTGAGTTCGCACACCGTAGGCGATGATCACTGAAGATGGACTTGACTGTACGCAGTCTGGGTTCTTAGTCGACGAAAAATGTGTCGCCCCGCTTGTCTTCCCGTCAGCCTTTGGAAGAAGAGAATTGGTTCGCTCGACAATGGTGCGGGAGAACAGTCCAAGGCGGATGAATTGCATCAATTGGTGGTTTGTGGGTCATCGGTAATGATTAGCACGCGTGAGCCGATGAGCGGAAGACCTTAGGTCTGGTGATGGTCAAATGAAGTCCTTGAACTTTGTGCAGAGCGATTGCTTCATCCAGAGAGCCCCGTCGACGACCTCACCCGTCACGACGGCGCCTACGCAATAGGGAAGCGAACCTCTGCAAGGAATCGATCTCTTTTGCCACACCAAGAAAGCTAGCCGCCACTGTCAGCAAGGTCACGTGCAAGCTGGGCCGCACGGACACAGACGTTGTCGGCCTCTTCACCTTCGTACGGACGGGTAGATTGAACGCAAAGCAAACCCTATTATTTTCACACTCAGCACGGCACGGCACGATGAGGCATGCAGTGTTCGCCCTCAAACATTGAGGCATTCCAACCTCCTGCAGAGCGAGAGCTGCTGCTGCGGGGCGAGTGACGCAAGGTTTTACATACGCTCAGTTATACGTGACTGTGAAACGCATGCATCTGCAGAGTCATAGTGCAGACAGCCCGAGATAATTGCACAATCTCAGCATTACTCCCCGATGTGGCCCACACAGGGTGACGATGCCTGCGTGGCGGTGTCCGAGAACCGACAGTTTCAAGTACAATCCTCGTGAGGTCCGGTTTCCGTGCTCTGCGCGACCACCCCTCGCTCAATTCACGAAGTATCTTGCAGGCTCAAACGGCGACGTCCAGTGATACGATGGCAAGTTTCACAGTCTGTATTGAATCCAATGTCGGACAGAATAACAACTGCTGGCAGCTGCAGTCCTGGATCAACCAAAATTGATAAGCCGCAGAGCTGCGGAACGGATGCAATCTGCAACGTCATTCTTATGACCTGAAAGTGGCTTGCAATATTTCATATGAAAAGAATGCGACACCAGGCACGCACGCGTTGAGCACGCGCGAGTGTGCATGTTAACGTTGTATATATATAGCTTCACAATAAGTAGTCAGACAGCTTGACACAGCTGCTCGAGCATCGCGTGGTACTCGCCTCATCAGTGATCGGCAGAGCAGGAGGTGCACAGGGACGATCCAGAAGCAGCCATAGTCACAATGCACACTACTTGTGAAGGTGTGTTACTCCCGTTCATGATCATGCCGGCGCTAAAGTCACACAGGCGGAGGTTCACGCAATAAGGATCCTGTGACTCCACCTCGAAATAACGGCAGAAACGCAGCTTCCAGAAACGCACGCCAGCTGTCGCCTTCCACCTGCGTATTTTCTCCCGGCACACCACGAAGTGTCAAGCGAAGAATGCTCAGCCGCACACAAAGTCTTGGGACTGTGTTAGCAGATGATGACCCGCAGTCTTCGACTGTCACAATTCTGCCAAGATCCTTCTCGTTACCTGGGTCACCGACAAGAACAACTCGCCAAAATAGCCCAAGTCCAATTGCACCCTCGACCGCGATCGCCAACGATGGATCTCCCGCGAGGAAACGAGTTTACGTAGCCAGAGGTCAGTCTGAGCTGGTACTGGGGCAAGAAATAGGTCTTCAAGGAGCCAACCTGCCCAAAGGTGTAGCTAACGTCGGCGGTAGCTACCGGGAGATGCTGCCGCAGATAAAACCGTCTGACGCCGCGTCTGTGGGAGGTGCGCTGAAGGCGGTGTCTATTGAGCGACATGATACAGAGCTTGACGTGCGTTTCACCTTGTAGGTCAAAATTAATAGCCTCAGGCCTCGCGAACCCTCCCTCAATCCTTGTCCGATCTTCGATCGTCAGGTTTCAGTCGGCGGTTCATTGAAGAGGTTGGCTACCTTTTGGAGCCAATGATGGAGCCGGACGCCAGGATGGAGGTGAAACGTGCAGTGTGAGTCTTCCACGCGTGGTGAGCAGCAAGCTGATCCAGCCAGCGGTTTCGAAGTTCTCAATAAGATGACAGATAAAAGATGGCTCGGCAAAGCAGTCAATAGTGGGAGTTTGGGCGAGATTTGGCGGTGTCTATGGAAGGCTCGCGGAGACCAGCCCGATGACGTGAGTGGGGCGTTGCCGAAGAGCTCTTGAAGCGCCGCTGACGGCTAAAGATCTTCGACAACATTGCGCTACTCTTTTGTCTGCGAGTCTTCTCGCCCAAGCTTGTCAGCTTTGCATCACTCGCAGGGACAGAAGGTTTCCACCACCTTTGCGAATTCATCTTTTTGGCGCTCAGCCAGTTTGTCGATGTGTTCAGTGTCGGCAAAGGCAAGCGCAAGCAGATGAGAATGGTAAGTAAGCAATAACGCAGACTTTCTGACCAGCTAGATTGGTCAGCTCCGCGCACTGTACGCCGTTTTTGTTGAAGATGTCGGGGATACTGAGGATGATCTTGTGCATCTACGGCCAGTACGTTGATTGACGTCGTGCATCTTTGAACTGATGGGCAGTCTACTCCAGAGACCGGATCGATCGCTGCGTTCTGTGCTGCATACATCGCCTGCGCAGATGTGCAGTCCGATCGATTATCCTGCGACGTCATTGCGAGGGCCGTGCATACTTGCAATCTGCGAGTAGAGGAGCTCAGTCGCGCGGAAGCGAAGGATGTAGGTACGCCGAAAGTGTCTGAGAGCTGATCATCAGAATCATGGGGAACTCTCTCATTGGTTGACGACTCTGTCCTTTCTTCTCGAGCAAGCGGAGACTCTGGAAATGGACAATCGAGATACACTGCGCTCCGCCTTGGTGATCATCTTGACCACGCGACCTACGCAACCCCTCCCGAATCCACTCTCTAGTCCAGGAAATATCGAGGTCGTCCTTCTGAGCAGTCGCTTGGTTGCCTGGGGTGTTCATCGGTGGCCTGACTGGGCAGAATTATTTGCACTACAAGACTGTGAAACCGCAATCTTGTCAGCTCTGCAGGCTTGCTGGTCAGTCTGCTCATCGACGAGTACGAGTGCACCGGCACGGGCAACGTTGCCCAAACACTTGACGAGAAGCTGCGGGTCGTCTCCGTCCGATGCGCTGGCACTGTTGGTTTCTTTGCTGTATCAGCTAGCAGCCCGTTCGTCTAAAGCATTGGCCTCGATGTACGTCCGCGCTGTGTCACTTGCGCCGCTCACGTTCAGCCGTACACGACATGAAGCTTTAGAAACTCTGCAACGAATCGCCGGAAGCTCCTCTCTCGGAGATGAGGTGCGGTATGTGCAAGCTGTTGCTGACCCGCAGATCTCTACTGGCCTTTGCCGTGGTCTCGCGAGCTTGCTGCTAGAACTGACAGGTGGTTATGATGAGACCCAGACTGCCGCCATGACCGAATCGGTTCGCGAGCTGAAAGACGTTCACGCCAGTCTATTTCGCGCTGCCGTTGGCTTTTCGTCGAGCGAAGAGGCTTCGACCTCGAGCGGCTGGTCTGTCGAGTCCGCTGCGATAGATGATGCGCTATCGCGCTTGTCGGGCGTGTAGTGTGATGCATTGGCGTCGATCCGTCGTCTCTCGGGCTTCTGCTTTGTGATCCGCTTTTCAGCCCTTGTTACATAAGCTCGTGTCTACATTAATTGAGCAATCAGGGTCCTTCTTGTGATGCTTAAGCAAGGATCTGGACCTCGCACGGCTGTCAAGCTCCCGATATTGGCGTCACATCCAACCCGACCCGGACTATCATGTTTGCTAGTACAGGCGCTATATATCGATGCTTACGTTCGACGGTCAAGTGCATATTTCGCTGCTGCATATAGAGCATATACCTAGCTGGCTCCAGTTGGTCTGCACTGAGCTCAAATGGTTGGTCGGATTGGCCATCCGTGACGATGGCCAAAGTGGGGGGTTAGTCTGGAGATTTCAGCACTCCGCTCACACAAATCCTCCCTTATTCTCGTATTCAGGCTCAGCACCTTAGCGCTTGGTCGACTTTAGATCGACATCACCCCCGTTTTACACCTGTCAGTAGGATAGTCTTCTCTGAAAAAGAGAAGATACCGTGGCAGTAGATCACTGAGGAAACCGTCAGCGTCGTTAGACCTGGCTTTCCGCCGAAAAAGAGAGTAAGACTTGCTTCTCTCGCGATTAGGCTGTTGGCAAGACTCCTTATATTGCCTAGCTCGCTTTAGTTTGCATAGTCTATCATTGGTGAGTCTAGGGGGAAGACGCTTGATAGCATGCAACTGACGCCACTCGCTCCAGTCTCCGATTTACCCTCAATGAGCAAAGCCTCTTCCTCTCCGGCTCCCGTCCAATCGAGTAAAGCGTCCTCTTCGGCTTGGGCTAAGGGCCCTCCCACTCAGTCCTCCTCTCCTCTCACCACATCACCAGCCCTCTCTGCTCCTCGCTCAGGCGCAGCCACTCCTCAACCCAATGGTAACCAACATGCCGCAGTAGTCAACCCAGGTCACTCGCGAAAGTCGAGCATCATGGCTATCGGCGGTGAAGCGCCTGGGACCAAACACATTGATATTCGGTCGCGTGGTGAGTTTGCGTGTCAGCAGAGAACAAAGGGTATGGACTGACGGCGTAGGCAACCCGCAACCCATCAACTTTGGCTCCCTTGACTCGCCCAACACTGCACTCTCTTCCTCCCCCGCCGCTCCCTCGGTCGCTGGCTCTCATCTCGATGCCAACGCCGTCAAGTCTTTTGGCACCATCGAAGCCGATACATCGGCTGCCGCTCAACGCGCCAACACGGGCGCCGCTGCGCCGACTGGAGTCAAGAAGCCACTTGATATGCATGCTCTTTTCGGAGCAAACGCAACTGGGTCTTCGGCCGCCAGTGAATCGGCCCATGAGTCGAGGCCGTTGGTATCAGCTCAACAATTCCAGATGCCCCAGACCACCGCTCATTCTACCCTGAGCGCCAGCAGCGCACCCGGGGCTCAACACCTGCGACCTCCTTCTGCCGGCTCGCAACCTCGATCCCCTACGATGAGCAACCAAATGCCTCAGCCTCAAGTATTCCGCCCAATGCACGGCGCACCGACTCGTATGAACGGCCAGCCGGCCCACGGTTTGACCACAGCTCGTGGACCCGGACTCCCGTCTGTGCCTGGTCAATATGCCATGCACCCAGGACATGCGCAGCAGTACCCTGGGATGGGTGGCTATCAAGGCCAGTCTGGTTACTACGTAAGTGTGCAAGGTGTCTTGCGATATACTGACTGTCAGTTCAATTACGAGAGTCAAACCCAGTACGGTGTTCCCTCACAATGGACTGGCCAGCAATCTCCGGGCCATTTCGCTCATGCTGGCCAATCATCTTACCCTCAAGTGGCAATGTCGCCTCGTGCTGGCCAGCAGCCTCTTGTCCACGGCTCACCTTCGCCTCACAACGCAGGTCTTCCTGGCAGCGGAGGCCAGAGCCCTTCACCAACACCACCCAGCCGGCCGCAAAGTATGGCTGGTCCGTTGCAAAGCGCGTCACCCATGGCCCACGCCGCGTCGCCAAACGCGCCATCCACACCGGCCCGTCCTCATTCGTTCCAGGCGCCTTCCTCTCCATTTACTCCCCACGCTCATCCTGCCCACCTTCAAGGTCAGACCGCTCAGTCCCCAGCGGCCCTCGCAGCGCTTTCTGCAAGCGCATCATCTTTCACTCCTCGTCGTTCTGGTGCGGCCATCAAGATTTCCCGTCCAGATGGCACTGCTTTGGATCTTGGAGAAGCTGCACGAGCAGTTAAGGCAACAGCCTCTACGCCCGCACCAAATGTCGGCATTCCGGCTGTTTCTCAGGCAACGCTTGAAGGCAAGAAGCCTAGCTTTAGCCCTGTCGTTGTCAGGTTGGAGTCCGAGGAGCAGAAGAAGGTCCGTCTTGCGGAAGAAGCGAAGGAGAAGAAGATGAAAGAGCTCGAGGAGCAAGAGGAGCAGGACCGCAAGGAACGCAAGGCTCGTCAGGAGGCAGAGAAGGCTCGAGCGCAGGCAAAGGCAGAGGCCGAAAAGGTAAGGCTCCGTTTTGGGAGGAAGCTGATCACAGGTCGAGAAAGACCGCGCCGACGCCAATGTTGCGGCCGATCAGGTCAAAGCTGCCGCTGTCAAGGAGAAGGCGGACGCACAAGTGGTTGCCGACCGCGAGGCCATACAGAAGCAGGAGGCTCAGAAGAAGGAACATGAGGATGCTGCGGCTGAGGCGAGGGTCAAGTCAGAGGCCCAAGCACAGGCCAGGAAAGCAGAGGCCAGCGAGTCTGCAGCAGCGCTCACGGCCAAATCGGAAGCATCGGCTCAGACTTCCTTCAATTCGACCAAGTCTGCCACCGACGAGGCGCCCGAGAGCTCACCCGCGCCATCTTCCCCCGCACCAATCGCTGCTGGTCTGCCTCCTAAGCCTACTGTCGACACCACCAGAAAGGCAGCTCCTGCTGCGCTGAAGCTTGACTCAGAGGTTGGTGCCGCCGACGCACCCCCGTCAGCTTCAACCGCGGCGCTGGGATCTGCGAAGAACATCGAGAACCTGCAGTCCATCGCGTACCCCAGCAACCTCAAGTCGCCCGCGTCGGGCCTCAACGAGACTTCCGAGCCCGGCAAGTTTCGGTACGACCGAGACTTCCTGTTGCAGTTCATGGACATTTGCAGAGAGAAGCCTGAGTCGCTGCCAGCGTTGGATGCTATTGGACTCGAGGCCGACACGTCCAGCAACTTTGGTTCGAGCCGCGGAAGCTCA
Organism: Holtermanniella nyarrowii; assembly: GCA_001600035.1. Lineage (NCBI taxonomy): Eukaryota > Fungi > Basidiomycota > Tremellomycetes > Holtermanniales > Holtermanniella > Holtermanniella nyarrowii. Next base: position 1,396,087 of record BCIT01000004.1, on the reverse strand, counting down.
CGCGCAGGGCGTCCTTCCATGGGTCCGCCAAGTGGAAGAGGTGGCGGAATGGGTGGTGGCCGCGGAGGTTTCCCTATGGGCAACTTCGGAATGGGTTCATTCGGTCAGGGACAGATTGGTGGCCGCCCTTCGACGAGCGAAGAGCGACTGGCGCAGTCCAAGGTCCTGCCTAGCAACCCACGCATGAGTAGCAGTGGGATGATCCGCTCTTCCAGTCAAGGCGGCCCGTCTCAACAACTGCCTCACATGAACACCCGCGGTGTTCGCAGTCAACGGGGCACCAAGCGTATGCCGAATGACAACCGTATGTCTTACAGCTCAATGGAGCCGGAGGTTGCACCTCTGGTTACCACGGGCGATGCTTGGTCCGGTCAGCGCCGTCGTGTCGTCGACGAAAACTCGCCAGAGTTTATTGAGCGCAAGGTCAAATCTTTGCTGAACAAGCTCACGCAGGAGAAGTTCGACTCCATCTCGGTCCAGATTCTCGAGTGGGCAAACAAGTCGAAAGACGAGGAGGACGGGCGAACCTTGAGACTGGTCATCAAGCTCATCTTCGAAAAGGCGACGGATGAAGCTCACTGGTCTAGCATGTACGCTCGATTGTGTCGCATGCTGCTCGATCGCATCAGTGACGAGGTCTCCGACACTTTTGACGGCAAGCGCATCTCTGGCGGACCCCTCTTCCGGAAGTACCTCCTTGGCAGATGTCAGGTTGACTTCGAGACTGGATGGAAGAGCAGAGAGGATGCGGCTTCTGCCGCCCTTGCTACTAGCGAGGACGACAAAGCCAGACTTGCGGCTAAAGCTGCCGCGGCAGATCAGGCTGAAGGCGAGACAGAAGAGACAGAAGGGGAGAAGCAGCCTGAGGAAGCCGCCATGCTGAGTGATGAGTACTACATCGCGCAGAAAGCCAAGCGCCGAGGTCTTGGTTTGGTGCAGCTCATTGGTGAACTCTTCAAGATGGAGATGCTCAGCCGAAGTGTCATCGTGACGTGCATGGTCAAGCTTTTGTCAAACGTCAACGACCCCGACGAAGAGGACATCGAGTCGACGTGCAAGCTGATCACTACCGTTGGTGCTGTCATGGAGCGTCAACACCCCTCTGCTCTTGACATTTTCTTCGATCGTCTTAGGGAGTTGTCAAAAAGTCAGAATATCAATTCGCGTATGCGCTTCATGGTGCTGGTCAGTACTCCGGCTCTCGTTTTCTAGGACATGCTGACGATGCAGGACGTCATCGAACTTCGATCCAATAAGTGGCAGCTGCGTAACTCTGATGGGGGTGTGCAGACCATTGCTCAAGTGCACGAGCAAGCGGCTCGGGAGCAAGCAAAGAAGACAGCTCAAGCGGCTCAGAGCTCTCGCGAGGCATCGTCGCGTTCTGGATCGCGGCAAGGTCACCCTAGGCGCAACGAGTTCGGCGGTGGTGGTAGTGGACAAGGCGGCAGTGATTGGACGCCAGTCGCAAACGCCCGCTTGCCTCAGAGACAAACAGACTTCTCCAGCTTTGGCCGCATCGGCAGTCAAACTGGCGTTCCGACTGCTTTGGGCCCATCCAGTGTCTTCAATAAGCGCAAGTCCAATGTGCCTGGGCAAGTCACGCCGCCCCTTTCCCGGCAATCTTCTTCCTCCAACATGTTCGGCGTGCTTAGCGGGGACGGGTCTGCTGAAGCCGGGCCTTCGGACGGTCGTCGAGGCAGTGGCGACGCTGGCTCACAGCGCAAGAAACTCGCCCTCTTACCTCGATCCAAGCCTGTGGAAGGCGAGGATGGTGACGAGAAGGACGGCGAAGAGGATGATGCGGATGAGGACAGCGAAGAGGACGCGGCAAGTGATGAGCAGGACGAGGAAGAGCTCGAAGACGAGTCTTCTGATATGTCGGAGAGTGCAGCTCGCACCAAGATCACCTCGGATATGAAAGAGCTTTGGGGAGAGAAGGATGCTGGAGGCTCCAGAAATCCCGAGGACATCCTCGAGTACTTCCGGGCACTTCCTGCTGTGCATCAGAATTTGCTCGCTACTCAGCTTGTCGACGATGTCTTCAGGATCGCCAAGAAGTCCGATGCCGAGGTTGTCGCCAAGGGCTGGAGCAAAGCCTTGGCCGAGGGTGTCACGACATCAGGGGTCTTGCAGTCAAGGTACGTTTTTCAGCATCGTCAGCGCTGACTCTTCAGTCTGATGACTCGCATGGAGGCTCTCGATGATGACTCAATAGACTTCCCTTTGGCGTACACTGCTGTCGCCATCCTCATCCGCGGTGCCAGTCTAGACGACGATGCCGTCGCCGCCCTCAGTGATGCCATCGCTGTTGACGGCACGCCGAGGCTGACACCCAAAGACAAGCTCGCGCGGGCCTTTGCCAACCTAGACAGCGCTTGATTGGTCGACAAGGTATATCTTGACATGTCTATCATTGCTTTGCGTGCCATGTATTACCTGCTTATAGTAGTTTGTCTTCTTGACTTTTCGAACTCAAAAGGAAGAACGAAACGCATCACGTGTGGGTTTGCCTCCACTTCGCCGAACCGCGCCGGCCGTTGGCTTGATGCTTCACTTTGCGATCGCAACGTATTTGGCATTGTACAATGGCCCCCTTGACTCTGACTGACCTACAAAGTCTAGACAAAAGTGACAAACTCGCATGGACGCGCGAAGAGTTTGAGTTTCCAGATGCTGCAGCTTGCGGAGGTATCGCAGGTGCGTCCAGTAGTGTTTCGGTGTACCGTGCTCGCAGGGCAGTCTGATTATGCAGCTGGGCAAGCGACGTATTTTTGCGGCAACTCACTCGGACTTCTCTCCAAGGCGGCACGTCGACAAATGGTGGAGGATCTCGATGTGTGGTCTTCGAGGTGAGATTGTTCATGTGTCAGCGTGCTCATTACAGAGCTGTCACAGGTCACTTCAGTCACCCTCACGGCCGTCCCTTCAAAGATCTTGAGAAGAACGTTGCCCCAGGTCTTGCAGCTCTTGTTGGAGCTCGATCCATCGAGGAGGTAGCACACACTTCGACACTCACCTCGAACATCCACAACTTGCTTGTATCGTTCTACAGGCCGACGGCTAAGCGGTACAAGATCGTCATCGAGCAGGGTGCTTTTCCCAGTGACTGGGTGAGTCGATATGGCTTGCATTGAAGTTTACATACAGTACGCTGTTCACTCGCATCCTCCCCTGCACAGCGGCGTTCTGTCTGCTCAGCGGATCTCAGAGGCGATCATCAGCCTGAAACCACGTGAAGGAGAGTATACGTTACGGACCGAAGACATTTTGCAAACTCTTGACGCAGAGGGAGAATCGGTGTGTAGTCATGCTGGCTTCGCTGACAGCACAGATTGCCTTGGTGTGGCTTTCCGGGGTGCACTACTATACCGGCCAATTCTTCGATATTCCTCCTATCGCTGCGAAAGCGCATTCGGTCGGCGCTTTGATTGGCCTCGATTTGGCTCACGCCATTGGCAATGTCGTTGTCAAGCTGCACGAGTGGCACATTGACTTTGCAGTGTGGTGCACGTATAAGTACCTGAATGCAGGTCCGGGATCTGTTGGGGGCATGTACGTTCGTTCCGGCCTGGATGACGGGGGCCGCAGGTCAGTGTCTCCGTTGTGTATACTGGTTCTTATACGATAGGCTTGCTGGGTGGTGGGGAAACGATCCAGACACTCGATTCCAAATGCTGCCGACGTTCAAACCTGCAAAAGGTGCCCGCGGTTACCAGCACTCATGTACACCAGTCTTTTCATCCATACCTTTGCTATCGACTCTCGATCTCATCGCTCGCGCCGGCGGTATCAACGTCTTGGCTGAGAAAGGCCGGCGCTTGACAGACACGCTAGAGAGGCTGTTGCGCGAGAGTCGCTACTACCGAGATTTGGACGCCATAGACAAGCTTGACAGTGTTCACTTCAAGATTCTCACCCCACCTTGGCCCCAACGAGGTTCGCAATTATCCCTGCTTCTCCACCCGACCTCGATTATGCCTCAGGTGTTCCAGAAAATGGTGGAACAGGGTGTTATCGGAGATGAGAGGGAGCCTGGTGTCATTCGATTGACACCAGTTGCGTTGTACAATACCTTTAGCGAGCTCATTCGAGTGACAGAGGTGCTTGATGAGGCGATTGCTAGTACGGAATAGATGGCGTATATCATGCATCCCAGCCCCATTTCCCTCGTCCAGCTGTCCTCAGTGCACTCGTGCTATCCCATTTACAGCTGACGAAAGGCACGATTGAACGCAGCCAAGTTACAGCTTCAGCCTGAATACTGGGATTCCCATCCAAACACAGCCATCTCAGCGATGCACACGCTTGAGCTACCGGCGGCTCACGTGCATCGTTGTCTTTGCTGGACTGGACTTCATTTTTGTGAAGGGTAAAGGCATTGAGGCGACGGCGCTTCGAGGATTGACTCTCGGAGGTCTGGGTTGGTTGTGCGGAAGCCATTCGTGACTTTACTAGCCGGACCACGGGACCTCCAGTTACTTCGCAGGCCACCATCGACAACGCTGTCAAGCACGGCGCAACTGTGCCAACAAGAGTGCCTGGATTGACGAGCCACTCAAGGAAACTGTTGCTCTGCGGTGTGTGTGATACGTTGATGAAGCGAATGGCAGGTGCCTTGATAACCAATGCGGACAGCATGGTCAAAGTAAGAGTGGAACAATTTGACAAGTCGAGGACTTGGAGCTGGGGGAGGAATTCTTGCCAAGAGGTGGAGGGGAATATGGGTGATGTAGCGGAGGCATGAGGGATTCGACTGATCCGGAGGCGAGTCAGAGCCGGGCAGTCGATGTCATGGAAAGGGAAGGGGGCGTCGATAGCTGTACTACCAGCTCTGCTGCCGACGGAGCATGTCCAGTAAACGAGTGACTCCAAGTGCGTCATCGTCACAGCATTCGCCTTGACATACTCGACCTCACCCATGTCATCTGCGACGGTATTGTCAGCACTCGAAGTGACGACTGCACTGTATTGCACGTCTCGCAGATTCGGAGCCAGAGCCAGGAACGTGGTGACATCGAGATCGGCGCCTGCTGAAATTTGAGATAGTGCGATGACCTGGAGCGTCTGCAACTGCCGCCTCGTCAGAAGACCCGCGCTGGATAGAGGCTTGATGGCCGACGATTCGACTATCAGCGTCCTTAAACCGCGAGCTGAAGCAGTGAGCAAGCCGCCATCAATCCGTGGCATCTCGCCGACCCGGATGAGCTGCAGCTCACTCAGGCGCTGGCACTTGCCTTGCCATCGACTGAGCGCTGACAAAGGCACATCACGCAGCTCTAACTTCTGCAAGCTTGCCATGGATGGGAGCAGGAGCGCCGCGAAGTCTTCGAGGAGGTAAGCCGGTGGTTGCTTGGTGAGGACTAGGCTATGCAGGCGGCCATTTGCACGGTGAATCCATGCTTTCGTTTTGGCAAGGGATTTGATAGTGCCAAGACGAAGATCGCACCAAGCATGTGGATTGGACAACAGCGTCATTCGCCATACCGAGCACACATGGGTGAGACGCAGGGCTAGTGTAGAGTCGGCGTGCCGGCCGAGTTGTACGAGGTGATGAAGCACGTCTGGTGGAAGGCAGAGTGCTGGGGGGTTGGCTAGCGATTGTTGGTGGCGGGCTTCTTCGGCGTCAAGCTGTTGCCGAAGCGCCGCAAAAGACGACGCAGATCGACAGCAATTGTCATGCGCACTGTCTAGAATTGCTCTCGCTCTGCTGTACCGTTTGGCCCCGAACAGGATTCGAAACGCGCGAAGGTAGCCCTACTCAGTCAGCTTTCTATATTGACACGCCGCTGTGCTGACCTTGGGCGAAATACGTGACAGAAGCATCATTGTCTTGGCCGTCTCCAATGCCAGACTTCTCTTTCCTGCGCGATCCAAGGCAGCTGCCTTGCTGTCTAGCGCTGCCAGATTATTTGCATCAACCACGAGAACCTAGGGTATCAGTGTGGTCGCGAGATATGTCGCGCGACTTGCCTCGTTAAAGTGGGCGACTGCATCAAGATAACGACTTGCTCTGTATGCTTTGACACCTGCGTCCATTGCAGGTATTGATTGCAGCTTGTAGCGCGCGCGGTACTGCCAGCTGCAGGGCAGCTGCAACGCGTCGCTTCTAGCAGCGGTGAAACTGCTCTGCTAGCGTTCCTAGCGGTGTTACCTCCATGGCTTAATGCGCGCGCTGCTGCGCGTATCATATGCATGCTCGGGTACAAGTCCACTTTGGTTGAAGATCGTCACGGTGAACATGCCACTTGACTTTGATCCTCGGCATCCCCCTCGCGGTCAGAAGGCGTTCGAGACCCATGATTTTGTGCATCGCTTGATACAGGACGTTGTAGCCCGTGTGCATTACTGGAGACCCAGAAGAAGGGTTTGGCCTCGAGGGGTCATTGTCTTCTTTCCTGGTGCGTTCAATGTCAGCTGTCATACTCTGCTGAACCTCGTAGGCAATCCGGGACTCTTAGGCTACTACGAGTCATTTCTCACTAAACTACATGCCTCCATTCCAGACGATTTCGCGATCGTAGCACATTCGCATATCGGCCATTCGCCAGATCTTCCACAGCCCGCAAAAGCTCTGACACTGCGCGAGCAGATTCGATGTAAAACAGAACTCGTCCAATTTATTGCAACAGATCTCTATGGACTCGATGGCCATGAATCGGCCTTGGAAGCGACAAGCATTGCTGTCATGGGACATAGCGTTGGCGCGTACATGGCTGCGAAAGTCTGCAAGTCGGTCTTCGTGAAAGCTGCCTTTTTGCTCTTTCCGACGCTGGGCGACATTGCGCAGACTCGGAATGGTAGACGATTGCGTGTGCGTACAAGCGGACTGTGGACTCGAGGCTGATTTGACAGCTCATATTCCATGAACCTCTGATCTCAGTCCTTCCCGTGCTGGCAAGAGCACTTCCCTTGCTGCTGCCATTCTATCGGATGTTGCCACTCACTGGTTCATTGGCCCCAAACGAAACAACTCTCGAGCTTCTATCTTCGCCCGCGACGATCGATCATGTACTTCGTCTGGCTAGCTCGGAGATGTCATCGATACTTGAGCCAGATTGGAACTGGTACAGCGATCTGAAGAACAGCTCGAAGATCTGGAGCTACTGGGGAGAAGATGACGGATGGGTTGGTCGTGAAGGAGAGGTCTTGCAGAAGCTCTTGAGGGATGCTGGAGAAGGGCATGTGTCTAATTGCCAAGACGGCATTCCACACGCGTATTGCCTAGGTAAGATCCTGTCTTCGTCCATGCTGATTCCCAGCGCATTCAGAGCAGATGGCGGCCGTCGTCAGCTCGTGGGTCACATATGCATCTAAATTATAAAGCTCTGCATACGAAATGACGATTACAACGATTGACTCAAAGTCTGCCACAGTGTCCAGCCCAGAATCAAAGCGACCACAGCCGCAGCACCAAGTCTTGCGTCACCCCCGCCAAGCAAGCTCAGAAAGCACCATGAGAGGCCAATGACCTGATCTGCCACGAAGCCACAGCTCTTTTGCATGTACAACGTCATGGCATCTGCAGGAGGCGGACGTGATGGATGTGGGCTCGGTGGTTGAGGTAGCTTTGGAACAGAACGTGGACTGTGTCCTGCCGACTGGCTATACGGGATGCGGACAACGGCATGCACCGGCTTGTGGTCGGACAAGACGATGAATTCGGACGAGCCATAATGATCGATAGCTGAGATTGTTTCGCTAAGTTTTTCGTCCACACCCTCTGCGTCGTTGTACGAGGCGAATAGTATACGATCGGTATAGCCCGGAAGACGTTTTCTACACATCAGTCATGCTCGTGATTGGTTGCAATGATGAAACTTACCGACTGTAACCATCAACGGACCCATTGATACGCTTGTACGTTGGTGCAAACGATCGCACATCCCCTTCGCGCAGTCCACCAAACACTCGCCCTGCACTCTGCTCCGAGCGAAGCGTATCGACATTGACTAGTGCATTTCGCTCGTCACGCACGCTCGCATTTGCTTCGGCACTGGATGTCTGAGGGTAGACTCCAGCTTCTGGAAGTCGGCGTAAACGGTAATTCAAATCACCGAGGATGAAGAGATGCGAGGTTTCGTGTATCTGGGATGCCGAGTCTAGAACGTCGGTCGAAGGGAAGAGAAGACTTGTTTGAAGCGCTCGATAGCTTGCATTGCGTTTGTCAACGTTGTAGTCGTGTGCTTCGAAGTGTGCAGACACGAAGCTTGAAGTCAGTATGCGCAATGTCGAGGTTGTGTATGACTTACGTGTAGGACTCCCAACTCGGGCGATCAATCCCTCTGTCTATCGAGAGACGTGCGGCAACAGCCGCTTTGTTGCCCATGCCCAAAGGAGGGAAGCCTATACCGAGTGAAGTTGTTTGAGTCTTGCCAGTACAGCCCCCGAGCGTAGCCTCGCGGCCAAAGAGCCACAAAGCAACGCCTGCATGAGTGACCTTGGCCAGCAGATTGTAAGATTCGGAAGCGCCTGATGAGGCTGAGGCGTGTGAGGACAACAAATCTTGGAAGCGGGTAGCCAAGCTGGACACGACTGAGCCTGAAAATCCAGCGACTACACGATTAGTGCAAGTTTGACGAGGGTATAGCACTCACGTGCCCAGTGTAAAGGCAGTAGCTCTTGAACAGAAATGGCATAGATGTCGTGAAGCTGGGTTGTTTGATTGGCCCTACCCTGGATCTCCGGCAACAGCCAGCCTCTGAGATCATTCTGCGATATTTCTGACGCCCTGAGGTTGGTGTTGAAGGTTGTCAGGAAGACAGAAAGGGTTGACATGGCGGGTACGAGCTGGTTATAACCAGCTCGAGCGATGCTTGAGCTTAGCTGCTGCACAAGTATGTTATTACGTAATAAGTGCTGTCCTCGCCGCGTTACAGTGACCTACCTGGTCTTGCAAGCTGTTTCAAGTGATTATCAGCCAAATCAAAGCATCATGGGAGGCCACTACAATCTCAAGGCCCTCATCAAGGCCATTAGGTCGTGCAAGGTCAGTCTCCAGCCTACATAAAGTTCCTTCAGCTCATCAGCTCAGACACTTGCCGATGAACGTTCAGTCATTCAAAAGGAGTCGGCCGCCATTCGAACATCGTTCAAAGAGGAAGACTCCTTTACACGGCACAACAACATTGCAAAGCTACTTTACATTCACATGCTTGGATATCCTGCGCACTTTGGACAGATTGAATGCCTCAAGCTTGTTGCCAGCCCGCGTTTCAGTGATAAGAGACTGGGCTATCTTGGAATCATGCTGCTGCTTGATGAGAATCAGGAGGTCTTGACGCTTGTTACCAATTCGTTAAAAAAGTAAGCGGATGTCATTATGGCACTGACGCTTCAAGTGACATGAACCATTCCAACATGTACGCAGTAGGTCTCGCCCTCTGTACCTTTGCCAACATCTCTTCCGAGGAGATGTCGAGAGATCTGTGTAACGAGGTTGAGAAGTTGCTGGGCAGCACGAATACGTACATAAGGAAAAAGGTACGCGACGAGCTGTTCCGCGCTGAGACCAGGCTGCTCTCTGTGCTCTCCGGATCATCCGACGAGTGCCCGACCTTCTAGACCACTTTCTCATCAAAGCCAAATCTCTCCTGCAAGATCGAAATCACGGAGTTCTGCTCGCAGGTGTCACCTTGGTCGCGGAGATGTGCGCGCTTGACGAGGCTTGCTGCAACGAGTTCCGGAAGGTGAGACAATGATCACAGTGTTATGCTGACGCATGAGGCTACGGGACTCCTTGTGAAGCACTTGAAGGCTTTGGTGACAACAGGTTACAGTCCCGAGCATGATGTTGGCGGCATCACAGACCCCTTCTTGCAGATCAAGATTTTGAAACTGCTGCGCATGCTTGGAAAGGGAGATGCAGAGGCGAGCGAAACTATGAACGACATCTTGGCGCAGGTGAGGCATCTTGACATGCTAGACGAAGAAACTTACCTCTCAGATTGCAACGAACACGGACTCGACCAAAAACGTTGGCAACTCGATTCTGTATGAGACTGTTCTCACTGTGCTTGAAGTCGAGGCGGACAGCGGGCTCCGTGTCATGGCGATCAACATTCTCGGCAAGTTCCTCGGTAACCGAGACAACAACATCAGGTATGTCTGTGCAAACCATTTCGTCTCTGACAGCGAGATACGTTGCCCTGAACACATTGAACAAGGTTGTCGGCATGGACACAAACGCAGTACAGCGTCACCGTAACATCATCCTCGACTGCCTTCGTGACGGCGACATTTCCATCCGGAGACGCGCTTTGGAGCTGTCCTACGCTCTGATCAACGAGAGTAATATCCGCGTTCTCACAAGAGAACTTCTTGCTTTCCTCGAAGTCGCCGACAACGAATTCAAATTGGGTCTCACAACTCAGATTTGTCTGGCGGCTGAGCGGTACGCACCGAACAAGCGTTGGCATATTGACACTGTCCTGCGGGTCCTCAAGCTCGTGAGTTTGATGCCTCGAACTCTTCTGACCTTAGGCTGGCAATTACGTACGCGAAGAGGTCTTGTCGTCATTCATTCGCTTGGTTTGCCATACGCCCGAGCTGCAGTTCTACACGTCCCAACGGCTTTACACCGCCCTCTTGGCAGACGTCTCTCAGGAATCATTGACGCTGGCGGCAGTCTGGATCCTTGGAGAGTTCAGTGATGTTCTCTTGCAGGGTGGGACATTCGATGACGGGGAAGAGGTCAGGCAGGTCCGTTCTTCCGAAAGAAAACCCGACGGCGCTGACCCCAAAGGTCTCGGAAGCGGACCTCTTGGATCTGCTGGAGCTTGTACTAAACTCACCCTACGCCAACCTACTCGTTCGACAGTACGTGCTCACATCTGTGAGCAAGGTCTCTGCACGCCTAGCCGAGACGCCTTCGTCAACATCTGTCACCCAGCAAGAAAGAATTTCCGTTCTGCTCGCGAGCTACACGTCCAGCCTGGAGCTGGAGATCCAGCAGCGCGCTGTCGAGTTCGGTAGTCTCTTTGCTCGAGATGATATCAAAGGCGGTGTTCTTGAGAGGATGCCTCCACCAGAGATCAGGGCTACTATCATGGGCACTGGTGAGTCTCGCAGGCCAGAATTTGTTGTTGATAAATCAGTGAGCGAGCGCAAGCCTGTAGGGTCCACCAGAAATGACAAGGACTCTTTGGTCGACCTGATGGGGGATGAGAGTGGACCTGCAGCTAGCAGCGATGCGGCACCGGTGGCCCAAGCGACCCACGATCTCCTCGCCGATATCTTTGGTTCTGGGGGAGGTGGAGGGGACCTTGGCGCTTCCTCGAATGGCAAGCCTGGCACCGCTTCTTCTTCGTCGGTCGTCAACGATATCATGGGACTATTTGATTCCTCGGCGCCATCGGGACTAGCTACAAGCACAGGTATGCCTAGTGCATCCTCGAACAACGATATTGCTTCGTCTACATCGACACCTGCCGCTCACACAACTGCTCCCCCGCCGCCAAAGACACAGCTACAGGCTTACACGGCGTACGATGACAAGGGTTTGAAGATCACTCTCACTCCCAAAACGTCCCCCCAACAGCCTGGTGTCGTTCAGATCCTTGCTCGATTCACTGCGTCTGGTTCGGCAGAGATCAGCGGCGTCAATTTCCAAGCAGCTGTCCCACGCGTACGTCCCCTTTTGCCGGTCCATGCCACTGCTGACATGATCCAGACTCAACAACTACAAATGCAAGCCATGTCCAACAATGCCATCAGCCCTCAAGCGACCGAGACTCAGCAGATGAGAGTTGTAGCTCCAGCTGGGGTGCGTTCCATTTTAATATTTGCAGTCGCTGATTGTTCAGGCCCAGGTGCGACTGCGCCTCCGCATCGCCTTTGCTGCAGATGGAGAGAATGTGACTGAGCAGGTCGATTTCTCAGCATTTCCTTCTGGGTTGACTGGTGGTCGAGCGTAGATAGAATAAGCATACTCTCACGATCTTCATGTACACCATATGTACTGTAGCTAGAGCTGCAGTCGCAGTTGAAAATGAATTGCATGCTTTGAGAATCTTCCTTTCATGTGTGGCTCTGGAGAAAGGCACGCGTACGTGCAGCTGCGGCGTGAATTAGCTAGCTAGCTAATAGCAGCTGCAGCTCCTGCAGCTCCTGCAGCTTACTACTTGAAAGTTGTCAACATCTCGCCAATACTTTGACCAGACAGAGAAGATCTTCCAACATTCACGTCTGTAAGTCCTCGGCAAGTGAGCATTAGCCGAAATGTACGTGAAACCTGGTGATTCTCATTTCGGGACTAATTCTTCAACAGGCCGACTGATCCAACACCGCCCGCTGGCTCGTCCACATCATGGCCACCATCATCTGATCAGGCATCTGCACCTCCTCCAAAGTCTCGAGTCGTCAGTGTGGGCTCTCTGAAAGACCGCATTGCAAAATTCAACGACCTGTCCGCAGGCTCAGCACCGCTCCTGCCAAATGCCCCTTTTGGCCTGGGTGCTCCCCCAGCTCATGCGCAAAGTCAAGCTCGAGGGTGTCTCGTTGGCAATCGGCTTCCAAGCTTGGATCCGAAAACTGCTGGCTTTTTGGCTACTGGTGCCTCAGGCTCGCTGAGGAAGCCATCTGGTACGACTCGAAGCCCGTCACAAGGCTCCCTTGCGCACCGCATAGACAGCCCATCAAACTCCAGACCAGCGACTCCTTTGCCTGATAGAGATGAGGTGGCCTCGACTCCATCTTCCACACCTGCCGAGCCGGTTGACAACACTGCGTCATCCAACGTGCAAGAGCCTGGCCCAGATACTCTGTCAAAGCAAAACCTTCGTCTCAACACCGGTGAAGCACCAGGCATGGTGCGCCAAGACTCCAACTCCTCGGCACAACCCTCCATCGCGACACCTTCCATCTCGTCGATGCAAGCGCAATTCGGACACAGCTCGACGGGCTCAGGCGAGGTCATCAAGATGATGGAGGATGTCAGCGGCGTCAGCACGCCCACTGGTACCCCTCGAGCGGCTGCTCATCGCGATCTGGCCCCTGACGATGACGTCCCTGTCGATGTTGAGGCTGCAGATGGAGCAGAAGTCGCAAAGATACAGCAATCTGCCTCAGCAGATGCTGCCGCCGACACGTCCGACGTCCGTCTTCGCGAAGACGCCGTTCTCGACCTGGCGGCGGACATTGAGGATCTTGTGGGTGCGCGAGCAGATGGCGGCCCCATTCACTCTGAAAGCGTCGAAGTCGAGACAGCCGGGGATGGTACACGCGAAGCTCCCGTTCAAGATGTCGTCAAGGCTGAGCAGACGGTGCCGACTGTGTCTGGGGTTCCTGACACTCTCTTTACAACCGACGCTCCCTCCACCACAACGAGCTCCTTTGAGGCCGCGGCTGAAGAGGCACAGCCGGTGGAGCAATGTCCTCTGCCATCAGCTGACGAGGTCGCTGAGGAGACCGCCGCGACGCATGCAGAGAAGCGTGCTGAGCCCTTCGTTGAGCAAAAATCTGCCAAAGAACAAGAGGGTTCGAAGGCAGATCTGGTTGAGCATGCGGCGCAGGATGCGACGCCAAGCACAGAGCTGCAGGCAAAGAATAATGGGTTGACTCCTGCGCAATCCGAGGAGGCGGGCATTGCTTCTGCAGAGAATCCGGCAATCGAGGGTTCAGGGGAGCAAGGGTCTGCTGAACGAGAGATTCCGGCTTCTGCCTCATCCGAGGGGTTGGCCATGGAAGGTACAATGAATCAGTCAAGCGCGGCGCAAGATGTTGCTGCACCTGCGAAGCCGAGGGCGAGACTTGGTCCTATGGAGGTCGTATACCTCCCTAACTCGGACTCTGAGGACGAAGAGGATGAAGAGCAGGACGAGAGCGGCGAGAAGCAGGAGGGGGACTTTTTGAGCGAGCATCCTGACGAGACAGAGGTGAGTCTTCTCTTTGCTTGGACAACACGCTGACCTCTCAGGACTTGCACTTGCGTCACATGCGTCTGACTACTGAGCAACTGGGCCTTTTGCGTTTGAGTCGCTTCGGCAGGCATCTTGAGCGACTTTGCTTGAGACAGAATGCTATCACAAGCCCCCTGCCTGACGACTTACTCGAGGGTCTGACGCGGCTGGAGGAGCTCGATCTTTACGACAACCGACTGGGTCCGGAATTCACTAATGCCGAGGTGAGAGGTTGCAGCAATATCAAGTAAGGTCTTCATAGTGATCGAAACTCACGCCCAGAACCCTCGATCTTTCGTTCAACAACCTTCGCAAAGCTCCCACTCTCCCGGATCTGGCCTACGTTGAGACATTGTATCTCGTGCAGAACAAAATTACATCGATTGAAGCCGGCGATCTGGACTGGTGTCAGGCCACCATGCGCAGCTTGGAACTGGGAGGCAATCGCTTGAGGGTGAGCTCACAGTGGCGAAGAATCAGCTGACATTTTGCAGAAAATGGAAAATCTGGAAAAGTTGGTGCATCTAGACGAGCTTTGGCTAGGTAAGAACAAGATTCGAGTTCTTGAGGTCAGTCAACCGAATTTGTGACTGGAAGCTGATCAACAGAACCTCGACACATTCAGCAATTTGAAGATTCTTTCGATGCAGTCTAACCGGATCACTCGCATCGGTGGGTTAGATGGCCTTGTGAACCTCGAAGAACTTTACTTCAGTCACAACGGCTTGATAAAGATCGAGGGACTGGAGCACAACGTTAGTCATCCATCGCCGGAGGATAGCACTGATTTCCTGTAGCTCAAGCTTAGGACTCTCGATGTTGGAAACAATCAAATTGCTAAGATTGAGAACATCTCCCATCTGAAAGCTCTGGAAGAATTCTGGGTATGTATTTTGAAAGCCAACGCTGACATCTAGGCGAGCTACAACCTCATTCCCAACCTTCGCGACCTCGAGAAAGAGATGTCGCCGCTCCCTGCATTGGAGACTGTTTATCTTGAAGGCAACCCTTGTCAGAAAGATGACATGGCCGGCTATCGTCGCAAGATCATCTTGGCCCTTCCATCGCTCAAGCAGATCGACGCAACGTGAGTCTGCCAGATTCGATTCGTGTGGCTAAGCTGTAGCTACGTGCAAGCAGCTCCTTACTCCACCAGGCCGGCGCAGCCTGCAGGCAGTGCAGTTTCAGCGCCTGAACCTGTTGCATCGACAGCCGCAGATGTACCTCGCGGATCTGACGAGATTCAAGGGGAGGCCAAACCTTCTACCGAAGCTTCGTTTCCGGACCCTCCCAAAGAATCGCCTTCCGGGACCCCCATCGCCAAGCCTGATCAAATCGACAGTGGCAGCGTGACTCCGCTGGACCCCAAATCCCTCAGTGACTTCCCGTCGGTGCCCGACTCTGGCGACAAGGATGACCCTGCCGGTGCAAACTCTGACAGAGTTCGTATCGAGGTCATGGTCCCTCCATCTCCTGAAAAGTCAACATCTTCGCTTAAGCAACAGCCACCTCAGTCTGTCGCAATCTTTGAGCCTGAATCAGCGTCAGAGGTCGAGGAAGGCGCAGCTGAGTCCCCAGCAGGCAAGAAGTCGGCTCCAAAAAGTCCACTGCTCGACGACGAGGATCCGGGAAACTTTGAGGGAGGCTGGGTAACTGTCACGCGGTAAGTGGGACCAATTGTGGACTGTCTACTGATCACCCAGGGGTCGTGAGAGCTAGTACATCTAGATTAGGATCTTGTCACGTTTGTCATGAATTGCATGCGTTGCCGACATTTATGATGCTCTCTCCAATGACACAAGAGTACCCACTTCACCTCATGGGCCATAAGCCATCGGATATCGGGGAAAGGGTGCTTCTCGGGGCTGCTGTTGATGCTGATGGCGAGGCGGCCAAGGTGGCCGATACCCTTCTTGCGAAGGCGGATGTACAAAGCTCGTTTGGTCTTGCATGGGGGTCCAGGATTGAGGTCGGTCCGCATTGCTAGCGGGGCGCTTGCCGGTCGGTGATTTGGGCCGCAGCGAGTCGATTTCTTAATCTAGTTTAGTTGGCGGCTACACTGCGGGACTCACCAGCATGGAAGGGCAACAATGGAGGAGGATCTATTTGCGAAACGGGAGGCGACTGAACAGACGGGGCTTCTCCCTCGCTCAGCATTGTCCAGCCCTTGCGATCAAAGCCAGGACTGCCGAAGATCTGTAGGCGGCGCGTGCCGAGACAAAAGTTCTCAATGATGGTGTACAGGGATGATGGTATGCTCGGTGACTCTTTATCTGCTGTCAGATGGAACTCGGCCACAGCACTGACCTGATGATGGATCCCAAAGATGGGTGTCCACGTCGACGTTGCAGTGGACAAACCACGAATCCGTAGCCCGCCGGACAGTCCCGCGTATCCCCATCAAACAGTGTTCTTTCTGCGCAGCAAACAACCCCGTCTCGGCAGCCTCGTCGACGTTGCCCCTTTCGCCATGATTGCGCTTGACGAAAATGAGATCTTCGCACCGCCTGAAGCCCCATTTGGCTAAACATTCCCTCCCCCTCTCCAAACCATCAGTGTTGCCTGGACCAACCCAGAGGAAGACGAAACCCGGGTCAGACGATAATTGTCGGATGGGTAGATCCGAGGTTCTGGCCCAGGACCAGTTGGATGACTGGAGCGGCGGAACGACGAAGATGACGTCGAATTTGGTGGGAAGGAGCTGCATTAGGGGCGAGTTGTTCCCGTGAAGTCCCATGTCAAGCAGGTGAGGTGCGATGTTGATGCGCCGATGCTTTGTAGCATGATCTCGAACGATCCTTGCCTTCAAGTCCAACAGCCGGCGAAGCGCAGGGTATCTGAATTTATCAGTACATTCTCATAAATGACTGACTGACTCTTGACATATCTCATGGTCCTCAGCACCTGATATCCAGTCTCCAGGCCACTCGCCCAACCCAGCTTGATACCTCTCTGAATAATCATTGCGAACCGTCTGCTCATCGGCTTTGAATTTCTCCCACGCTTGCCGCGAGCTCTCAGCAGCGTCATCATCTTGCTTGCGCTCAGTCTGTCGCTTTTTTACACCACGCAGCAACAGTCTGTGCGTTTCCAGTGCCGACATGTCGTTGTCGTGCTAAAGTACGCGACAATAACATGGAGGCATCGTACGTATGCATACAAGCGTGCCTAAAGCGTTTCATGTGCTCTCCTCTCTCCACCTCGCCAACTCCTCTCGCACTGCTGCGACCCTCTCTCTGGTCTCTGGATGCGACTGTGACGGATCAGCCCAGTGCTTTCGGTATGATATCTGTCCGAGACCCATATTCTCAGGTAGCGACGTGACTTGATCTCCCCAAACGTCGATTGCCGAGTCAGCATTGAAGCCGGCGCGCGCGAGTAATCTGTCATAAGCTTCCTCGGGTGGTGGCTTGGCTACTCACCTCAGACCTACGAGGTCTGCCTCGAGTTCCTGTACGCGACTGAGTGGCACCTCGACTCGGTCTTTGAGTAAGTTGACAGAAGCTTTGCTGATGTTTGACAACCCGTCATTCAGCAGCGGACCGAACATCACCCTAAAGCGTCAGTCACCGCAAGCTCCCATTCACTAACGTGACTGGCCAAACGACCACACGAACAATGTCCGTCGCCAAGCCAATGACCGAAGGCCAGAGGACTTGCCGACTGCTGAGAGTCTCGAGGTGATGGCTGAGCAACAGGTGGCCAAGCTCGTGAGCCACGACCGTCGCGAGGTGAAAATCTTGCTTCTCGGTACGTTTCATGGGTACTGACGGTGCGGGAGCGGCGAACAAGGATGAAAAACCATGCCAGAATGGCCGCTTGAGAGGGGGGTTCGCGGGTGAGGCGTCATTGGCCAAGATATTGTCAAGTAGGCCCGTGTAGACAACGATACCACCTGCGCCTTTGCCTCCGAATCCGTAGCTGAAAGCGTTCGCTTCGTCTTTCTCGAGCAGTAAAAGTGAGAATGGCGGCCCGAGCTGCAAGTGCTCTTGGCCAGATTCAGAGTTCGCGCCGGGTAGTGCGCTGTGAAGCGAGGCGCTCGCGCGAGGTCGTGGCTTGAACGGGTATGCGGCTGCCGGCGGCATCGGACCTGCCGACGGTGCTCGCCCGTTTTTTACAGATCCTCCTTGAATCATCAAGAAATCTTCCAAAGCAGCAGCCTCGAGCCGCAGCAGTATCTCTCTGACCCATGCCCACCGCCAGTCCTCCAATGGCACGATCGGGGGCGCTGGCTCGTCGGCGCTCGATAGCATGGCGATCACACTCTGAAACCATTTCTCTCCCACAAGCTTGGATGAGATTGCATCTTCTTCATCTGGCGACATGAGGATGATCCTCCATCTGGAAAGGAGTGTCAGATCAAGAGGGACATGGATCAAAGACTCACCTGCCAGTGATGGGCACTCGTTCCAACGCCGCCAGCATCGCAGCCAAGATGACAAGGATCGGTAATCCCGCAAAAATCCTGAGCAGCCATCGCCATTTCCCTGCCATCTCACCCGCTATCCTCGCGGCCACGCGATGCCGTCTGCAAAGATAGACCTGCTCCTTGTCATGGACCGACAAGCGTGCGTAATCCGCCAGTGAAGGCGGTGACAGTGCAGGCAAAATGAAATGAAGCCTGCCATCGCCCGTGACTTTTGGAGAGTCCCTCGGACTATCCTGTATCTGCCTGGTCAACGCACTTTGCTCGTTACGATTCAGAGTCGTGATTTGGAGAAACGTAAAGCGTTGACCAGTCTCGTTTGGACACCAATTCTCGACAAAAGCCTCGGCAACGGGTGAGAACGATGGCCTGGGCTCGTCTGCGTAGCGACGGAGATAGTGTCGAGTGCGTAGTCTGAGCACTGTGATGAAAGGAAAGAAGGAGAGCATGACGCGTGCAACAGTGATAGTTGCTGGCAAGATGCTGGATGACTGCGGTTCAGCTTCATCGGCTTGTTACCGCTGTGGTGCTTACTTTTAGCACTATCAGGGGTAGAAGAGGCAAGGCTGAACGCCTCGCAGATGTATGGAAACCTCTACTAGAGACATTCAGTTGCAAGTTGACGCGAGTCTGCCATGGCTTCACTTGAACCTGCAATGCTGCGCGTACCGGGATTACACGAAGAATCTGCCTAGGAGCTGCAGCTGCCCTCCTTGAGGCTGTAATAATGGCCAAAGACGTGGCCCAGGTCATTCCTTGTGAGTACCGTCCTTGCTACGATGCCAGAGGCGATACACTTGTTACTTTCCCTATGTCAGGCGTTCGCAAGTTGCTCTATTCTCCGCGAACTTTGATTATACCATATAAGGATGCCGTAACATGATTTGCAGTTAATCTCTATCTTTATTGTTATCTTGTTGTGGTAAAAAATGGGAAAACAATCAGTTTAACAGCGAACAAAAAGACATGCATCATTTTAGATTCTCAAAGCTGGGATAACTGCTACAGACCAGCTGGGAACCTTCAGCTTTCGATACCACTTGTTCTTGAATCAACATGTTCTCTACTTCAAGTCTTGTCACCGTCTTTGTCACTTGGGTAATCGCATCGCAGGCCCTCGGCGCAGTCGCAACAATCTCTTCACAATTCAAACTCAATCCCTATGACCGAGATGGTTCCAGTGAGTCTCACCATTCTCTCGACGTTGGACTGACATCAAAGTTTGCTGGCTAGCTTGCAACATGCAAGTCACCTATGCTCTCCCTAGACCAGGCAACAAGCCAAATTCCGAAGCCTTGATCGACTTCAACTGCGGCTGGAGCGTAAGTGTTTATTTCACACGCAAAACTGACGTAGCAGGACTACCTCGATGCCATGGCTCTCTGTCTCCCCTCACGATGTGATTCCGTAAACGACGTAGCGTACGCCGTCGAATTCGGTCAAGCATTCTGTAAAAAGGCAGGTGTAGACGCCAGAGTCCGCTTGGACGAAAGCTACACTTCTGCTGTCGGTGGCTACTTTGCGTACGTAGATTATCCTCCTCCTTGATACAATCAGCTGACAAATTACAGTACAGAAGAATACAAGCAATGGAACGCAGATTACTTTGATCGTTCGGCCGCCTCGCTGCGATCAACAGTCCCCGCAATCCTCTTCTTGGTGGCTATCATGACTACGGTTCTCTTCAGCGTATAATCTTGTGGAGAAATGCATGTATTCTATTGTATGACACACAGAGGATTGACCTCGGGCTCCTTTTTCGAATCATCCGCAGGGGCCTTTTTGACTGATGCCTGTTAGATCAGCTTCAGCTCATCTGTCAGGACCTGAAAGTCACGCACGGGGAGCAGGAAGCCGCCAGGGACCTTTGTACCAGACTGGTACACGTCAGCAAGACGAATCAAAGACGTTTGGGAGACTAACTGGGAAATGCAGGGGAAAGTCGACCGTAGCAGACATTGCAAAGTTGGCGCCTCCAGGAAGAAGCGTGCCAGCTGGAAGACTTTCATCAGACCGACGCAATGGACAAGACTTACAACACCCCCTCGGTCCCAAGCCAGTCAGTCGAATACTCATAGCTGCTATATTACCTACAAAGTGTGCTGCACTCGTCAGCACCGTCGTCAGTAAGATTGTGGCAGACTTACATAGGCTCCGAAACGCTTGCGGTACCCAGGAATATCATCATCTTTGGCCTGCACGTCAGTCGAGGGCCAGAGACCAGAAACCAGCAGCGCACGTTGGGTGATGGCGGAGCCTTGCCAAATGGATTCAGCGGTCCTAGGATCCCATCACTTGCAGGTGGCCACGCCTTGCCTGGATTCATCTGATCAAATCACTCTCAACAAGAGTTGCATCAAAGCCTGTTCACATCGCAACGTCTGAGCCACAGGCTCTGCACCAAGCTCAAAGGAGGCATGAAAGGATACAAAAAGCAGACAAACATGCAACAACAATGCATCATTAAATTACGCCAAAGGGGTACTTCGCAATGCACGACGCGTGCGCGTGACTGGACTAGGAGAAATTGCCGACCTTTTCGCTGGGCTCTGCGACTCAGCAGCAGCTTGAGCATCAAGCTCGCCCGGAGCATCAGGCTGCTGTTTGCGCTTCAACGAGCCCGGTGCAGCCAAGCCCGATGATGGGGAGAGGGGAATGAGGGCGTGGGCAGGGGAAGAACCTGAATAATGTCCATTCGCTATTGGCATTTGCTGTCCTGCCAGCGTGGGGTGGGCGACGGGTGTAGCCACAGTGATGGAAGAAGAATGTGATGAATCTTCTTGCATGGCGGTTTCGTCGCCTTGATCAGGTGATCGCTCGACGGGCGGATAAGGTTGTGGTGGGTATTCTGCGTTGAGGACGTTGATAGATCGCGGTTGAGCTGCACGAGCGAGAATAGCTGCTTGTCAGTGAAGCTCACGCAAGTTCGTACGCACTGGTTGGCCCAACAGCCTCGCTGCTCGTGACTGCAAACAAATCTCGCATCAGATCCAAAGACTCTGCAATCTGTCCAGGTCAGCTAGGAACTGTTATTAGAAAGAACAAACCTCTAAACACCGCATAGCTTTGCTCGTCAAGCCATAAGCATTGATCCTCCCCGAATCCGGCGTCTTCGCCTTTATCCGCCCATCCATCGCCTCCATCTCCATATGCCCATTCTCCGGCGACAGCGTCCCATTCATCTCAAGCTTGACCTTCAAACTCGCCGCCCTCTCCCCAGGCCTCAATCTCGATTTCCTCGGCAGCAGCTCGTCGAACGAAGACGTCACAAGATCAACATATTCGAACCGCAAACAAGAGTCATCATCGACGGGTACCAGCACCGCTTGGATCGAGCCTTCGCAGATGACGCGACAGCCGTCGGGGTAGTGATATGTCCATGAAGCATTCGGGCATTCGACGCAGATGCCGTGCCACATGAGGGGAGAGGGTGCTTGGCCGGGTGAAGGTGGTGCGACGGGGACGAGTGATTCAGAGCAAGCTGGTAGAGAGAATGTTATGGAGACAAGACCAGAAGTGTATAGTGATTGGTACCACCGCGGCAAGATGCTAGCAGGAATATCTAGATATTAGCTTCGGCTAAGCTTTGCACGCACCAAAGAGCTTTTCAGCAAGCGAGTCCTCATCTGCAGCCAACGTATAGCTCATGCCGCCTCCATCCACAAAGAACTCGTTGGTAAACTTGCGCCAATACGTCAAGTCGGAGCGCTAGTCGTCAGTGTCAGAGACCCACAGAAACGTACATCTGGGCCTTTGAGCATGACGGCACTCCATTCCAAAAGCCTCAAGACTCCAGCACCGGGTTGTAGCAGAGGACTGTATGTCGATTGCGGCGGAACAACGAGGCGTGGATAGGATTCGATATACGAGGGAGGATGCGGAGCAGGAAGAAGGCAATTGAGGAGGGCGGCGTATTCGGCAATAGCAGAGGAAGGGGAGGAATTCAAATGCAAAATGTTCATGTCAGTACAAACTCTAGCTGTGAATGGCGATCTCAAAGCGGACGATTTCGAATCAAAGGAGCGATTCGCCGCCCAGGAAAGGAAGTCGAGCGCTCGAAAAGAGGAAGGATACTGACTGTTGACTGTCCGTGGCCTCTGTCCACCCTACGACACTGCCTGCAGCGAGTTGCCCCCCTCCTGCTCTCGTCGCTTGTTCCCTCTGCAACCGTTGCTGATGTTGCTGTAGCGCTTGCTGGTGCTGAAAGCGCTGAACATTCTGCATGTGTTGTTGCTGTTGCATGAGCTGCTGCTGATGTTGAGCGTGCTGCTGCTGCTGATGTTGCAGTTGCTGCTGTGAAGCCGACGCGGGGACCTTGGGAGGAGCCATTGCCATTCTCTGAGGTGTCTGTTGAGACGTTGCGGTATTGGCAGGCGATTGGGAGTAGGGTGATGTTTGTGGTGCAAAGTGAGTTGCTGCAGCTGAAACGGCACGGGGAGGAAGGTAGCCTTGAACTGAGTTTGGCGATGGATTGTTGGAGCCAACAGCATGCGGGGATGTTTGTTGTGGATGGACAGATTGCTGCGATTGTGGACGAAGCAGACCCGCTTGAACAGGACCAATTGGTTGAGGTGTTGCCGTCGCGGACACCGGTCCACCATTCGCAGTGGCATTGGCATTCGCCAACGTCCCCGGCGTCGGATGGACCAACATCGGATACGCCCTTCTCTGACTCTCCTGCGCCTGCGCCATCATGGATGCCTGCTGTTGCTGTTGATTTAACGCAATCTGTCGTTGTTGCTGTTCCCTGATCTGTTGTTGTTGATGCATGATATGCTGTTGTTGCTGAGGTGTTAAGTTGCGTTGGTACGGTGAAGGCGCTTGTCGAGCATCACCGTTGATGACGCCTTGCTGTTGCTGCTGCTGGCCGCCTGGATGAGCATTGAAGTCGTTCATGGAAACATTGACGGGACCGTTGACGCCCATGCTCATGGCCATGTGCTGATTCGAGGGACCCGCCGCTGCGCCGCCTCCGTGCATCCCTAGTTGAGGTGCACGCTGTTGCTGGTGCTGCATCTTGTCCCTTCCCTCTTGCCTCTCCAGCTGCGGCTACGTCCGAGTGACGGTCAATGTCACTTTGACCTTGAACGCGAACGCACTGATCGCCGCGTCGTGATGAGAGCGGCGTAGAGATATTGGTCTTGACGGCACTTGGCTAGTTTTGAGCTGCTGCTTGCTGTTGTGGCCATGAACCTTTGATGGAGCGGATGATGGTTGATGGTTGTTACCAGTGTATCCTTCCCTCTCCCTTCCTGTTGGCTATCTCTGCTGGAGTAAGTGCGATCGCTGCTCTCCTGGCCAGTGACTGCCAACGGCAACGAGGCCGTTCAGGGGGTTAGTCCGAGCACTCAAAGACAGTTATCAACAGCTTGCATCTATCCAAGCACTCTTAGAAACCATAGTAGACAGCATGATGCATCCTCTTTCCAATCCATGCATTCCAAAGCTCACTGAAGTCACAAAGACCCCGAAATAATCACGTCCTAAAACATGAAACAACAACACTCGCGGCATTCAACGACAACCATGTCTTTCACTTACAGAAATGGTTTTAGCATGTCGAGAAGACTAGCGGCGCGTGTGAGAGGGATTCATCAATCTGCTGTGAGGCGCGAAGAGGTCGTGCATACGGTTGGCACCGTCAAGAGCTCGCGGCCAACGGGTGGATTCAGGTGAGTAGCTTTCATTCGGAGCTAGCTGCAATGAGCACGAAACAGTATTGACAAGCAGAGGAGGGTAAGTACTGTTCTGCTACATGCCCACATCACACACTGACATGCTCAAAGTATTCTAGGCTTCGTTCGTTGAAAAGTCACCATCATCCACTAACCGTACTCAGTTTCTCGGTTTCTCTCTCGCATCAGCATACGCCTCTTTCCACCTTCTTCAAGAATACAAAACAGCTTCTGCTCTTCTCCTTTCCTCAGTCACCGAGCTCGAACTCTCAAGAGCAAAGCTCTCGACGCATCTCGAACGACTCGAAGCAGTTGAAAACGGCTTGAAGACGCTTAAATCGAATAGTTCAGGCAAGAGTGATGTTAAAGATGTCAGGAATGAGATGAAGAAGACTTACGTAGGTGAAAGGTCTGAAACGAGGCTGATGGGTAGGATGGACTGCATCTGGAAGTACTGGATCTGAGAGCACACGTCTGGGGCGTCGAACAAGACTTGCAACGTTTCGTCAAAACAGGTTCGCCCCTCTCTCACCCATACGCTGACTGTCCAGAAGCTATCCGGATCTAGCACCACAGCCCAGCCCAAGTCAATTCCATAGATTGATACATCTTGCTCACTTGCAATCTTCCTCTTAAAAGTCCGGGAAATGATGATCATGCGGCCCAACGCCCGGCTTGCCATACTCGCTCACATCAGCCTCTTGATACCTATCGAACCTATTTCATCAGCTTGTTCCCTCGTCTTTCCATCAAGACGTACTGGCTAGCATCGCCATCACCTTCAATCTTGGGCACGTACGGCGCCGGGATCTCACGCTTATAAAGCTTGTCCCAATCGACTTCGGCAAACCACCCATGGGCAAAGATGTCGGATGACCCACCGCGAAGGTTACCGAAACGTTTAGTGAGATCACCAATAAGCAGGTTCTTGAGGAGTTCTTTGGCTAGCGCGTCGAAATAGGTTGGATACCGGACTTTGCCCTGCTTGTCAGTGTGCCTTTTGCAAGCGAGAACGCACGGCAATGATCTGATGTCAGCACTTTCTTTGCATGGGGTGACTCACCTTTTCGTACAGCTTCATTGGGTTGCCATCTTCAGTGAAGAATGGAGGGTAGCCGGCCTATAATCAGCCTATTCACCCTCCACCGCTATCAACTCACGAGCATCTCGAAAATCAAAACACCAAGCGCATACCAATCAACACTCTTGTTGTAACCCTTTGACTGAACGACCTCTGGCGCCACTACGCATCAGTCACGCCCATCTCTATCAACTCACAGTAATCAGGAGTCCCACACAGTGTCCATGTAATGTCCGGTACATGTTTGGCGAATCCAAAGTCGGTGACTTTGACGTGTCCATCAGCGCCAAGTAACAAGTTTTCAGGCTTCAGATCTCGGTAGATGATGTTGAGTGAATGCAAGTAATCCAAAGCCAGCGCAACCTCTGCCGCGTAAAATTTAGCCACTGAATTCGGGAATCGCTGATTCTCGTCAGCCAGTCGAACCATCCCCTGGCGTCACCTACCTGACTCTTGCGAAGCAGACTGAACAATTCTCCACCCGCCACGAAATCCATCACCATGTAAAGGTTATTCACGTCCTGAAACGTTCCCCAGAGATTGACCAGAAAAGGATGCCTAACTCTTACAAGCATCTCGCGTTCTGAATTCGTGTGTTCGACCTGCTTCATCTTGATGACTTTTTCTTTGCCCAAGACTTTGACTGCGTAGAATCGACTGTTGTGTTTTGATCTGACGAGGTGAACTCTGCCAAAGGAACCTGTTCCGAGTCTGTTGTTAGTGACAAGTCCTACAGTGAGACGTACGTTCGCTCGATAGCAAAGTCTGCAAGGGCATATCGGCCAGCGGTCTTGCGTGCCGGCTGCTGTGCTTGAACAGTGGCTTTCTGCAGCGCCGGAGCAGTACCGGCTGCATTGTTCAAAGCTGCCTGAGTAGCAGCAACGTGAATCTGAGCGACTCGAGCTTGTTGCGCTGCGTGATCCAACGCCGCTTGAGCCGCCTCCGCCTAAAGTGATAAGCTTTCACCATTGCCTTGAACCTACCTGCTCTTGGGCCTCTCTTGCCTTTTCCCTCATCCTCTCCTCATCCGCACTCGGTCTCTGTTGATCGAGACCATGGACATCCACACTCATCGCTCGATAATCACTTTGATCGTCTCCTTTTCCTTGGCCTACACCCAAGGCCGAAGATAATGAGCGGTGCTCAGGTAGAGCAGTGGATAAAGATGATGAAGCCGACGAACCGGCGATTGAGCCTGATTGAGGTTGTGAGCTATAGAAAGTCAGCCCTCTTCCTGAACGCATGATGGCTAATCTACCTCGATTGCTGCTGCTGTACCCCTTCCATTGGCTGATACTGTTGAGGGGTAGAAGGTTGTGGGGCCGCGTGTTTGTTCAGTTGTTGTTGCTGTTGCAGAGGTAGACCCGTTGTCGGTTTACCACCACCTGAAGGGTTCTTTCTATGAGCTTGTAACTTATCCTGTACCCTAGCTAGCATTCCAGTTGGCATTGTTGCTATAAAACTCTGGTTGAAACTCAAAAGATCGACGACACTACTTGTAATCTAAAGTGCAATACACTTTGTAGCCGGAAGTGGGAAGTGGCACAAACTGAATCCGATCAACCAGAGTGGCGGGTTAGAAGCCATGTCATCAATCACAGTACAATCCATCTATTCGACTGCAACCCAAGCGGCTTCCCTCTTAGCTCGTGAGATGACTTTCCAACCAACCCTCACACCAGCAGCTACTTCCACATCCGCATCCGCATCCGCACCATTCTCGCTCTCAACCCAAGTCCAACCCATCTCATCATCAATCGTCAAAACGTCACCCCTTCCTCCATCCTTTCCTGCCTCTTGCTCACAGCGTACATCCATCAAAGCACTGCGAAAGTATTCCG
Source organism: Holtermanniella nyarrowii (assembly GCA_001600035.1). Classification (NCBI taxonomy): domain Eukaryota; kingdom Fungi; phylum Basidiomycota; class Tremellomycetes; order Holtermanniales; genus Holtermanniella; species Holtermanniella nyarrowii. The sequence goes on along the minus strand of BCIT01000004.1, from coordinate 1,369,169 downwards.
CAATAGGCTTCATGTGCCATCGGCGATGCACATCCGGTCCAGACCAAGGTCCGTCAAACCATCCCAAGTGGCCACCACGAGGAACAGTAGCCAGTACGAAATGCGAGGCTTTTCTGATCGATTCGTACGGGATGCAATCTACTGTCAGCGCCAGAATACCAAGAAGTAACTCACCACTGGAAACAACAGGATCATCCAAAGCGGCAATAGCAAGCGTAGGCGTCTTGATCCGAACAATCCAATTCCCTGGACAAGCCCACTCCATGAAATCTTCAACCCTCTCAAAAGGCTTGGTCCCTCCCACCTTTCTCACCACCAGCTCTGTCACCTGACTAGCTTTCAGCCTCCAAACCCTCTTGGTCAATACCAATTCCTGAATTCTAGCTTTGGATTCAAAGAGCGGACTCGACTCCATGCCCAATGGCGAAGTCAGATCCGACAAGAACGGTTCAAGTGATTTAAGCATCTTTTTAGCCATTGCGAACGAGTAGAGCATGGGCATGGGACGAGGGGCATCGAGTTTGTCAGACATGGCGCGGAGACCGAGTGGAGCGCAGAGGACCATGGCAACACGGAAACGACAATTCGAGCCTTGTTCGCCTAGCAGACGTGTGAGTACGCCACCGCCGAGCGAAAAGCCGATCCCAAAGAGGGGGGAGCGTGGGTAGAGGGATGAAAGGTAGAGGATAGTAATGGCTGTATCTTGTGTACTGCCTGATGAATAGAGATGAGGGGAAGTGACGGGTGTATCGGCGCAACCGCGAAAGTTGACAATGACGGCTCGACCACCGAGGCCACCTTGTTCCCAAGGTGTTTGAACCCAGTTGGCGACCCTTCGGACATAGGATTCGTGACTACCCCCTGACAAGCCGTGGTTGATGATCACGGTGGGTGCGCTCTCTGGCAGCACAGTCGCCATGGAGGGAATGAGGTCAATGCCACTGAATGTTAGCATTGTGTACACAAGAGACTTACAATGTGCCGCCGTCTGGAAGCTGAATCAGTTGTCTGTTTAGTTAGCTTGTGCATGAGATCCTTGGAAAAACATACCGCTCGTAGATGATGCAGTCGTCATTTGAGAAATCAGCCACGGCTGAGTAAAGTGTCTGAAAGTGACCACTGTCGTCAGTCGGTCTTTTGTCATTGATCACTCACTTGGGCAACCACCAAGTCGACTGAAAGCCAGTCTGCAAACTCCTACACACCCTCGACACATATTGCGCGATATCTTCCTCTCCGTCCTCTCCTCCCAAACTCCATTTCGCAGGTAGAGTCGGCTTGATGAGATGAATCTTGTAGCGATCCTTGTCGGGCAGCATATCAAAGCTGTATGCCAATGTCAAAACGAGGATGACCAAGCTGGAAATGATCAGAGTGGATTGATCAATATGGACGAGCGTCAATGGGGCCGCGTGAAAAGTCGTGTGCAGTCTAGAAAGGTAAGGCTTGACTTTGAGACTATAGTCTGTGAGAGCAGGTAAAACGTTGTCCATGATGATTGAGCGTCGAGATGGTGTGGTTGTACACACGTTCAAGGATGCGGAGTGAAGAAGGTAGGATTGAGATAAAGGAGTGATTGATTCGGGATTGTCCCCCCCCCCTTTGTTGGTGAATCTTTTTCACGGTGGTCGTGTGCGCGTTTGATAAGGTGGACGTCGCTTTGCGGGGCCCTTTTGAGTTTCAACGAGAACAATAATATAGCGGGAACGGAACGGTGATAGTGTACAAGAGCTATGTAGGACAGTAACTCTCAAGGCTGTAGACACGTAGGCAAGGATGTTGAAGGGACAGAGTTTCGTAATTAGCAAGATGTTCATTCAACCCGGTCAATCCAAGTAACTCAACCGCCCAACCGCAACTAGCTTTCAGTTTCAGGGTAACAACGTCATCAACAACGAGGCAGTGTCAACCTCATTGGTCACTTTTACAGAAACACAATATGCTAGTGTTTGAGGAAAAGGGCGTAACGCTGATCTGTTGGAGTGCCATCGTGCCCTGACTTGATTGCCCACCCCTGAAACGGACTCTGCCGTTTATCAAGCGGAACGTTTTTAGGCCCGCTTGGCACGAGTTGTTGCTCGGTCTCTGCCTTGCGATCCCTCCAGATAGCAGATAGATCCTCATGAGCGCACTGCATCGTTGCTGATTAAGCTGTTTTGACAAGCGCATTAGGCTTATTCAAACTTCAGGCGCTCCAAGCGTCGCCCTCGCAATGGTAGATCGGAGAGACGCATCAGCATCTGCTGTATACTTGCCGGTACTTGCAGTATGCTTGCTGGTACTGCTGAACGCATATAGAGTGACCCGCGTCTTCAACTCTCAAGCAAGCAACTAGCTATCCGTGCTAGCGATGGGTAACGTCCATAAAGGGCAACAACGGTTTCATATCGACAAAGACCTGTTACAAAAGCCTGAAAAGGACCATCACACCATCATACAGTCTGCAGCCAAAGCTGACCTTTGTTCTTGCCAAGCCAGTCGGCAAAAGCCTGAATCCCCTGATTTCTCCTCTGCCGATAGGCATCGAGCAGCTCAGCCGCCTCCACGTCGGTTCCTCCCTTGCTCTTGGCAAGCAGTGACACAGCGTCGTACACCACTTGCGCTCGATGTATCTCTTGTGGATCCGCGACCACAAGCTGCCTTCGACAATGCCTGAACCAGCTGTGGAGCCGGCCGACCACCTTTGGACCCTAACGTCCACTCCAGCCAAGTCGCAGCAAAGGGTCGAGATGCTGCGGTCAAACTGAAAGTGGATCGACCTCTCTCCATCAGACCGTTGACCCCTCGGGTGTAGATGTGGCGGTGCGACCCAGGCCAAGATTGCCGAGGGAGGAAGCAGGCGCCGCAGACGATGAGGCAGCATCGTCCGCTGCGTGTGCAGCGTCGAAAAGCGGCCGATGCCGGAGCAAGTTGCTTAAATAGGCCGTGGGATGCATTTACTTGAACACGCCTCCAATCACCAACAAAGACGCTCGCAAGCGCGGCTACGATCGCACGCCATATGATGCTGAGACACAGATCATACAAAGTATCATGTCAGACTCCTTTGCTCACTTGGCAAACACCTGGGCAGCGTATTCTGACATGTTACTGTGGATGATCTGTGTCTCGGTATCTTAAGGCGTGCGATCGCAGCCGCGCTTGCGATCGTCTTTATTAGTGATTGGGGACATGTTCAGGCATTCAGGTATGCTGCCGGGAAGAGCCCGTGAGTAGCTAAACGCGTGCATGTCCAGCACTCATTGGCAATAAATGGAAACTACTCATGTTCGCGGGGAAATTTGCATATTACTCAAAGTGGTAGTTGACTTGTTTGGTTCCCATCACCCAACTTGTTCAGCAGCCAACTCCCAAAGATTCAGCAGCGACCGTCTAGGCCATGGCAAGGCGTTCAGGTCTAGCTCGTCTACGCTCATGGCTCTACCATACCTCATTCTATCTCTTTGTAATTCTGACAGCCATCACCCTCGTCGGCTCAGGCTGGGGTTTGATCGAACAGGCTCTCCGCACAGGTGGACAGAAGTTCTGGAATCTGATTATTGTTGGTGGCAGCTATGCTTTTGTCGTCAGTCTTTGCTATGAAAGGAGGCAAAGTGGAAAGCTGATCCGAGGGAGTTTGTCTTCTCAGTGTTCATTATCATCAGTAGGATCATCAGCGTCAAGAGGGCTTTGAGATCCATGCCCAAGCCTTATATCCCGACCAAACGGATCGATGTCCCGAATGTGCGTTTGTTCAGTACATGGGGATTCCGTAGTGCTGACGAATATCAGAAAGTCGCAAAGCATATCGCGACGGAATACACGCGCACAGCGGTCATTGCGCACATTTCACAAGCGACGACTGGCAAGCAGGAAGGCTGGGGTCGACCAGGTTTGTCTCTTTATTTGCGTCAGATCATGGCTAACAGACAGGCTCTCGCTTCGCCGATCAACATTTCAGAACAGTCATCCTCGACACTGTTCCCCTCCTAGGTGCGTTTTCCTTTCCCAGCCGGTATCCACCCCACTGACGTAGCAGAACGTCTACTCGCTCCAGAACGCAAATCTAGCACCTCGCCCTTTTCATCTTCACGCGCTCTTCTAGCCTGCCCATTCCTAACACCCGAAACACGTATAGCAGTCCAAGCGCATCTGACCTTGATCGATAAAGCAAAGTATTCAGATCGGGAACCGACAGAGGAAGATTGCGAGACGTGTGAAAAGCTGACGGCTGTTATCCTTGTTTCGTGAGTCTCTTTTCAATCTCTCGATTGGGTTAAAAAGCTGATGCAGAGTAGAGTATTGCGTGAAAAGGCCCAAGCTGAAGCGGGTCAGAGCCTAGGCGTAGGAGCGGAGGATTACTATGAGCATCGTGGCGTCGATTATGCCGTTTCGGAAGAGAGCCTTTCTGCTGGCGAGAGCGTGACTAGCTTGAATACGAGTATCGTCAGCTCGGAATTGCGGTATCGGGGCTAGGTGTAATCATAGATTAGTTGTATATCATCACAGCACATTTGCCACTCGAGCACGCACCACGTGAGACAACTGCCCGGGATAGTCGAGCACCAACACTTGAGCTATCGTTCAAACTATAACAACGAGCGTAGACCATTGTCAGCATGAGTGCAAATACCAACTTTCTGGATGTGAGTATCCTGTAGCTATTCGGCACGAGCTGACGTACGGTGTAGAAGGCAATCGCCATTGTGCAGACGGCCATTGATGAGGATGTCAAGCAGAACTACCAAGTGCGTCATCTACTGCTCCTTATTGTGCTAACGACGGTAGGAAGCGTACAAGCAGTATCAGAACTCGCTAGACTATTTCATGATGGTACGTCTTGTTCCATCACACAACAACTAACAAACAGGCAATGAAGTGTGCGTGCCATGCTCGCCAAAGGGATTAGAAAGCATCTAACAACACAGACGAGAAGAACGACAAGCTCAAAGAACTCATTCGTAAGAAGTTTACAGAGTACCTGGATCGAGCGGAAAAACTCAAAGAACATCTCGCCAAAGCCGATGAGAAGCGGACGCGTGCAAAGGTTGGCGTGTCGGGTGCGGGTGGAAGTACAGCTGGTGGAGGTGAAGGCAAGAAGGAGGATGAAGATGGAGATCCTGAAATCAAAAAGCTTCGTGCGGGTCTACAAGGTGCGTCTTCTCTCCCGAGAGTCAAAGCTGATGAAAGGCGCAATCCTTTCCGAGACGCCTAACGTCCAGTGGTCCGACGTCGCAGGCTTGGCTCAAGCTAAAGAAGCATTGAAAGAAGCAGTCATCCTACCCATCAAGTTTCCGCAGCTCTTTACTGGCAAACGAACGCCTTGGCGTGGAATCTTGCTGTATGGACCTCCTGGGACGGGAAAGAGTTTCCTTGCAAAGGCAGTCGCGACTGAAGCAAAGAGTACCTTTTTCAGTGTTAGTTCGAGTGATTTGGTCAGTAAATGGATGGGTGAATCGGAACGGTGAGTCGACTGGGCTTGGGCTGGGGGAGGGGTGCTGATGGGTAAGACTTGTCAAGCAGCTGTTCACGATGGCTCGTGAACAAAAGCCTGCAATCATCTTCATCGACGAGGTTGACTCACTCGCTGGGACGCGTGGAGAAGGCGAGTCTGAAGCGAGTAGAAGAATCAAGACCGAGTTCTTGGTGCAGGTACGTCTTTCCCTCATCAGTGATCTGACATGCAGATGAACGGAGTCGGAAACGATGATACAGGTGTCCTAGTTCTCGGTGCAACCAACATTCCATGGCAACTCGATCCCGCTATCAAGCGACGGTATGTTGAATCATGTCGGAGAGAGCTGATGGACAGATTCGAGAAGCGCATCTATATCCCACTGCCAGATGTCGATGCCCGACGACGCATGTTTGAGCTCAACGTCGGCACAACACCGCATCAACTCAGTCCCAAAGACTTCAAGCTGTTAGCAGAGCAGACAGAGGGCTACTCCGGAAGTGATATCGCCGTCATTGTGCGCGATGCGTTGATGCAGCCTGTCCGCAAGGTTCTCAGTGCGACTCACTTCAAAGAGGTGCGTTAGGATACTGAAGCAGACTGACACTTCAGGTCGATACACCTTCGACTGACGATTCAACAATTACAGTTAAGAAATTGACGCCGTGCTCGCCTGGTGCAGCTGGAGCTATCGAGCAGACATGGACCGATATCGCGTCTGACGCTCTCCTCGAACCCATCTTGACTGTCATAGACTTTCAAAAGTCGATCGAAGTCAACAGGCCGACGGTGACAGAAGCCGACATCAAGCGGCACATTGAATTCACCAACGAGAGCGGTCAGTCCTTGTTCTTTGCCCGTCCGTGGGCATGCTGACGATCAGGTGGAGACGGTGCTTAATAGATAGAGCCCAGACTGGGATGCAACGACGTTCAAGATGCAGGATGTGCCGGCAATGCATAAGATACAATGAAAGACCCTACATGCCAAAGCCCTGACTGTAGGCCATAGGCTTAATTGGTGGATGAGGAACTGCGTCGAATTGATGATATGAGAGCTGGCCGTCGGCTTGCATGCGGACCTGTCTGTCAGTCTGCCCTCCACGCTTCGCTTTTGCAACGCACATAAGCTGCCTTGTTCCCAGTACTATCGCAGTAATTAGGGCAACTAAACGTCGTGATACACAGCCCATCTTCCCATCAGCCTTGAACCCCTTCATAAACGCACCATGCTCAACAGCATAACCGTCCGCTCGAACTTCATGACTCCTGATGACCGCCGTGACCTGATTCGCCTCGCACCACCGCTTCGTCACATCCGGCCCGAACCCAACACCAACACCGCGTTTAGAAGGTCCACGACCCATCTGTTCCTGTGGATCCGTCCAAAGAAGCTCGCACATGAGCCCTTCTTGACCAGGTTGCTTTCCGTAACGATCAATCTTGCGGACGTCGTCAAGAGTCACGCCGTCTTTCGAGAAGAGACCACCGTGGACGACAAAGTAGCGCTTGTTGCCTTGAGGCGAGAGAATGGCGGGTTGGGAACCCTCACTTTTGAGATTGGAGGGTTTCTGAGTCGCAGAAAGCAGAGTTGCAAGGGGCACTTCGATCAGCATGCATCGGACAGCCATTCACGAGCACTCACAAGCAGTAAAGACATCCGCGAAAAGCTTGTACGTCATCTCGCCATGCTTGGCTTTACATTCCCCTTCAAAGCCATAAACCTTGTTCATGTCTATCCATCAGCGCTGCACCCAACACTATGCAAGACGCACCGCTCGTCTCGTGATTGCCGCGATTCAAGTAAACGCGTTTAGGGTACAACCACTTGTACGCAAAGAGTGACAAAGCGACTTCCACACTCCAAGACCCGCGATCAACGAAATCACCGTTGAAGACGATCATGTGCTGGTCTGATGGCGAGCCAAGCATTGAAAGCAAGTTGCAAAGGTCGTAGAATTGCTGAATATAAGTATCTCTGTGAGACTGGAAGACTCACTCCATGAGCTGCACTGTCAGCTCGGCCTTGCATGCAGACAATACTCACTATCTCCAACAACATCACACACGACCCCCTCCCCGACATCAGCCGTCACCAAGCTCTCCTCAGCATCCAGCGCCTGCTTGCATCCCAAAACAATCTCCCAAGCCAAACGCTTCGGGATTTTACCACCATCCTTGAAGTGTTGAATCATGCCCTCGACAAACTCTTTCGTCGGACGATACCGCTTGTTCTCCATCACCTGGGGCATGGGACCCGTATAGCTCGCATCGAGCTCACAAGCACCGTCAGCAATAAGCGAGATGCATCGTGAAGACGTCGTTTCGGTCTCGCCGACGGAGATTGCTTTCTCGAATTCGATGCGGCGGATCAGCTTGACGGTTGTCTCGAGTTGGCGGCGTGCATCGACGTTTTTGGGCTCGAATGAAAGACATTTCTTGAAGTCGAGGACGGCTTCTCTGGGTCGCATGATTGCGATGCGGGAGAGACCGCGGCGGTAGTATGCCTATGATGTCAGCTTAGATGTAGATGATAGGAGCACGCCGGTCTATAAGCTGTCGCGAGTGCCAGTCACAAGACCACTGACCTTGACAAACTTGGGATCAATCTCGACCGCTTTGCCTTGTTTCGTTAGCTCCGCTCTTGCTTGTTCTCGACAACTCACTTGCATCAGCAATAGCGCCTCCAAACTCCTCTAGCTTGGCCTTGGCCGTCGCGCGGTTGTTCCAAAAGATGGGATCTCTAGGGTCGAGCTGAATTGCATCCGTGTAGAATGAAATGGAAGTTGCGAATTCCTTTTCTTTGAGTACGTCAGCTCCACAGGCATGATCACGGAAAGACGAACGTTTAAATGCCTCGTTGGCCTTTGCCTTGCATTCCAGTGCAGCAGCCCTATCGACCTCTGTGACAGTCTTGTGGTCATCTACTTCTTGCTCGAGTTCTCCTTCCGACGAGACTGCGGTCAGCTTGGAGTTCCAAGGGACACCACTCACGCGAGAGACCACTAAAAGTTGGACTTGGAAAGGGTGTGATATCATCGCCATCTGTCCCTGTAATCATCTGCGAGAGGGAAGCATGCAGGTCATCGTTCTCATCTGCTGAAGACATTGCAAGAATGTGTTGATGGTGGTATAGGTTTCTTGGTTCACCCACTTAGCTACGAGTATGGAAGATCGGGCGACCACCGGGATCAGAATGGTTGTGGGTTGACTTTCACGTGGACGGATCAATAGCGCGTTCAAGCGCGCCGCGCCTATACCCGCGCCGAGTATAGCTAGCTAGCTAGAAGGCGGGTCTCTTGACATCTTCTTGTAAGCCTCTACCAAGTCCACGCGACCGAGCAAGCATCAAACAAAAGTCTGCGTCATAGAAGGAGTTAGCAGGCTTTTCGTCGACCTCTGAATCGTCGGTTATCGTCCATCATGGCGTTCAACAGGCTCCATCTAGCTGCCGCCCTGCTAGGTCCGTCTTGCGCGCAAGAGACCTCGAACCCTCACTGACTCTGCAGAATACGACAATGACAACCCTTCAATTGCCCCACGCAATGCAAATGATTCAATCATGTTCAAAGCTTTGCAGCAGAGACCAAGACCACCTATCCAACCTCGGGACGATCCGAGAAAGTCATGGGTTACGCAGAGAGAACCTATGCGTCCACAAGAGGTCGATTCAGAAGACGACGAGTCGGAAGGGGAAGAGCCCAATGCAGGACACGTCAATCTTGAATCTTGGGGTCTACCACAAGATTTCATATCAGCTACATCGCCTCCATGTCGTTCCAGCTCTGGCTTGGCGGCACCGAGGCCAGCCAGTGCTTTACAAGCCTCTACGCGGATAGAGACGACAACCTTTCAGCGCGCTCGTTCGGTTCATATGGAGAGTTTGGCAGATGACGCGATCGAAGAGATCCGTGCATTGAGTCCTGGAGTGCGAGACACTATTGACAACTTGCCAAAGTCGAGAATGTCATTGGGTAATCTTCCTGAGCAGAGGAATCGGACGCAGTCTCATGACGCTTATGATTCCGTCTTGGCGGATGCCGAGCGCGTCAGGAGATTGGCGGAGGGGCAAGATGGACGCGGAGGCTTTGGCAGAGGTGTCGTGAGTCCGACACCGTCTGCACCTATCTTGCGCGGCTTTGGGCCCGATGCAGCGTTCCAACGACCAAGCACAATGTTCGAACACCAAGGTCAAGGTCAATCCGGCCCAAGCCGTCGTCTATCATCTGCATCACAGATCCCATTCCCAACATCACCACCTGCACAACGACGAGCAACCACCTCCCTTTCGCAGTATGCTGCACTTGATGAAGGCGAGACAGACTTGCCTGCGAACCCATTCGCTCTCCCCCCACCACCAGCAAGCCAGGTATCGCGCTTTGATCCAAAAGCTGCGGCTGCGGCACGACCAGCTTCTCGTCAGCGGCACACTTCGCAAGGGAGTATGACGAGTCGGCTCAGCGTCGGCAGTAGAGCTATGATGGATCGTGCTGGACACGAAAGTCGTGCTGTTGTGCTTGATAAACATGGTCGACCCGTCTCGAGCTACCTCCCTGATTCGCCAACACGCGCGACGTTGCTCGACAAGCATGGCAACCCCGTCAACCCACCCGAGTCACCACAAGGCTGCGGAGGCGTATTGTACGACCGCAAATCCCTGCTCTTCCCAAAAGTCCTCGTCATGCCATCACCTCTCCAAGCATCTTTACCCGTCGACAATTCCGAAGCGACGTTTCGCGACGGTTTCAAAGTCGGTGAGAAGCCTCTTCCACCTGCCTCAAGACCAATGTCTCTCTTTCCATCAATGCCGTCGTCAGCAAGCGTCAGGCGGCTTTCGGCTGTACCGCGCAATATGACTCTCAGCCAGCAAACGTTTAGAAGTTCGCTGCTTGTGGGTGGTCAGCGCGAAGATGCGTTCATTGGCGGTGCGATCCAAGATGGCGATGTTGGGTGGGAGCGTGAGGATGATGACGAGTATGATGATGATGATCCTCGCAAAGGAGTTGGCAAGCCTGTTGGCGCGCTTTATGTGAGTTGGCAAGTGTGATCCTTGAGCTGACTGTAGGGTTCGAGCTTGATGGATCAATTGGAAGCGCGCAAAAAGGCAATCAAGAGCAAGCAGAGGTGAGCTGACACGGCGTGGCTTGGTCTCGCTGACGCCTCAGGGTCTTTGCAGGTGACGCACGACCTTCAATGATGGCACGAAAGACTAGTGATCGCCAATCAACACTAATCGACCCGGAAACTCTCAATTTGCCAGAGACGGGCGAAGTTGCGCCGGGACGTAGACCTCAGCCTCGTGGGCGTCTTCCTCACTCCAAGTCAGTATTTGGGGTTGACGAAGTCTGGGAGAAAGAGGTCGCCAAGCTCAAGATCATTGAAGAGCGCGAGCGTGCAGCGTTGGAAGAGGAAGAAGCTAGGGACCGGGCCAAAGCTGCGAGAAAAGAGAAAAAGGGCAAGAAGAGTCGGAAAGGCAAGGAGCGGGCTGTTGATCTGAACCAGGATCAGGATCCTGATCAGCGTGCAGAGCAGTACGAGCCAGACGTGTCACAGTTCTCGCCTGTCAAGCGTGCGCCTGACCTGCCACCGACGCTGCAGTACTCGCCTGAGAAGGCGACGGTGCCGATAGGGCATGATGAGGACGAGGATGGGATCCGCAAGGATCGCATCAGGAGTGCGTCGAGGGTTGGAGTGGACCAGTGGGTTGCTTCGAGTGACGAAGAGAGTGATGATGGTCGGCGAGCTCGTCGGCGAGTGCAGAAAGCGCCGGTTGCGGCCAGACGGGACTCGGACTCATCAGAGGACGAGGTACCGTTGTCGAAGCAATTCAAGATTGCTCCTCGCGCGTTGGCTAAACAAGAGGAAGACGAGTCGTCTGACGAGGACGTGCCGCTGTCAAAGCTTGTGCCAAATGCCCGCCCGCCACCCAGAGTCGTCCACAGCGACGAAGACGACGACGTCCCTCTCGGCCTCCAACACTCGGCTGCAAATCGCGACGCTGACAATTTACCGCTTGGCGTCCAACACGCCAACGCCGCTCAACAACAATACATGCAACAAATGCAGATGCAGATTGCAATGCAGCAGCAGCAGCAAATGATGATGCAGCAACAACAGCAAGAGATGTTTATGCGGCAGAGCATGTTCATGCCGAATGCGGGCATGCCTTTCCCTTCTTTCGATCCTTACGCGATGATGGCGCCGCCTCAGCCGCAGGTGCAGGCTGCTGGTATTGATAGGTGGAGACGCGAGGTGCCGGTGCCGTCGGGAAGTGCATCGAGTGTGGGTGGGAGGTTGTAGGCCAAGGGACATTATGATCACGATTGGACGATTTATGCGGTGAATGCTTGGATAACGATTACCAATATGCTTGACTCTCAGTGTGGCCCGTGTCGTCGCTTATAGGCTTGCTGACTGCTGCTACCCACGGCTCCAATCTGCGGAGAACAAGTCAAATTTTTCGTCCGGATGACAAAGTAGCATCTCAACATCTACCCAGCAAGCAAGCAAGTTTTCATCCCCGCACAACCCTCCCCAACCAAGCCTAGTGCTGTCCGAGTTCCCTCTCAAGCGCACTGCTAGGATGCTCCTCCTTATCCCTCTCCTCATTCGCCGATTCCCCACCCGAAAACGCCGGGCCCACCCCAACGCCCGCACCAGAAGGAGCAGCAGGCGGCGCCGGTGCAGGCGGCAATTCGTGCGATTCCTTGCGCACCGGTGGACGTGAAATCTGGTGACTGCGAGCTTGACGCCTGAAGCGCGAGACTTCTTCAATAATCATGTTGCGCATTCCGTTTGTGGAATCTTCGGCTTCAAAGGCGAAATCGAAAGTCTGCATTGTCAGTAGAGCTTGCGATCTGTCAAGAAGCGTACGCTTTGGTGAGAAGGCTCGTCGTTGGGGTCATGCCAGACGGAAAGGCTATCATCAGCAAGTATCTTCTGGCACAGGAACACTCACTAAGGGTGGTTCAAGGCCTCTTCGCAGCTTATCCGCTTGGCAGGGTCAAAAGCAAGCAATTTCTGCAAGAGATCAAGCGCCTGGGGGTTCGCCTGAGGAAAGACAGTGTTCCAGTGGATACGAGGCTTGATAGGCAATGACCGAATGTAGCTGTCCGTCAGCTCGCTGTTCTGCCAGACAATAATGGACTCACTCTTGCGCCCGAGGACTGCCGACCCGCCTGAGGGTGTCTTCAGTTGGCGTACCGAGCATGTTGAGGATCAAGTTGAGTTGATCCACATAGTCTCTGCCTTTGAAGATGGGCTTGCCGCCGAGCAATTCAGCGAGGATACAGCCGATAGACCACATGTCGACTTTTCTCGTCAGCGTCCTACTTCTCCCGCGAGCGCAGCAAACTCACTGGATGACGTATAGTTGGCAAAGCTTAACATGATCTCGGGTGCACGATACCATCTGGTCGCGACATCTGGCGCATCAGCTCATATCTATCACGAAAGACGTACATTCCGTCATGAAGCCTGTCGGTCCCGAATCGCTCTGCTGAACACCAGGTTGGAATCCACGAGCCAAACCAAAGTCACAGATCTTGAGTTCGCAATCGGCATTGACAAGCAGGTTTCCTGGTTTGAGGTCACGGTGGAGGACATTGGCCGAGTGAATGTACTGCTCATCAGATTCGTCCCAAAGATTCAGCAACGTACTTTGAGACCGCAGAGAGTCTGGTACATGAAGCTCTGGAAATGAGCGTCAGAAAGAGGTTGACCCGAGCGAATCTGCCACGTCAGCCCGTTTCGTAGTATCGATTGGACCCAACTCACGATAGCGTGCAGATCGGCCTCCATCAGCTCCTCGTAGAGATAAACTTCGCTGAACAAGCCGGAATTGGGCGGATCAAAGACAATATCCATGTCATACAAGCTTTTGTCATGAGCTGCACACCCAACGCTCCTGAGAGAAGCTTACCAAGTGATCTGCGAGTCAGCCGGAATCAAAGGATGGTTGACATACGTTCTTGTGTCCACGAAAGTGATGCAGGAGCTTGATTTCTCTTAGGCATCGTTTAGTGAGGATCTATGCATGTCAGCTTTGTCAGAATGACTTCCGCTTTACTGACCTTTTTGGTGAACACGTTGGTGACCTGATTATCAGCTTACTGCATGCGGACATGAACAAAGGATCTTGTATTTTGTCCTGCAACGAGCTATTTGAACTGTCAGACTGACCTTTTTGACTGCACACTGCTCGCCCGTCTGCATATGCTTGGCTGAAGACACGCATCTAGGGGTCTCAGCTACATGTCTAAAAGCCAAAGGAGTTTGTTGCTCACCCATATGCTCCTTGTCCCAACTCTTTCACAAACTCCCAAGGTGCTTGTAGTACACTGTTAGAGGCGCAATGTCAGTATAGTGTCCGGAGCTACCAAGTGGCAGGGGTAAGCTGGGATAAAGGGACTTACTAGGTGTTATTAGGCGCTTGAAAAAGCCTACGGGGTGTTGCGTCCATGTTGTTGAGATAGCAAGGATTGTTTGATTGAGATGTAAGTATTGTTGTTGGTATTATATATATTCCAAGAAGGTGGTGTACAGCTGAAAAGTTAGGGATACTTTAATCGGAAGCGGTCATGATTAAGGAAGGAGAACAGGTACAGCTTACGTACATCACGTGTGAAGAATAATGTGGCGCTTTGAGAGCGGCGGTGCATTCTAGGGTAACTTGTACAGCTTTTACAAAGGGAAAGCATGGGTCACCGTCAAGAGGAAGAGGCAAACGAGGGAGTCTATATCCTGAGATAACCGGCTTCGGTCCAAGAGCTCATCCGACGGAGCACGTGAATGCTAGTCTCCAGCTCTGAGCTCCAGAGTAGCCGCTACACGACGTGCCCAGAGCTCAACACTACACAATTGCTAGCAAGGAGCAGTACATATCAGAGCTCAACATTTGAATCTTGGAACCGCAAACGTCCTGGAGATTCAATTCCAACTTGCTGCAGCTGTATAGACGTTTTTCTTATCAAGTCGTTTTCTTTCCCACGCTGTCTGCGGGTTCCCGCTCGTTCCCTTCTGACTTTACTTCACGTGGAGGACGACATCCCATAGCAGCTTACGTACACCAAAAGTTGGCCGACTCACAGCTACAGCAAGCCAAAGCTGAACTCATCTATACCTTGAACAAAAGTAGAATTGAAAAGTAGAAGCGAGAAAGCTGTTAGGCTCCTCGATCCTCTCATCAAAAACCAAAAAAAAAACCAATCCAACCAGTCACTAGATTATCCTCAACCCCTCCATCTTGATCAGCGCTCTGACCACCATGGGCTGCTGTCTCATCATCGACAACTATGATTCCTTCACTTGGAACGTCTATGCCGACGTTTCCGTCTTGAACGGCAATGCTATCGTCAAGAGAAATGACGAGATTACTCTTGAAGAGATCGAGGTCCGTTTGTCTATTCCATCCATGATGGCTCGCTGACTTTTAGGCAATGTACCAAAGTGGCGAGCTCTCGCACATTGTCATCTCTCCTGGTCCAGGCCATCCTCGCACAGATTCCGGCATCTCTCGCCAGGTCGTTCTTTGGGGTGCAGGCAAGGTGCCCGTTCTTGGTATCTGCATGGGCCTTGAATGTATCGTCGATGTCCTCGGCGGAGACATTGCTTATGCAGGTGAGATCAAGCACGGCAAGACTTCGCTCGTCTCGCACGACGCCATGGGCATCTATCACAACCTTCCACCTCTGCTCTCCTCCACACGCTACCACTCCCTCAGCGCCAACATGCTCACTTTGCCAAAGGAACTTCAAGTCTCGGCAACTACCTCTGAATCGGGCGTCATCATGGCAGTCAGACATCGCAATGTCACTGTCGAAGCCGTGCAGTATCATCCTGAGAGTGTGATGAGCGAAGGTGGGCGTGGTCTCATGGCCAACTTTCTCAAGCTCAAAGGAGGCAAATGGGGTGGTGAGAATGCGTGGTGCGGAGTGCCAGCACAGGGCGAGACAGAGGCGGGCGAGCCATCGTTGCCAAACGGGAGCGATCGACCTCCAGTACCCAAGCCTGACACGATTGTCGACTCGGTTCCTCAGACAGCGGCAGCCGTCACGCCAGCACCTTCCTTGCCGACCATTCTTAACCGAATCCAAACGCAGCGGCTGCAAGATGTCGCAGAGGCTTCATCTGCACCCTACACGACGCCTGCGATCCTTCAGCGCTCACTAGAGCTACATACTGCTCCACCTCTGATCCCCTTCCTTCCTCGCTTGCTCTCCGCCGCACCTCATCCCGCCATCCTAGCCGAGATCAAGCGTGCCTCGCCCTCAAAAGGTGACATTTCCATCCACACTTCAGCACCCGAGCAAGCTATCAAGTATGCTCTTGCCGG
Source organism: Holtermanniella nyarrowii (assembly GCA_001600035.1). Lineage (NCBI taxonomy): Eukaryota > Fungi > Basidiomycota > Tremellomycetes > Holtermanniales > Holtermanniella > Holtermanniella nyarrowii. Next base: position 1,353,403 of record BCIT01000004.1, on the reverse strand, counting down.
TGCTTCAGTCATCTCTGTCTTGACCGAGCCTACCTGGTTCAAAGGTGCCCTTTCCGATCTCGCTGCCGTCCGTGCAGCCATCGACTCACTCCCCAATCGCCCAGCTCTTCTCCGCAAAGACTTCATCCTCGCTCCATATCAAATTGACGAAGCAAGGCTACACGGCGCCGATACGGTTCTCCTTATCGTCGCCATGCTCGAAACCGACTTGCTTCGCGATCTCTACAACTACTCTGTTAGCCTCGGCATGGAGCCCTTGGTCGAAGTCAACAATGCCGCAGAGCTCGAGACGGCTCTTTCGATCGGCTCCAAAGTCATTGGCGTCAACAACCGCAACTTGCACGATTTCCAAGTTGACATGTCAACGACGTCGCGCGTCAATGATGTGCTTCGCAAGCATGGGCGTGAGGATGTGGTGATTTGTGCGCTCAGTGGCATCTCGACTCCCGAGGACGTGCAGAATTACGTCAAGGAGGGTGTGCAGGCTGTGCTAGTTGGCGAATCGCTCATGCGTGCCAAAGATACCAAGGCTTTCTTGCGCTCACTCATTGGTCTCCCCGACGTCCCTCCCGCGCCCGTGCACAAACCTCTCGCCAAAGTCTGCGGTATCCGCTCATTGCAAGATGCCAAGCTCGCTATCGACGCTGGTGCCGATTTGCTGGGTGTTATTTGCGTCCCCAAGACCAAGCGCTACGTAGCGCGTGAGACGGCTCGCGAGATTGCATCTCTTGTACGAAACGAGCGTTATTCGCGTCCTGCGCCTATTTCCACTCCTGTTGACCCGCGCGCCGCACCTGAACCTTGGTTCACGATGCATGCTAGGCGCTTGCAGTCTGGCCGTGCACGCTTGCCCCTCCTCGTCGGTGTCTTCCAGAATCAACCGCTGGATGAGATCCTCGACGTTGTGCAGGACGTTGGGCTCGACATTGTTCAGCTGCATGGCGATGAGCCTCAGGGATGGGCCAAGTTGATCCCTGTACCTGTTATTAAGGTCTTCAGGGTCACAGAGGACGGTACGGTGTTGGGAGGCGATGTGAGCCGACCGGGGTTGAATCAATTCATTCTGTTTGACGCTGCGCCTGCGTCTGGCTCGCGCACAGAAGGTGGTGGTGGCGAAGGAAAATCCTTCCCTTGGTCGCATGCTGCTGAGCTGGTCAACAAGGGCGAGAACGGGACTGCTGCTGGCGATTTCCCGCTGCCTGTCATTCTTGCGGGCGGGCTCAAGCCAGAGAATGTGGCGGGTGCGCTGGAGCAGCTTGGAGGTCGATTGTTGGGTGTCGATGTCAGTTCGGGTGTCGAGGTGGAGGGAGAGCTCGTCAAGGATGGTGCCAAGGTGGAGGCGTATGTGAAAGCAGTCAAGGCGTAGATGCATGGCATAGATTCATAGCTGTTTGTTGTGCTCGAGTTACGTAACTGTCCAAGCTAACCCCTCCGCTCGAGCTCGCGCGTGTCACGACTTGCTATAGCTATAATAGTACTTTGAAACATCAGCAACTTGAGAAGTAGCATGTCAGACGACGCTACAGCAGACTTCTTGGCGCGTGAGCGTCAAGCTCTCGGTGCGTTGGGATGTTACGACAAGCATCTCAGAAGCTGACTTGCTAGGTGATGATGCCGACTTCTTTGGTGCCCCTGCAGCCGCGCCTAGCGCACCTGCTGATCACAACAACTTTCCTGATCTCGGTGAGTGTTAACTGGCTTTGGTCTGAGCTGATCGATAGATGGTGATGATGACTTGATGTCATCAAGTGGTCCGACCGCGCCTTCAGCACCATCAGGGATGGATGCCTTTCCCGACATCATGGGAGACGCACCTGCTGCTTCCGATGTACGCGTGACGGGCCACGCCGGCGCAGAGGACTCAGAGAGGGATGCGTTCGAACAGAGCTTCCCTGATATTGGAATGGATGCACCTGCCGTCTCTGTGAGTAGCTATCCTTGTCTGTGTTGACGACAGGCTCCTGCTCCCGTCTTCAACGCCGTTCCCTACGGCGAATCACCCTATCCCGCTCCCAAACCTCGTTCAGCTGCGTCTGTACTGCCACCACCTACCTTTTCCAATATCCTGCCTCAAGATGAAGAGGAGACGGAGCCTATCAAGCAGTGGCGCGCCAAGCAAGCCGAGGAGATCAAGGCTCGGGATGAGCGTAACAAGGAGCGTCGCGAGGAGACGGTTGCCAAGGCGGAAAAGGCCATTGACAAGTTTTACGAGGAATACAATGCCAAGAAGGCAGCCAACATCAAGGAGAACAAGTCAGTTCGAGCTCAAGGTCCAGCTGACAGTCAGGGAGCAAGAGGCTGCATTCCTTGAGAAGCTTAGCGAAGCAGTAGCCAAGGGTACCTCGTGGGAGCGCATCACAGACTTGCTTGAGCTCCAGAACTCTCGTGGGTACTCGTGGAGCCTCTCCCTTTGCTGACATGCAGAATCAAAAACCATCAGGCCTTCCATGCCCGGCGGATCCGACCTCGCGCGGATGAAGGAGATCCTGCTCGCGCTTCGACGCGAAGGCGACAAGGCGCCATCAGCAGCAGGCTATTAGATTGTACCCTTGGGATTAGATGGGCCAGGGCGGTGTGGTCGCTTGTATGATGTCCAGCCGTTGGGCATGTGATGAACGAATGATGTGCATAGCTCTATAACTGCTGTTCGCGCTCCAACGCTAGCAGCTGCTCCTCGACAAACTTGTGGTGGGCGCTGGGCATTAGCTCTGTTGAACGATGGGCTTACTTGGCATCAATCATCTTGGTGCACACGCCTTGGACTTTCCCTGTTGCGTCGATAAAGAATGTCTCGCGTCCTGCGGGTCAGCCCAGTTTGCACTTGTGACTTACCATCGAAGAGGCCGAAACCCGTCTTGCTGACTTTGTATGCACGTTTTGCTTCACCCGCATCATCCGACAAGATCGGATACTTTAGTCCATACTGATCAGCGAAAGCCTGTTGTTTCGTGATGGAGTCTACAGTTTGTCAGCTCACCACTCAAGCGGCCGAAAACCAACGTCAACATACCGCCACTGATTCCAACAACCGCAAGGTCATTATGCCTTTTAAAGACTACATTATCCGCTTGAGCATCTCTGAACGCACATGCTTCTTTCGTGCAGCCTGTCGTGTTGGCTGCTGGGAAGAAGAAGAGAGCGATAGGCTAAGAGTTAGGAGGTGGCGACTGGAGCTAGCTTACTTCGATGCCGATTGGCAGGGTAAAGGGCTCGCCTTTTGGAATGGCGGGGAGAGTGAGTGGTGGAGCCTGAGCTCCAATAAGAGGATGCTCTTTGCCCATTTGTGATTTGAAGAGTTGGAAGGACTGACTTGCTCAACAATCGTGTTCAACATTCGCGTCGAGCGGGCGCGGTACCTGACTAGTCACGAGCGTCGGATTCCCTAGCTAGCTATATAGACTCATATATACTGTAGCTGCCTTTAGACTCCCCTCAAGCTTTGTCACGAACATGAACGTGCATTGCTCAGCAAGAGCCGAGTGCCCTGGCAGCACTTGACATGTCTACACGGACTGCTGCCAACCCTTTTGACAGCAAACCACCTCAAATTCTTCCGGCGGGCGTCTATGGTATACTGCACCTCTGGAGTGTCTGACAAACATTGACATGCTTTTGAGCGGTGAAGACCTTCGCGAGCTCTCATGGAAGTGTCTTCTGCTCAAGTTCGATATGACCATCTGAACAATGTAAGGAGCGGTCGACGAGCAGAGGCAACAAGTCACTAAACTAGAGACATCAGCTTGGTTTCGCGACACCTCGGCAGCGTCAACGTAAAACACCTTGGCACGAAGAGACTGGTGTCCTCTTGACCGCTGCTGTCGGGATTGATAGCCTCTGCTCTCACTCCAGGCAAGTAGAGGTGAAACAATATCGTCAGATCATCATGTCATCAACAGCTACCAGTACCACTTTGAAAACGATTCGGGCATCGTCGAAACGACATCCTCATCATTAGCCAGGCCAGCTTCATAAGCCTCTCTGACGCTCATGAAGATCTCCATTGTCGCGCGTGCATCCTCAACCTATCACATCAGCCCATTTCCATTCGGAGAGGTACATACAGGATCATGACCCTTCTTGACAATGCCCTGCTCATCCGTCGTCTCGACTTGAATCTGCCTGTCCAGAATCTTATCGGCCAAGACGCGAAGGGAAGGAAAGACGCCTTCGCGCGTGACGCCTGCTGCTTGGCGAAGGGGATAGTAGAGCGCTGTATCGCGGACTGACTCGTAGGGATGACGGATTTGGAGGACCTGAATGGACGTTAGTGATAAAAGAGAGGCTTATACACGGACGTACACCGAGATCGTTGAACGCTGCGTGGCCGACAATGATCTTGCCTTTGACTAGTTCTTTGACTTGTTTTTGTATCGTCTCGTACGTTGGTGCTTAAAGTCAGTCAATCATCCTGTCAGAAAAGAACCACGAACCGCCGTCCAAGTCGCCCGGCTTGATGCCCGAACTCGTGCTTCGCCAGTCTCTGACGTTTTTGGGATGCACAAAGACAAAGCTTTCAAGTATCACTGCGCCTGAATAATCCACGATACCGATTCTGAGCGCGTCAGCTTATTTGAGCTGATCAAGAAGTAACGTGCTTTGCTAGAGCTTGGCTTGTGCGCTCATTTTTCACTTGGACCATTTCGCAGTCTCTCCATTCATCAGCTTGCGAGCGGCTCTCAAGGCATGAGACTGACCTATCGCCATATAGTCCTCGAGAGCAGGGACTGACATCTTTCGTGATTAGATAGCCTCTCTCCCATATGGGACAATGAGAAGCAGCAACTGTCCCCATTCCCGACTTTCTTACTCCCTCCGCGATCTTTTCGGGGCCCTAAACCGGAAACCACACGCACTTCACCAGCGCGCCAACAACAACAACAATCTTTATTATCTTGTAACAAACCTAGCATCCATCCCAACAACAACAATGCCACCCAAGCCAGAGTCATCCACAGAACCCTCGAGGCGCTCAACGCGCGTCGCAGAGCAGCCGTCCAAGCCAGAAGTCGAGAAGAAGGCGCTCGCTTCAAAGGTACGTGACGGCGCGTCTTCAAGAGGTCATATTCTGACGAGCATTCTCTGTTTCACTTTTGATCCTGTGCATGTCGATTCGCTATGTCTGTTGGAATCCTACAGGGCACCAAGCGTGCTGGTGAGGGGACCGACAAGGACACGGATTCGAAAAAGCCGAAGCCTGCTTCAAAGGCCAAGCCAGCGTCCAAGCCTGCATCCAAAGCTGCAGACACCAAGAAGCCAGCTTCCAAGCCAGCTTCAAAGCCCGCTTCAAAGGCCAAGCCGGCCTCCAAGCCCTCGTCCAAGGCTTCCAAACCCGCGTCTTCCAAGACCAAGAAGGCTCCTGCCAACGGCAAGGACACCAAGCTTGATGAAGTCGCTGAAGACAAAGAGGACGGTGATGCTTCTGCTCCTGTAGCTGAGGAGAAGGAAACAGAAGCTGAGAAGGCAGAGGAGGAGAAGGAGGCAGAGGCTCCCAAGGATGCTGAGCCTGAATCTGACAAGGACGGTTTCCTGCAGGTCGGAGACTCGTTGCCTTCTATCACCCTCAAGTAAGTACTCCCATCTTCGACACTGATGACCAGGGATGAAACCGACCAAGATGTCGACGTCGCGACATTGACAGCCGAGACAGGCATCGTCTTCTTCCTTTACCCCAAGGCAAGTCACCCTGCCGGTATCACACTAACGCTACAGGCCGACACTCCAGGCTGCACGACTCAAGCATGCAGCTACCGCGACGGTAAAGATGAGCTCGAAGGACTCGGATACAAGTCATACGGTCTTTCTCAAGATGCGCCGGCTGCGCAGAAGAAGGTTAGTAACCACCTTTGTCATTGTCACAAGCTGACAGGAGATTAGTGGGCAGACAAGAAGGAGCTCAAGTTCAGCTTGCTTTCTGATCCCGAGGCCGTCTTGATCAAGCGTCTGGGCGCTTTCGTCAAGCCGAAGAAGTAAGCTTGGGTCAATGTCGATGACAGTCGGACTGACGGCCAGCACCAAGCGCTCGTCCTTCATCTTTGAAAAGGGAGGCAAGCTGCTCCAAGCCAACCTTGGAGTTCAGCCCAAGAATGAGTCAGTCTATTGTCATGTCACTCCTTCCAGACCGTTAGCTGACATTCGGCAGCTTCCAGAACGTCGTCAAGTTCATCAAGGACCTTTAGTCCTCCTTCGTGTTCGCTCTCGTTCTCGCCGTATCGTATCGTGAATGTTCTGGTATCCTTGTCTTGATGAATCGTTGTGTACATGTCCGGTGCGATAGTACTACTTGCCTGTGTAGACTGGCGCACGCTTTTCGCGGAAGGCCAGCAGGCCTTCGTCTCTGTCTTTCGATTTCAGCAGCGGCTCGTACAGGGCGCGCTCGATATCGAGCCCTGCGTCTAGTGATGGAGCTTGCATCGCCATGTTGGCAGCTTGTTTTGCTGCTCGCAAGGCCAGAGGAGCTACATGTCAGCTCCAACATATCACTCGAGTCAACGCACCAGCACCAAGGATCATCGTCGACACTTGCAGAGCTTTCTCGTATGCCGACTGGCCTTTGGGAGCGACGTGATTGACGAGACCTAGCTGAAGCGCTTCGTCTGGACCAATCATCCGACCGGTAAACATGAGTTCTTTGGCTCTTGCGAGACCTATCAATCGCGTTGCGCGTTGTGTGCCGCCTGCGCCGGGAATGATGCCAAGCTTGGTCTCTGGCAGCCCAATCTTGTTTGCTCCTTGTCCTACTCCATCAGCCACCCTCTTCAAGCTTTTATGGAGAATACAAACCTGCAACACGAAGATCGCATCCAAGGGCAAGTTCAAGACCACCGCCCAGCGCCGGGCCATCGACCACTGCAATCGTTGGGATCGCCAAGCCTTCAAGCTCGGAAATGAGTCTTCGGAGGTTGTTGAGAAATTCATTGACTTGAGGTTGAGACATTGTGGCTCTTTCTTTCAAGTCTGCGCCTGCGCAAAAGACGTTTGGGTGAGGTGTATGTAGGAGGAGGAGCCGGAATCTGCTTGTTAGTTCGCTGTTTGCTGGGAGTGGGACGTACGAAGAATCGGCGGATACTTGATTGATAGCTTCTCTCATCTCCTACTTTGATCAGCTGAGACGCGTTTGATGAACCTACGTTGACCATGCGTACGCTGAGTGCGTTCCTCGACTCGGCTCGGTCCATGACAAGACCAACAGCACCGGCATGAGCGCCCTTGAGAGGTTGCAGATACGCATGTGCTCTGGTCACGACAGAATACTGTCTACAGAAAGGTCTGAGGCTGAGATTGCGAGCGAACATTGCTGTACTTTGTTATTGCTGATGGTGAGATTGACTTGAGTGGCAATCGCGGGGCCCAAATCCCCATGTGACCGTACCAAGGTCCGCCGAAAGTTCATCCATCCAAAGATAGCTAGCTGCACAGACTAATTAAAGCCCGCTCTTCAAGGATAATACAATGTTCTACAATACCGCTTTGCTTGTCTCTCACCAAAGTCCACCATTACGACGATTACTCTCTCGTACAGTCGCCCCAGGCGGGCCTTCGTCATTCAATTCAAACGATTGGGCATCTAGTAACTCGTGCTCGTCTGTGCGTCGCCCGCGATGTCCAAAGAAACCGCGGCGAATCTCGTTGGCACCGTTGAGTGCGCCGCTGAATGCAGAGGTGTAGTATGCTAGTTGAGTTGGGCTGGGTGCTGTTGTTGTCGTCGTCTCTTCGGTCTCGCCCTCGGTTGTCTCTTGAGCCTGGCGTAATCCACGTTCTTTCAATCAGCGCTACCCACATCTTATAAACACTCACCGAATCGCTTGACACGCCAGTAGCCACCAACACCCGTCAGAACAAGGAACCACCCAATGCTCATTAGCAAAAAGCTAAACCACTCGTTGGCCCTGCCAACCTCAGCAGCCGAAGGCATCCCGAACAGATCCGCAAGTGTCTCATTATGCAGCGAAGCCCAAGCAGCCGCCTCTTGAGGATTATGCAGAGTGACAGGAGGGTCATCAGGGTTCGGACTGGGGTGAAAGGTCTGTGGCCAAGGTGCATTGTCCCACCAGCCGTGGGTGTTGTTGGCCGATGGGTTGGGATAGGATGCAGAGAAAGGATCATCGTCTTCGTCGGAAAAGTGACCAGTCTTGATGAGCTCTTCGGCTCTTGAACGGAGAGCGAGACCGAATTGGATCAAAGTCAAGCCGAGACCGACACGGGAGCCGTGCTTGGCGGCGTGGGTCGTGTGTAGCACGTATGTGAGGAGGAACCCGACGAATTGGAATGAGACGGAGACGACCACTGTAATCAGCGGTAGAAGTGATACTGATTGAACGTACGGTTCCACATGAATGAAAACAGGTTGCCAACAGGCATGCCATCAATGAGGATCTCGTCGCCCGACATGGAGCTCGAAAGAGGTCCAAACGGCGAGGACGAGGACGGCAAAACAACCGTCGTCTCCCAGTACGGAGGAACGGCATCTCGTAAAGCAGCATTATATGACTGAATATCAGCCCAAGCGCGATCAAATTCGTAGACTTACAGGAGGTCCCTCTTTCTGCGTCTCCTCCGGAACCCACTCGGGTCCCTCGGCACCCCCTTCGGGAACGCGAACATTGCCCTCGGGTCTAGCCGCAAGGTTTGCAAACACACCACTGGTCGCTCCTCCCCCTACAGCGCTTGACGCCTGGCTAGGTCTACTGCGCTGGAATGCCGATGGCAAAATACCTCCGAGAAACCCACGATTGGAGCTACGGAATGCAGGGACAGCTGTTGATGATGGGATGATGCCGTTGGTATTCCCGGGAGCAGGATGTTGTCTAGAATGAGTTTGGAAAGGGGGTGGAGAGGAGGAAGGTGGAAGGAACTGTGGTGGCGGTCAGCTCCATGGCAGACGCGGCCTTGTCAACGTACATAATCTCGATCAAAGTCATAGCTTCCAGGCATACCTTGACCCTCCTGAGTTTTCTCTCCATCCTGAACCGCTTGATCACCCCTCAGAGGATCATTAAAGACACCCTCGATTTCAACACCGCCATCCTTCCATTCTGACCCCTGCCGATCCCGTTCAGCGCCGAGCAGTCCCCGATTCTCATGCTGTCCATCCTCTTCATCATCATCTTCATCATCGTCATCGAACGCAGCATCCATCTCATTAGGATCAGGAATCTGCGTCGCAGTCGGACGACGCGAAAAGGACTGGCGGCGGAGTGAGGCAAACGAGCTCCGACGGGACGGTGTTGTTGGTGGTGAGCTTGAAGCGTCATTGTTGATCTGACTATAGCGGGACGAGGACATGTTGTCCTGGTGACCTTGCTTAGCCTATGGTCTGCTAGTCTACAGTCGTTTGAAGATGAACAAAGGTGGTTCGAGCTCGTGCTGACATTCTCGCCAAGCCGGGACGACGACACCGCAGCGACCTTAAATATGTCGCGAAATGTTTTAAGGTTGCCGAGTTTTCAAGCTGAAGCTGTCAAACGTTGGGCGAGCGGACGTGCAGTGACAGAGAAACAGTGGAGTAACAGAGTGATATGCATGATGATAGGCTACAAAGAAATACGCACATTCCTACTCTGTCAGCTTGCCCAAGGGGCAGAACCTGCTGAAAGTCAGCACAACTTCCACAAAACAAACAAAGTCCAAGCGCCAAATCTCAGAGGGTGATGCATGCGAAATTGATCACGTTATTATCCCAGCCTAGCCACCTGGCATACTCAATCCCACTGCCGCCCATAGCAAGCCCTGGGTAGGGCTCACAAGAGCAACAGCTGCCACTAAAGGCGAGGGTGAAAACACCAAGTTTCAGACGTAAGAAGATCACGATTTCTAAATAATATCGTCACAGAAGGCACTTGGATAAGATATTGTTGAAAAGGTACTCACTCTTTCGATAGCACTTTGGTCTTGAAATGTCGCAGGTCAAAGAGAGAAAGCATTGCAATGCGCGCAGAGTTTGGTGCAGGCTGCAGCGTGACGTGGCGAGAATGATACAGAGGGGTTGCCTGCGAACTGATAGCTGCTCTACAATCTCGCTAGCTAGCTATGTCCGACGCATCCTCTCCTGTCGCGAGCTTCGCGTTCTCGAATTAAGGCATTCCAATGACGCAGTGTAGCTTGGCTGCGTCTGATTCTCTATCTTGCCGGAGAAGGCCTGTGTCACTGATGCTAGAGCTCGTCCACCTCAGCTTTCGGGATGCTTTGGACATGACTTTCGACATTGAGCCATGCCCTCAGTACATCGATCTCGGCTTTAAATGTGTCTGTGCCGTTGGTCTCCGCGGTCTGTAAATCACGGAGTTTAGCGAGCTCCGTAGAGAGGGCTGCCGTTGACGTCGGATCACTCATTCTTTGCGTGGGGGTCCAAGTCTTCCCTCTTAAGTGGGCCTCTTCGAACCTCAAAGTGTGACAAAGGACATCAAACAGCACAACGAGTTCAAACTCCTTTTACAACCTTTGCGGGTGTCAAAAAGGGACTCGCAAGGCAAATGGAGCGGGCGTCTCTAGGAGTGATCACAGTGGCAACTTATCCGCGATACATTGGGATCGCTAGATCATCCCTCTAGCAAGTCAGAAAGTCAGTACACTCTTGAGAACAGGGCGAGCCCAAGGTTTACGCAGAATCTGGGCGTGAGATCAAACCCGAGTCTCCAAACCGCCATGCGACTAAGCTGTAGACTTAAGTAGTACTGAGTAGGCTCAAGGAGTCGGACAACTTACCCCGAGTAATCGGAAGTTGTGGACCCCTCGAAGGGAACATTCCTGAGGTGTCACGCTGTCATCGCGACAGCACTGTCATGATCTCCGTCATATTCGAGGGACAAGGTGTGCAAAGAAGATTCAGGCGAGCCGATAGCATGCTAAGCCACATGAGGACGGTCAGATATCTACGCCAACTCCCACTTCTAGATCTTACGCTCACAAACGATCAATCACCACTCCCGGTTGAGCTGCCCTGCCCTGTCTCGTCTGGCTGCGAAACCTGGGCTGCCGCAGCGCCTCGGAGAGATGCTTATCGAAAGTCTCTATCTCGCTCTTCAACGACGCGTAAAGTTCGATGCGCTTCTCATCCGAAAGGTCATTGGTGTCGATGTTATCCCAAGCAGTGGATAGCACAGCTGTAATCTCCCTTGCCTGAGTGTCTGTATGAGGTACGAGCTGTAAGTCATGAAGCTCTTTGAGTTTGAATTCAAAACAGATTATCGCCGTACTCGCAGACGTCATCCTCTCCGCTTGACTCTAACGGGTGTACCCTTTTATGGGGTGCCTGTCCCTGCTAGAGTCTTTGAAAGCAACAAAGGGCACGCTCAGCATTCGTCTCTTGACAGTGCGCAATGGAAACTAAGACTAGACGTCTGAAAGGACCTTGTGACCCTATGGGAGTTGAGAGATGAGCCATGACGTGCTCACCTGTCCACAGTGCTATCTGTACGGCTTTGGAGAACTCATATATGATACATGAACGCAGCCTGCTGCGAGCTATGCTACACATTCGCTCATCTACACCCAAGCAAGCGAGACGCCTTCCTTGGCACCATCCCCTTCAACCTTGGCCTTCTGCGTCAACGTCTCTCCTCGTACTCCCGCAATCTCATATATTTCCACACCTCCAGCCTCCTGACCCGCCGCAGCAAGATACAAGCCATCATCCGAGATGCTCATACCGCGAATGACGTCCAGACCCGTCTCAAAGTGATGGATGCCTTCGACGGTCTCGCCATGCTCGCTGAGAGAGATGATGCCAATCTTGTCGCCCTTGACTTGGCCGTTGGAAGCTTTGACCTCGCCGCGCAGGGAGACGTAGAGGGTCTTGTCGTGTGATGGGTGGATGAGTAGCTCGGCGATGGAGACATCCTGAGCGGAAGTGCCAGGAGGAAGCAGAGACCAGTGAGGCGTCTGTGATTGACCTGCCTCGGAGTGTGTGAGCGGCTCGATGGGGTACGACCACTCGTCTGTCTTTGGAAGCTTGAAGATCACCAGAGATGACGAGAGCTCGCAAGCGAGGTAGTAGTAGTCGCCTGACATCAGTTCTACTCTGTTGCGCAAGTGATCGACGTACTGTCAGGAGAAAAGACGCCGTGACGAGGACCACAGCCGTTCGGGGCTTGGAGCCAGCCTTCAATCTGATACCGCGAACTCAGCACCCAAACGCGGTCGTTGCCGAGGTCATTGACAAAGACGCGGCCGCCTGGCGCCTCTAGCGCTTGATGTGGATGTGCATTTTCTTGTCTCATGGCGTTGGCAGCCGTTGGCTTGTTGACGTATGGGAAGGTAATGTTGGTGGAAGGTGATGCTTCATCGCCGTATGAAGGTGCGAGTGGGAGAGGAAAGACGACGACTGAACCTCCTCCGTACTGTTTGTCAGCGCAGTGCAGTGTGATTGTCAACGTACGTTGGAAGCAATCAAAGCTGAGCCATCTTTCAGTGCGAGGACTGCAGTGTAAGCCGAGTCGAACAGAAGCTGAGAACGTACGATGAGCCGGCGACGCGCCAGTATTCCCATAGCCAGTCTGTTCAAACGCCCCGTAGTCATCTTCTCGCAAAGCATAGACTCCTCCAAAAGTCTCAGACAATGTATATGCCTCGCCAACTTGCTTATGACCTCCTACGTATGCCGGCTCAACCCAGGACGGTGCAGTCCCAATTGGTGTTTGGTACAGCACGCTGACAGTCGATGGTGTTGAAGGGCTAAACGTCAAGGTGCTGACGGTGAAGGAGTAGGTACCCATGATGAGCATGTAGGAGTCCGACCGGGGTACTGCTTGGCGTTTAGTCGGGATGTTGACTGTACTCCGGGTGGAGTGGGAGCGGGCTTGAGCACACAGCGCAAGAGTTGCTGCATGTAAGCATTACAGCGATCCATTGCAGGACTTACCAAGGAATAGAGAAGTAGTCAGCATGGTAAATTAGAGAAGGAAGGGATGAGGGAAAGCGCATCAACCCGTCAGCTTTTGTACCCGCTAGCGCTCAGTCCCACATCCAAGCGATCCGCATGTGTATCCGCATTCGCTTCCCAGGGACAACGCATGACGCTCACACTGCCATGTTTGAGATTGCAAGGACAATAGCGCTCTAGGTAGCCGCATTGTACTTTGAAACGCGCACCGAGTCCCGAACGCTTGGATCCATGGCATCATCATTATTGTAAACAAAGAAGATCACTCGGTTGTCTCACCTGGCGCGTTTCAGCGTTCAGGAACAGAGTAACATTAGGTCCCGTTGGAGAGCGTTGCGTTGCTAAACGTGTGCCAAAGCTCTGGCGTCGCGAATTGGCAAAGTAAAGCAAAGCATCTAAGGATCACATACGACAACTTCTACCAGCCTCCAGTGTCGGCTCCTGCTCCTCCACCGCCGCCTCCGCTGAATCCACCACCACCACCACCACCACCACCACCGCCAGCGCCGAATCCGCCGCCGCCTCCTCTTCCACCACCGCGACCACCACCACCACCACGGCCGCCTCCTCCACCACCACGACCTCCAGGACCACCACGACCTCCTCCTCCACCGCGGCCTCCACCACCGCCTCCTCTTCCGCGATCACCACCACCGCCGCCGCCACCATTACGACCGCCACCCGCCCCACTCTCACCCTTGATCACATTTAAGCCCGGCACGCCCTTCAATCCCATCTTGCCAACAGTCTTGGCTTGCAACCCAGGCGGCTTCCACTCGTTACCACCTTCACCGCGGTATCGCAGTGTCGTGCGAGCGTATTCGTTACCGTGAGCTACGAGGTCGGATTGTGACCAGCCGAGGGATCTCAATGACGAGTTGTAATAGCCCTGCGATGTCAGTGTCCACTCAGGCCTGTGCATAAGAAACGTACCATGTAGGCTTGGTATGCTTGGGCCTTCGACTCATCATCCATGGTATCGAGAGCGCTCTCGACGCGAGACTTGGCTGATGAGTTCTGAAGAAGGTTGTCCGAGTCAGGGTAGGGCTTGAGTTTGAATGTACGGACTTCCTTGTTGTGAAGGAAGAATGTCTCAAAGTCTGCCAAAACGAGAAGACCATGTCCCGAAGCACCGGCACGAGCAGTTCTTCCAAGTCGATGGACATCTTTCACGTCAGCTCTCTTCTCTCGGCACAAGCGACTCACATTGCTCGGCATTGCTAGGAAGACCGACTTGCAACACAGCCGTAACACCAGGGATATCGATTCCTCTCGCAGTCACGTCCGACGAGAACAAGACCCCATTAGGTGATTGACGGAACGCTTCAGTCGCCTTCATACGTTTAGGCTGAGACATGCGCGAATGAATTTCCCAAACAGGGAACGGGACACCCAAAGCCGTAAAGAGCTCAAACATGAGTCCTGCAGCACGAGCAGTCGGCAAGAAACACATGACTACTAGTCAGCGGCCGCCTAGCAGCGAAGGAAGGAGGGAGGACGTACTCTTAAATCCACCGTGTTCAGCTTCACGAGCTTGTTCCCTCTCGATGAGCTCGAGAGTAGCAGCGAGGAGATCGGCTGGTGAGACAACGACGGAGAACTGCTCGACGTGTTCGTGCGTGTTGTTGTCTGCTTCTGTCAAAGTGGTGATGAACTTGTGCGAAGGGAGCAGCGCAAGCGATGCAATCTACCTATCAGCGCCTGAACATCCGCAAAGAGAGGAACATACGCTGTGAACCTCCTTGGGGATGGTAGCAGAAAAGAGCAGAGTCTGACGAGGGGTACGGTTACGGTCTGGTAGAGCTTGTACAATCTTGAGGAGCTCGTTTCTGAAGCCGGCGTCGAGAAGACGGTCAGCCTCGTCCAATACGAGACAACGGAGCTGAGCAAGCTTGGGCGTGAGGTTTCCGTTTTGAAGCAAATCAATCAATCGACCAGGCGTGGCGATCAACACATCCGCCCTGTTCATCAGCCCATCCAAAGTGCTCAACATACCTCTTATTCTGCATATTCTTCAAGTCGGTCGACATGTTCGTCCCTCCTACAACACACTGTACACCCCAATCGCCACCGCGTCCCTTCAATAGTCCCTTGGCGGCTTCTGCAATTTGCTGGGCTAGCTCACGGGTTGGTGAGAGGACGAGGATGCTGATGCCGTTTTGAGCGGGTGAGTGGGTAAGGTTTTGGATGGAGGGGATGAGGAAGGCTAGAGTTTTGCCAGTGCCGGTCTTTGCTTGAGCTAGGACGTCGTGGCCTTCTAGGATCGCTGGGAGGGTGGCTGCTTGGACCTGGAAGTAAGCCTTCGGAACGATGCGTCAGCACATCACAGCTCACCTCTGTACAAAACTCGTGAGGAATATCACGGAGGGTATCGGCTGCGAGACCGGTAAAGTCTGCGAAACGCTTTTGGCTCAGATGAGCCGGTGTAGAAGTACCACTGGCCGCTGGGGTGGTTGCACCCGTCGCGACACCACTGTGGCTCGCGACAGCTTCAGTCTGCATTCTCGGCACAGCAGCTGGTCCACCTCCACCTCCACGACGAGGTCCAGAACCTCTCGGACGCTTGTTAGGACCTCCGCCTCCACGACCTCCTGAAGGTCTAGGGTGATTAGGTGCACTCATACTTAGCAAAGAGAATGTGCGTGTTGTCGTTATTGTTAAAGAAGATGCCAATGACCTTGCTGGGATAGTGGTACGCTTGACGATATACATTCACTCCTGGCTATGATTCGAGCGGGTTTATGAATAGGGCCCAACAAATGTTCAAATCAGTCGCGCGTGAATTAGATGACGTAAAAGAAATCAACGTGGCGGATCAGTGTAGTGTTTGTGGAACAGGACAGCATGACATAGATCATACAGTGTATCAGGCGAATATACAGCTTAGGCAGTTGGCTTTGAGGCATGTCTAGGTGACATTGATCAATGAATGCGTTCATCAGCCGTTGCTCATCAACCCCCTAAACCCCTCTCTCTCTCAAACGCCGAGACACGTTACCGGATCCGTCCCGACGCGCCTCACTAGATCTTTCTCATCTTTCCTACTCTATCTCTCCCCGTTCCCTTTCCTATCCCCCTCCTCCCCTGCCACCGTACACGCAAATATCTACACTCGTTACCATGTCGTCTGAAAAGGCCGTGAGTCTACTGGGTCCTGATCGAGGAGCACCCGAAAAACGCGTCTAGCAGATAATCGGGTGCCGCAGATCGCGTCTAATAGACTTTGCAATGCTGATCTACAGACCAACCACACTACCGTCGGTACCAATCGTTTCGGCTTCGACTCGACTGTCGATGTCGACGTTCTCCGTTCCCTCTACCTCGTGAGTTTTCAAGCATGGACAGGCCGATCATCTTGCGCGAGACGCAAGGCGGTTCCGTGAGCCCCTCAAATCCTTGCTGACATCAGTCCCCCAACTATGTCAAGGACCCTTCGGCCAACAAGAACAAGACTGCCGAGGCCAAGGAGTTTGGTGTTCAGTCAACCTACAATGACAAGGACAACACGATCAAGTACACCACCTTGGCCAACTTTCCTCCCGTCAAGCTCCTCCCTAACGCAGAGCGCAAGCGCATCCTCGTCACCGGTGGTGCCGGCTTTGTTGGTTCTCACTTGGTCGACCGCCTCATGCTTCTCGGTCACGAAGTCACCGTTCTTGACAACTTTTTCACCGGTTCCCGTACCACCGTTTCGCACTGGGTCGGTCACCCCAACTTTGAAATGGTTCGCCACGATGTCATTGAGCCCTTCATGATCGAGGTTGACCGTACGTGTTCATGTCTGGCGAGGCTGACTAGCAGAAATCTACCACCTTGCGTGCCCCGCTTCCCCTCCCCACTACCAGTACAACGCCGTCAAGACGATCAAGACGTCGTTCATGGGTACCCTCAACATGCTCGGTCTCGCCAAGCGTGTCAAGGCCCGCTTCCTCATCACCTCGACTTCGGAGGTTTACGGTGACCCCGAAGAGCACCCTCAGCGCGAAGAGTACTGGGGTCACGTCAACTGTATCGGTCCCCGTGCATGCTACGACGAGGGCAAGCGTGTAGCCGAGACCCTCACTTACGGCTACCAGCGCCAAGACGGCGTCGACGTTCGTGTCGCCCGTATCTTTAACACGTTCGGTCCCCGCATGAACCCTTATGACGGTCGCGTCGTCTCCAACTTTATCATTGCCGCTCTCAAAGGCGAGGACCTCCCCGTGTACGGTGATGGTCTCCAGACACGTTCGTTCCAGTACGTGCACGATCTCGTCGACGGTCTCATCCTCTTGATGAACGGTGACGAGACTCGTCCCGTCAACATTGGTAACCACGACGAGTTCACCATGCTCGAGTTTGCAGAGGTCGTCAAGAAGGTCGTCGCGCAGGTGCAGAAGGAAGAGGGTAACGCCAGCCCTAAGGAGGTTGGCATCATCCACAAGGAGATTCCGACCGATGACCCTCAGCGTCGTCGTCCTGACACTACTCGTGCCAAGGAGACGCTTCAGTGGCAGCCCAAGTGGTCCGTCGAGCAGGGTGTCTACGAGATGGTCCGTTACTACTCGGCAAAGATGCGCGAGGGCGCCATCTAAGGGTCTGTAGGGGAGGTTTCTAAGGGTTAGATAGATCGACGGGTTTTACTTAGCATGGATTGCTTTCACTCTCATTCCGGAGATTCAGCGGTGCTGGCTACTTGTTGAGAGCCCAAGCTGTCAACACTGTCCGCGTGGAGGAAACGTCATCGAGATCACTTGAAACTGCGCTGCAATTGAGTACGGACCATGTCAAGGTGCGAACAAATGGATGTCGATGCAGTTGGCATTGTTCACAGAATCTTAACTGGAAAGCGTTCTTTCCAAGTGTTGATGAAGTGAGCAGATGAAAAAAAAACACAAAAAGATACACTAAACGTGATTCGAACACGTGTCTCATCATTGGAAGTGATGAATACTGACCCCTATACTATTAGTGTGTTTCCATGTTAGATACTGCTCAATTTTACTATAACCTCAACTAGCAATTTTGAATTTCAATCTCGTGAATCGATACGTGAGGGTAGGAGAGTTCGACGAGGCTTTGCATGCGGTGTCTAGTTGTTCTGAGACTTAAGTGGTATTACCTATCAAATGAATCAAATCAAATCTCGTGAGGGTAGGAGAGTTCGACGAGGCTTTGCATGCGGTGTCTAGTTGTTTTGAGCCTTAAGTGGTATTACCTATCAAATGAATCAAATCAAATCAAATCAAATCTCGGACTATTCCCTGACAGGCGTAAGTTGCTCATGGCCATTCCTCAAGTGCTCCCCTTACACTTCTCCTCACCTCACTTTAAGCTGCAGACGCTTTGACAGTAGAATAAAGAATGGCCATTCATCTGGTTGGGCAACTCTTAGACTGATATATTCCTGGACGCTTTGTCACATGCTTTCAGTCCTCCTTAGCCTTCACTTCCGCCTTTACCTCGCCAATATCCATCACTCCATCAACTTGATCAATGACTTCCAACACGTCCTCAACCTTGTGCAGTCCCTCATACTCCACCTCGACTTTTTGCAAGCCCAATTCGCTCGTAAAGTCAACGGCGACGACTTTGCAACCTTTTGCGTTAACATTGCGGACGGCTGACGGACATAGCTTTTCGGTGGCTAGTAGGCAGAGATCGCATCGTGGACCGACGGGAAGGCAGATGACTTGACCGAAGCCGACGAGCATTGGGTTGATGGGTTTGTGTAGATGAGATGGAAGCCATGATTGCAGATTGAGTCTGTTTGATTAGCATTGTTGATTGGAAGTATTGTCACCTTGTGCCCTCGGGCTGAGTAGTTTGCGGCTTGTGCCATCTCAGACGGCTGGTCGTAAGCTCAAAGGTATGTTGATTGCAACGTACTTGGTGATCCTATGCACATGCACATCGACTCCAATACCCGCGTTGCTACCATCAGCAAAGCTTTCAATCAGACTCACATATCCCAAGCACACTGCAGAGCTAAAAACGCCATCTTCGGCCCAACACCTCTAAGCTCGCACAATCCATCAAGCGTGTTTGGGATCTCGCCATCATTCGTTTGCAAAAGTTGACGAGCCGCGTCTTGGATGTATTCCGTCTTTCGACGCCAGAACCCGACTTTGTTGATGCACTCTGAGACGACATCTGCTGGTGCTTTGGCGAGTGACTTGCATGTCAGCCCGCCTGGGAGCGCTTGGTGTAGATTTGTCACTGCTTGTGAGGTGACGGGGTCTGAAGTCAGCGTGCGGAAGGTGCTGTGAGTCTCACCTTTTGTCTGGGATGACAGCATGAGCGAGATCAAAATGTGGAAGCGAATCATCTGGGGATCTGCATTTGCATTCGTCCGCGGTCTCTCGCAGCCCCTGTTTGTCAGAATGAGGCGCTAGGTCTTGTTACCAACGCACATGTCATCGACCGGCGCCACAATGCTCTTCCTCATTCGCTGAATAAGCTCATACTGTCTCTCCCAATTCTTAGGTGCAGGGTGCGGCTTGTCGAGTGCCAATTGAATGACTGGCTTCTTGCTTGGTGTCTTTCGCTTTGACGTTTCCTCCCCTTTGATCGCTACCAGCTCGGGGGAACGCAGCGCTTCCACATTCGCCTCTGTCTTGACCTTTTTCGACGGACTGTCATATGCGTACTTTTGCAAAGAAGAAGTCAAGGAACGCTTGGCAGCAGACTGAGATGATTCTGGAGTCAAAGGTGTGATTTGCTCTTGTTTGACTCTTGCTGATCTTCGTAACGGCGTGATTGGTTCCATGATTGTTCCTACTCTCTCAGAGATAACCTCAGCCTCTTGTTCGACCGTCGGCGATACGAGTGCTTGCTTAAAGTGTCGCGAAGTTGACATTGTCTTTCGTTGATCGACTTACGGAGCCGATTTCATCACGTCCATCGACAAGGTACGGTCACGTGAGTCTGAATGAGTGAACATGCATCGGATTTGGCCGAAAGTGGCAGTAGGATGGCAGGTGAAGGCCATGATGAGCATAATACAATCACACGTGAATAGCAACCGGTGTTTATATAGATGACGCAGCTGATACTGGTTTGAAAAAGCACATCACATGTGCCAGCTCCACGAAGCTGCGAGGTCTGCAGGCAATGCTGGCATTCAGCCGCTTTTCGCGCAACATCGGCTGCGAGCCGAAGACGTCATCTTCGGTGATACTCAAGCTCGTGCTTTGACTTGACTCGCCCAAACTCACAAGTATTACAGACGCGTGAACTTCACAGCGACCTCATCGCAAGCTTGCATAGTTTCTCTCTCTTCTCACAATGTCCGCTTACGCACTTTACCAGCTTGTAGGCTCTCCAGACTCTGATGTCGTCTTCAGCCCGCACGTATGGAAGACCCGACTCGACCTCGAGTAAGTCACTTCAACATGCCATTGTATTACTGACATTTGGGTCCTTGGGCATCAAGTACGAGACTGTCAATCAGACCTTTCCTCAGGTGATCGCAGTTTCGAAACAGGTCTGACTCGTAGATTCGCAAGGATCTCGTGAAAGCGTCTGGCAATGACAAAGTCACGGTGCCCACTCTCAAAGTCAAGGACGATGCGTACATTACTGACAGCTGGGAGATTGCACAATTCGTGAGTGGACCATACATCCGAGTGCTGACAGCAGCTCGAAGCTGAAGGCTCAAACAAGCGCTCCCTGTTCGGGTCTTCAGCAACTGGCTTCACACTCGCGCGCTTCATCGAAAAGCTTACCGGCGGACCCATCGGTGACGCCCTCCGACCTTCCATTGTACCTTTCGTCATCGACCGTATCGACGACGATTCCAAAGAGTACTTCTTCCACACCAAGCTGGGCGGCGGAGATCGCGCAGCTGGTGAGGCAAAGTACAAGACTTTCAAGAGCAACTGGGAGGATGAGACGAAGCGCGCCGACGCTCTCAAAGCTGCGCGTCATCAGCTGTTGCCTATGGAGCAGCTTCTAGCAGAGCAGCAAGCCAAGGGCCTTGGCTCCTATATTGCCGGCAAAGAGGCTTCGCATGCCGACTTTGTGCTGTTCGGGTGAGCTATATGATAACTGGCTGGCCGAGCTGATGACCAGATTTTACGCGTTCTCATCAGTCAACAAGGAGCTCACAGAGCAGACTTGGAAGCACGAGAGTCTTCCTGCACTCGGTAGATGGGTTGACACTCTCCTCGACTCCGGCTTGGTCGACAAGAAGCTTTTGGCAAACGTCGTATAGAGTGGATCATGCATCTGGATACAACTGCGCTTGACTTTTCTCAAAATTCGTGACCTAGACTTGACGCCCTACTTCTCCTGTTTGCGTGCCTCTTGCGGGCGTCGATTGACTTTGTTCGAGCGGCCTCGATTGCACTGACCCACGCTTGCGCTTCGCGAGCAGAGGAAGCTCTGCGTGTCAGGTTCAGCTCGTGCGACGTCGACTCACTTCAGCGCGATCACGTCACTCCCTTTTGAGTACTCGAGCTTGAGCTGGAAGCCAGTCTCGTCGCGAGATATCCGTGATACCACCTCATGAAGAGGCATAGGCTTTCGTCAGATCGACACGACTAAAGTGCTTACCATGCGGTACAGATTACGACTTTCGATGAGGACGACAATGTCGTTGCAGAGAACAAGCTGGAGCTTGCGGCCGCTCTTGGCTTTGAGCACTGACCCTTCTTTCAGGAGACGTCGAGGGCCTTGCAGTGCGGTCGGGGCAGTCAAATCGAGTCGCCTGTCTGTTAGTCCCGCAAAGATGACTGACTCACCCTTCCCCTCCGATCCACAGATCCTCGCTGAGGATGCGCAGCCGCTCGAGACCCTCCGATTCTCTTACGGACTCATTGACGTTGGCGACAATGCCCTCCGCCGTCAGAAGCGCTTTTCCAACTTGCTTCAAGTCTTGATCGGGTTCTGTATAATGGATGATCTGAAAGTCAGCCACGGAAAGGTCAATGTCCAGGACGTACCTGACGCAGGAGAAGTGGGTAGCGAGTAAGCCGTTGCACTGATGGTCAGTACACGCGGACGCGTTCGAGAGACTGACTGGGCTGGAGCAAGAAACTTGACAAGTCAAGGTTACGGACTGCAGGCTCGTTGTCTCTGATCGTCTGCAAGTGCTGCGCCAAGGCGGGATCAGCCTGACGCAACGACTGCAAGAGCTTGATAGCTTGAGCCTGGTTGACGCAGTAAGGCTGAATATGTTAGTCAAGTTTTTCAGTTGTCACTGACGAGGTAAACCGAGATGGACGAGATGTGCTGCTCAAAGATGTCGCCGATGGTGTCGATATAAAGCCTGCTAGCCTTCTGTCTCTCCTCTAAAGAGCTCAAGAATCCCTGACTAGTCAGATGGAACGATAGGCCGACGACACGAACTGTATTGAAAAGCAAGATCTGAGAGTTAGAAGGTCCTCAACGTTTCAACTCACATCCTCAACGTTGGCAAAGATCACCGTCAATGCCTTGTCTTCCAACATATTGAGCATTGACGCGTAAAAGACTTCAACTATAAGCTGAAGATCCCTGACATATGCTGATTCGGTCGTGATGAACTCGAAGATCGCCTACCAGTCAGCAAGTCCATTTGATCACGACTTACCTCTTGCCGCTTCTTCTCCTTGACAGACATCGTCGCCAGAACGCTCGGGTCGACAAGACTGCTCCATGTCTGACCGAAGCTCGGACTGTCAGGGCGGTCCTCTGCGTTGTCATTTGACGGGCTGGTGCTCGTCGCAGTCATTGGGGCTGCCGAAATTGGTCCACTAATGGCGGGCGTCTTGCGTTCGATGGGTGCGGGTGCGATCAGTTTCGACAAGAACCCAGTCAGCTTGCCACCTGCGCTCGTCGGTGCTTCTCTCCCCGAAGCTGTGGGTGAAGCCAGAACAGATGATTCCAACGAGCCGATAGTCGCCGTCGACACTGGACGTTGGTAGCTGTCTGCCCTATGACGAGCTGGACGCTTCTTCGCTTGCTCGAGGAAGTTCTCGTATCGATCGTAAGCGTCTTGAGTTTGCTCCTGCGGTGTATCCTCAACTCGCACAGCAGCCGCAGACGGCAAAGCATCATCATATGATGGCAGAGACAGAGTCGCGGTAGAATCACGCTTAGAAGCCGGCGCCGCTGGTGGGGCTCGTCGCTTGCGGGGTGGAGGAGGTTGTCTTCGCGCTGGTACACCCGGAGGATCGCGGCGGACCTTGAGACCGGCTGCGGTGATGACTCTTTGTCGCTCAGTCTCCCGTCTCTTCCTCTCCTCTTCCTTGGCAGCGTCCGGTACGTCCTCATCATCAGTATCGTCGAACGACAGAAAGCTGTCATCTGACGAGTCTGAGTCCTCGTCAGATTGTTCAGAAAGGTCCGTCTCATGTGCGCGTGTTGACTCTTGCTCCGGGGCAGCAATTGTTGGGGCAGGCAGCAGTGGTGAACGGACCACCGAAGGGACAGAGATGGAAGGAGGAGAGGGTGCAGGAGCAGGCGAAGAACTGGAAGGGGACTTGCGAGAACCTGTAGGGGCGACAAATGCATTTCATTCAACAATCATGTAGGGAAAACCTTCAGCCTGTGACAAGAGGGTAAGGACCTTGTCGGACAAGGTTTAAGACTCACTCAGCAGTTCCAAGTACGCAGCTGGCACGATGAAGACGATGCCGGCTTTTTCAGTCTTCCACCAATCACTGTCGGAGCGATCAACGATGTCCAAAACGTCTCCCTCTTCGAAGGGGAGTTCCTCGTCGCCACCGCCGGCATAAGCGTACAATGCCTTCGCTTTAACAACTGAAGAGTCATCAGTGGTGCCAGGCGAAGATGAGATACACTTACCGTTGAGCTCTTCGACGTAGGCATGCGGGAACCAGCCCGATCTCCCTTCCTTCACCAAGGTCCCGTACCACCAAGGACTTTCGGGATCTTTGGCCGGGTGAGCAACCAAGACGACGTTCTCGATGAAGGACAAGTCGACGTCACGCTGACCGTCGTAGGGGTAGAGCGTACGAACGCGGATATCTGAAGTCAGCACAGCATGCCGTTAACGTCGTAGTCAAAATTCACCCTTGGTCATGTCAAACTCGGCGGTTGGATCATCGTCCTCAGCATCACCCGCAGATGTTGAATGCCCATTGGCTTCGACCGGGGACTGCTCTTCCTTGGTAGACTCAAGAGGCTGGTACTCTGCAGATGGATGGGTAGTGTCAGCCGCGAGGCCAGCATACCAATCCACTGATTGTCTGTTGGCACTCCTAGACGTAGACTCTGCCTGAGACTGCGCTTGAGGTGGAGGTGATGGCGAGCGAGGGGCCGAGATAGCAGCGGTGATATGCTCGGGAGGTCCAGCATCACCGACCACACGTCCAGAGACCTGAGGTCCAGACTTGTCAACAGTAACGGCCTTTTTCAGCCTGGCACCGCCCTGGATAGAGGCGAACAGCGCACCACGAGCCGAGGGATCGGCAGGAGTCGCGCCGCCGAGGTTCGCAAGAGCCGCAGGCGGCATCTTGGGTGGCGGCGGCGCCGACGACGCACCAGTGGGCGATGCCGAACCTGGACCAGCAGAGGCGGGACGAGAGGTAGGAGGCAGGATATTGCCGAACAAGGCGCGAGCAAGGTTACCGCGTGCACCACGGGAGTTGGCGTAGTCGTCGTCACTGCTATCACTGTCATCGTCGTCCTTCTCAGCAATGACATCCCAGTCCTCTTCAGGCGCTGACTTTGGCACTGATCGTGCTTGCTGCGGTGGTGCAGGCGCAAGTGGAGCTGGGGGCGCAGGTGGAGCGGGAGGAGGTGGTGGCGACGCTGCTGGTGAAGCGGACGACGACGCAGCAGCAGCAGGCGGACGGAAGAAGGGATTGAAACCACCAGAAGCAGGTGCAGCAGCCGGCGCAGCAGCAGCAGCTGAAGTCGACGTCTTGCGATGGAAGGGGTTATAAGAGCCACTGTCTGCCGGAGCCGGCGCAGGGGGTGCAGGTTCAGGAGCAGGAGCCTCAGCTGCCTTCGGCGCAGCCTTGGCTTTCCGAGAAGCCAAAAACTCTTCTTCACGTCGACGTTCCTCCTCTTCCTCTTCTTCCAGCTTCTTCATCCTAGCTTTGCGCTCTGCAGCAGCCTTTGCGCGCGCTTCTTCACGCTGCCGAAGTTCCTCTTCCTCTGGGTCGACGGGTGCCGGCGCCGGTGCAGCGATATGGGCAGGCGCGGCCTTCTGGCTGCGCGGCGTAGGGGCAGGAGGTGGTTTCTTCATGGCCGACTTGGTCGGTGGTGGTGGCGGAGCCTTGGCACCAGACGCAGACGCAGATGCAGGAGGCGCAGGAGGTTTGGGGGCCTCACCACCAGCAGCCTCAAGTCTCTTCTTCCTCGCATCCTCCCTCGCAACCTGTTCACTCTCCGCAAGCTTCAACTTCTCTTCCGCCTCCTTCTTTTCCTGTGCCAATCTCTCCTCAACACTCTTATCAACGACCGGAGCATCGGACTGCGAAGTCTCGACACCCAAAGCCTTGAGCCTATCTTGAATCCTCTTCTGAGCTTGAGCGCGGATGTACGCCGTGCGTTCTTCGGGCGTCATGTTTTTCGTCGAGGGCGCGGCGGGCGTTGATGCTGTTGGCTTGGGAGGAGCAGGTGGGGGAACGGCAATATGGTTCGACTTTGAAGGAGCTTCTGGCTCAGGTGGTGGAGTGCGAGAAGTCGCGATTGGCGACCTGGGTCTACGATCGTACGAATCTCTGCTCTCACGAGATCGCTCGCGCGAACGAGGCCTCTCGCGATCACGGTCACGATCGCGATAATCCCTGTCTCTCTCCCTATCCCTCTCATAATCTCTCTCCCTCTCAAACGTTCCTCTATACTCGTCCCTTTCCCTCGAGCGCTCCGAAGACTTGTAGTCATGGCGTCCATACCCTTCATTCCGTCTATCCCTCGCACGCGCACCAGTCCTCTCATCCCTCTTCTTCCTCAACTCGTTCTCCTCCTGCTTGCGTTCGACTTCAGGCAACTTCTCATGCATGAGGAACAACAATTCTCTCTCAAGCTTGCGCCGCTCTTCATCCTTCTCAGGGGTGCGCTTGCCTTTGGAGACATAATCGATATCATCTTTGATACGCTTGACGCGGTACTTGAGATCCTCGACTTCTTGCTCGAGCGCTTCGTCTTCTTCTGAACGCCGCGCGAAGTCATCAGCAGATTGATCAAGCTGAGCACTTGAATTCGCAAGCTGGCGTTTCAAATCACCCAGCTCGGCACCAGAGTCTTCACCGACATAGCGCACACTCTTTCGATCAAGATGGCGAGAAGAAGATTTGTAGCCTCCAGTCGTGTTGCGTGCGTCATCGTGCTTGTAGACTTTGGCATCTTTGCTCTGTCCGACAGAGACGGGGGTGGAAGAGCCGTAGCCGAAGCCAGGGGAGGAAGTCGTTGATCGCGAGTTGGCGTCGTGTCGCAGGAGATCGCGCATAAAGGTGACAGTGGTGTCGATATCGCGCATCGAAGGAGGGATGAGCTCTTCGGGAAGAGTGTCGGGGAGGGTGTTGCCGTTCAAGGCTCGGTAAATGAGGCCCATGGCAATGTGGAATTCGGGCAGGTTG
Source organism: Holtermanniella nyarrowii (assembly GCA_001600035.1). Classification (NCBI taxonomy): domain Eukaryota; kingdom Fungi; phylum Basidiomycota; class Tremellomycetes; order Holtermanniales; genus Holtermanniella; species Holtermanniella nyarrowii. The sequence continues at coordinate 1,327,012 of BCIT01000004.1, read as the reverse complement.
AGCTTGCCGCGGTTATCGACATCCGACAGATTCCTGATCGTCAGCCAGTGGTTCAAGAGCTGCAGGTCTCACGAGCACTCACCAGATTTTCATCAAATCGTCTCTACCAAGGCCACTCTGTCCAAACACTTCGCGCGCCATTTCACCACTGATGAAACCGTCGCCCGTCTGATCCCAAGCTCTAAAGATCTGATCGTAGTCTTTCTTCTCCTGCTTCGAAAGAGTCCAAGGCACTTTGGGCGTGTTGACCGACGGATTGGACAGCAAGGATTGGAATGCACCTTGTCCTGCCAGAGGAGCTGGCATTGCTGGAGCACCTGAAGATGAGAATGGCTGTTTGTGAGCTTGGTTGCGAGATTAGGATGCATCAAGTGACGTACAGCATTCGTGTTGCCAGGCATGAAATGCGAGCTCATCATCTGCAAGCGAGGATCATGCACGCCTGTAGGCTGAGCCATGAGCCGAGAAGGCGCACCAGTAGGCTGAGCAAGCAAGCCACTGTGACCTCCTCCACCGTACCCAGTCGGCTGACTCTGCAATCCACCCTGCCAACCGGTCTGCTGCGGCTGCATCCCCCCACCCATACCCGAGCTCGGAGGTGGTGCATTCAAGAAAGCATAGCTACTAGCACCTGTTGCGCTTCCACCTGTATTCTGCTGGCGTGGTTGCTGCTGCTGAAGAGGCGGTGCCAAGCCAGTTGATTGGAATGAAGGGTAGCCAGTCGGCTGGCTCTGCAATCCACTGGAGAATTGCTGACTTGGAAAGCCAGTTTGTTGTGCATTCAAGAAGCGAGGTTGCTGTTGTGGTTGGAAGCCAGTTTGTTGTGGTTGGAAGCCAGTTTGTTGTGGCTGAAATGCCTGAGGTTGCTGCTGCTGTTGCTGCTGATAGCCAGTCTGCTGAGGTTGAAATCCAGTTTGTTGCTGCTGGAACCCGGTTTGTTGAGGTTGAAAGCCTTGCTGGCCATACTGCTGCTGTTGCCAGCTCATTGTTCGCCCTGATCTCCCTCTCTTGCTTTGAGCTGATAAGCTATGGTACCCTGCAGCTGGTGCCCGATGACGACCTGAAGCTAAGCGACAAAGAGCCCCGAGAGTCGCCGGGGGTTAAGCGTCCATCTTTGCAACCAGGAGTGATTTCTCAGATTTTATTATCAGCTGCAACGTCTGACATCTGTCCTATACAAAGCAGCTGTTTACAGTTAGGCAGGGAAACCGTCGCTTCATGATGTCACGGTACGCCCGAAGGATGCAAATTGTTCATGGAATCTCCGAACCATGCCGAGCACAGAAAGTCATTCTTCTCCCGTGTTCCTTGCGAGAACTACCTTTTGAGGTGGACAAGGTGAGCGACATGTACTCGCGAATCAGGCTATCAGGCTATCAGCTACCCTCTGGTGTCGTCCAGTAACGTTCACAAGTAAACTTTGAACAGACTTGCAGACTGTAGTGCAAGTGATAAACTAAGACGCCCGTGTTCCGTTTCCTATACTTTCTGATGGAGCTGCAGGCGTTCGTCCTGCGTGGAATCATTCTGATGCTGATCAAGCTGCAGTCGACGAAACGTCTCCTCTCCTATCGCCACTATCACTATTTTGACGAGCAGGTTGCGGTTGGGGCTGCTGCGCAGATGACCCAGGCGAATCGTAACCCTCGTCGACCGCATTCGTAGCCGGCACAGCTGGCTGTATGGTCTCTGTGAAGTCCTCGTTGTATCCGGAATCTCTGTCGCTGTTGCAATTTTGTTCTGTCATGACAATGTGAGACTTGTCCGCGGGCCGCAAGCAAGCGCGGCGCGCTGTGTGGTTGTGTGGAAGACAAACTCCTTTATCTCAAGTCAGCCACAAGGGAGAATAACCAGGGGGCTAAGCAAACCTTTGAAGCCATCTCCGTTGTCTTCTGAGCTGCAATTATCGACTGGCCACTCTTGTTCCCTTAACCACATCTCAACTCCGCCAAACATATCGATCGATAACCCAGACTCCGCAAAGACGACGCGACGCATATAAACCAGCAGAACAGATCCTTCTATCAAATAGCAAAGCGAGGCTCTTTAGGTTCAGTGTCCCCAATTTGAATCCCAATTCCGAAAGTACAATCGAAACGTCAAATGCCGGACCAAGACGACGACGGTAGCGCATGCTGGGAAGACTGTGAGTTTAGGAGTCGATAAGTTGACGAGCCGGCTGATGAGTCAGTGGTGAACCAAACAGCTTGCGCACAAGGACGTCAGTAGAAGGTCCGCGCTTGATCGCGCTAATGACCAGTGCACATAATGAAAGCAGGCAGCTATCAATGCAGTCACTGCTCTCAGTACGTTCATCTCTCCACTTTGCAGCGAACTGAGGCGAACAGCAATCATAAAGAGTGTAGATGTACCTTCAACGTCGACAAAGCCAACGATGTGTGCAGATGGTCTTGCGGCTCGGAGGAAAGTTGGCTTGGTTCAGCCGCCCTGCAGAAGCCTTGACAATCTGTAAGTTGCTGATGGTGAAGCGATGTAACCAAATGATGAGAGTTGAGGCATACATCGATAGCAAACAACCAAGACGCACTAAGCGACGAAAGGGGTAAAAGAGATGAAAGAGAAGACGCGAGCACGAGTCGTACAGAAGGAGGTCGCTACTTGTTCTTGTTGACGCTTTGAGGCAGTCAGTACAGCCATAGTAGGAAGTAGTAGACATACGCGTGAACAATAGGGACGATGATGACGACGCAGAGGATGACAAGGGCGACACCGATCAAGACCTTCATCCGCAGATCTTTCCACCTGATTATTCTCAGCTGCTAGCAAGGGCATACACTGTCAAACGTACCACATCTGCTTCCTGACGCGGTTAGCGCCCCTTCTGAAGCCCTGAGCAGAAACAGCAAGAGTGTCTTTCCATCAGCTCCGCAGAACACCTCCATTCAAGCGACTTACCCGTCTTGTCCTGCAAAGCGTCCAATCTCTCACCACGCTCGGCGACCTTGGTAATGTTATCGTGCATGATATCGACTGTCGTGTCGATTTGAGCTTGAATGTCGGCAATCTGTGAGGGTCAGCACGTCGAGATGAGGAGATAAGCTTACTTTTTGGTTGCCTTGAGGACCTCCACGCGCTGGGCCTGGAGCGCTGGGTCCACCAGCGGGGATGTAGGGGTCATAAGGTTCGGCAGACCTGTGTTGTAAGCAATGTACTGCAAGGATGAAGGGCGTGAGAAGCTAGGTTGAGCAACAGACGGCTGAGCAGAGACACAGTGTCAATTTCAGCATCTGTATCGTTGATGTATCAGCTAGCGGGAGCCTCTGCTGCTACTCTTTCGAGCCGCCAGCAAATGATCACTACATAGCTGACAATCACAAACGTCAAGCGCTGAATTGTGCGGAAGAGTCTCAACGCCACGCCAATCCAAGCCGTCATGTTGCTCTTTCGCACTCACATGTTAATGATTGAGCTCTGTGTTGTTGCTTCTGTGACGCTCTAATAGTGATGTACAATGGTTGTTGCTGGCGCTACTGCTAAGTTGAGCTACAGCTGCGCCATCCTCAACGCTGTGCTTCCCGCCGCGCCAAGAAGGAGGTGGACGTAAATAAAGAAACGGTGGTTACGTCGTTCTCGGTGGCAAACTCGGTGGCAAGCATGGCAATCCTAACATGTAGATCAATGATTGCTCACTTATCTTGAGGATCTTCGTAAACTTTCAAAAGGGCAGTAGACATTCATGCTACAGCTGGCATGCAAATGCTGTCCCCTGTTTGGGTGTAGCTCGCGAATCTGGACCTGATAGGTGCATTGGTGCAATCGGGGCCCCGAGTTGACCATGTTCGCCACCGGCCGGTGTGGTCTTTTGCGACAATACCATTCAAAATCGTCAACTTTCGCTTCGACACCCAACTCAAGAGCTGTCGAATCCTCAAAGCAGCTTCCACCATCACCCAGGACTCGGTGAGGCCCAACAAACGCGTCTCAGCCGAAGTAGTCGCGTCCCAGCGTGGATAGCCCCTATCTCGCTGGACGTCCCATAGCTGACTTCACAGACCTCACAGGAAGCATCAGCACCCCTCAGTACTCATCTGACTTATCTCAACACCATGCCGACCGATAGTATCACTCAAACATTCGCAACGCTCCACCTCAAACACCCCCAGCGCACCCGCAACAAGCCTCCCAAGCTCACCCCAGCAGTCGAGGTCATCGTCGATCGCGACAGAGCTCCAGGGTGCTACCTTCCCTCAAACAAAGCTCTCAGCTTTGACCCACCCATCACATTCGACGGTAAGCGCAGCAAATGGGACCGGCGCCGCGACTTGAACAGGCTTGAAGTCACTGCGGATCTCGGATCACGCGTGAGAGGTGCGGGAGAAGTTTGTTTCGAGGTGGAGTTTGGTTGGTTGGATCACAAGGTGAGACCTTGGGATCTGGCTGTTCATCTCTGTATGTCTCGAGTCTGACCATTCGCGCTGCGCTGATGGACGAGATTTGATTCCGCCTGCAAAAGACTCTTTGCCTCTGGACAACAGGGAACCAATCTGGCTAGGAGGCACCACTCTCCCCAAGTCGGCGGATCAAATCAAAGCCAGTATCGCATCGCACTGGGTCGCGCCAGACCGTCGTCGCGGCATCTCCTTCGTAAGCGCTAGCCCTCATCAGTGCCACTTTCACTGACAAAGGCTGAACTTACGCCAGAGAACGAAGAACGCACCCTACTGCTCACTCTACACCGCATCAGATACATCCAAACACCTACCAGATCATCCTCTATCGACATTCCATCGAGCATTGCGCTCTCGGAGCCGAAGAAAGTCCCTAAACTCAAGCGCAAGAAGATCAAGGCGGAACACTTTGAGCCTGATCCCGACTTTCTTCTCGTGCCGAGTAAAGCGAACAAGCGCTCCCAGCTGATTGGTGATGGCTTGATGTGTGTCCTCACCCATGCCCTGCACGCGCAATGCTGATGAACTCAGGCTCAAAGATACCGAGCGCGTCCAGCCGTTCGAAGCGTGTTCAGTCGTGTACGACGATCATCGCGAGTCTCCACTCGTCGAGTACGTCTTCCACTGTCGCTCAAGTGGTGAGTTGTCTCCCAGAATGCGACATAGACAGCCGCTGATTCACAGTCTGGATTGTCGAGCATTCGCCACTCGAGCTCCCAAGCTCGAACCTTTTCCTCCTGAATTCGCCATTTTACAGCACCAAATGGGATTCGCCGACGCCCATGCCAAAGTCATACTTCCGCCCCAACATGCAAAGCAGCACTCCGCCGTCCTCGGCACCTCCATCCTCCCCGCTTGTTGGCTTCCAAGCTAAAAAGCGCAAGGTTGCGATCGAGTGATCCACCCCATTCTCCCTAGCATACCATCTCAGTCTGTACATAGCAGCAATGCCACATCTCGTCCATTGTAAATGACTTCTCCGTCTGATGCATCTCAGATTGTTCACTTGCAGTCGAATACAACGGTACAGCGTCGACAAACGCTTAAGCACGCTCAAAGACGGTAGGAGGACGACCGCGCGAGCGACTGCGTGGAGGCAAGCCCAAGCCAGAATTGACGTATTCGTCAAAGCGAGCCTTGTCTGCAATTGTCAGCTCAAAGATCGTCTTATCTGTCACTCACAGCTAGGATGCCACCTAGAGAGCGCAGGACGATTCTCGATGATATCGCCAAGCGCCCACGAGATCCGGAGCTGGTCGAGCTTCTGTAGAATAATCAGCGCGAGCAAGTCGTCTAGTCATCAGAAGACGCACCTCGGAGCAATCGTTGTCGGGGACAATAACGTAAAAATCGCCACGTTCAAAGATCCTTTCGACCATGTACTCTACCGTCTGCTCGGAGGACCAGGCGCCCGCTGGCTTGGTAGCTGAGCCTGTCATGCCGGTGTGAGTCCATCCCGGGCTGACCATCAGGCATAGCTCCAACTCAGTGATCCGACTCACACAAAGAGATGAGCTGAGCAATTGGATCCCGGTGTCTCGCGGAGCTCGTGCGCAACTGTATGATCAACTTAGCCTGGATCATGACAACGCACGCTGCTCCGTGAGTGTCTTGACCGCAGCTTTGGAGACATTGTAGCCAGCATTACCGCTGAGTCGTCAGCTGACGTGCGGCTCGGGTCGGACGGAAAGACAAACGGCGGACAAGTGATTCCCTATTGTCCGAGATCAGCCCTGTCCGCGATGACGTAAGTGAACGGACCTGCTTTGAACCAGTGTTGATGATAACGCTAGAATTCTCTTGCGTGCTCATCACCGGAGCGAATACTTGCGTGCCATTAAGGATACCTCCAAAGTTAACATCGAGGATCGTGTGCCAGTCTTGCTGAAGTTCCTTGACAGGCTTGGTCAATGAGATGGCCGGCGTCTGAACAAAGATGCCAGCATTGTTCATCAAGATTCCGATCTTGAATATCAGCGTTGATAAGAGATACTTGCAGCTCACCTCGCCAAACGTATCCAACACCTTGTCTTTCAACGCAATGACCTCCTCCACTTTGGAAACATCAACCTTCATCGATTCGACCTGTCCGACTCCAGGCACCGCTTTGACCTTTTGGACGGCTGCATCCAGAGCCTGCTGGTTCTGATCGGCGAGAAAGATGTGCATGCCAGCTTTGGCATAGTAACACGCGGCTGCGAGACCGATACCTGATCTGCGTCGTTAGCTCCGAATATTCATATGTCAATAGACTCACGCGCCGCCGGTGATAACTGCAACTGAATCCTTATGAAGAGCTGGCGATGGCATTGCTAATGTGAATACGTGATTGTCACAGTACGATGATGTCGCGAGAATGCTCCTTCGAATGAGCTCGCAACCTCGGTGGCAGTCATAGCTTCGGGGACCCGGGTCAGCCGAGCTTACGTGACTTAAATGACGCGTCCAAGCTGCAGCTCACAGGATAAAGCTGCACCTGCAGTCACTCAAAGTTCTCATGCTAAGACAGCTTTCAAAAAGCTCATCATACTCAGCAAGAACCATCTCAACTTCTTCTCGGTCAGTCGTGTGTGGAAATCATCCAATCAAGCCACTTATATTACTAGCGCAAACATGCAGATTCACCCCATTCAAGCACGTTCAGACAACTGGATGTACCTCGTGGTTGACGAGGCGACAAACGAGGCAGCTGCTGTTGATCCATACGATGCCAAAAAGATCCACGCTGCTGCTCAAGAGAAGGGTGTTAAGATCACGACACTGATCACAACGCACCATCACGATGACCACTCTGGTGCGCCATCCAGGTCAATCGAGCACTGGCTAACAGCTTGTCAGGCGGCAACAAGGAGTTTGTGAGCACAGACCTGCTGAAACTCCGCTGCTGACATCGCAGCTCTCTCTACAGGGTGGCAGTATCAAGGCTTATGGTGGCTCGCACCAAGCTCCCGGGACAAATGAGATTGTGAAAGAAGGCTCGACATTCAAGATCGGTCAAGGGATCGACGTCAAGTATGTCCTTGATGTCAATAGAGTGACTAGAAGGCTGACCCTCCTGAGATGCTACCACACTCCATGCCACACACAAGACTCGATCTGTTTCTACGTCCAAGACAAGAAGACAGGGGAGAAGGGAGTCTTTACAGGGTGAGACCAGCAGATTATCCGCTTGTGATACCGCGCTGATGCTTCAGTGACACCCTGTTCCTAGCTGGATGTGGCCGGTTCTTCGAAGGTGAGTTGGAATGGGTATCGCCTTTTAAGCCAAATGCACACGATGGGACAGGTCTGAGGCTGCAGGAACGCCCGAGGAGATGCACGCCGCTTTGAGCAAGCTCTCGACGCTTCCCGATGACACCAAAGTCTGGAACGGACACGAATACACCAAAGGCAGCGTCAAGTTTGGCCTTCAGATTGAGCCTCAGAACGCAGGTCTCAAGCGGTTAGTCATCTCGTTCATCCGCAATGATCTGCCTCTGACAAGTACAGACTACTCGAGACAGCCAACAGAGACAGCTGTACCACAGGCAAGTCAACTATTGGCGACGAGAAAGGATGGAATGTCTTTATGCGCTTGAACACGGCTGAAGCCAAGTGAGTGGCGCGGAACCGCAAGTGAGTCGTTGCTGACGGAACAGGAAAGCGACTGGGGAGACGGAGCCAGTCAAGGTCATGGCCAAGTTGAGACAGATGAAGAACTCGATGTGAGATGCATGTGCGAGATGCCACTTTCGTCACCTTTGCCAGACGTTCAAAGGAGGTTTCTTCTTTTCGAGGCTCCGAAGGCCGATGTGAGAGCATAGATGCGAGCTTGGTTGACGATCTCGCATCACTCGATATGTCTCGAGGACCATACAGCGATTGTACAGCCAAGGCTGCACTTGAATGGATCGCTGATCACGATGTCTTCGACAATGATAAAGACTGCAGCAGCTGGGACGATCAGGCGACTCCAAACAAGTCTGGACTGAAGCAGCGAACGTTAGATCCGTCTTTGATGCCGCATTTTGGCTACACTGCATGGCCTTTTAATGTGACATCTCCACTAGCACCTGAAGATGTTGGGTCATATGTTCGGCGTCCGTTGACATAGAGGAAATTAGGGTCCCCCTTTTATCACACGACATTTCACCATTAGCTCTCGAGATGGAATGTGAGATGATGCATCATGGCTTCCAATTCACGAGTTCTCATTGCAGTCACATATCAGGGATCAGAGTAGAAGATTGTGCAACGATCACGGTTCGTGGGACACGTGAACTGTACTGTTGTGCCTTGGAGTGCAACTTCCTCGTAATGTGCGGTGAATTTCTTATCGCCCAAGGCGCAGTCTTCCGTATGATTATGTGTGGTGGAACTCGTCGAGATGTTGACGAGTGCTTCGGCATAACGAAGGCTAGGTGTCCTAGTCGTTGTAGGCATTGTAGATATTGCGAATGACAGAGCCAAGTGGTATGCCTCAGTTAAATAGCCACAATGACAGTGATCTCGTTCGGCTCGCCAATTCACTTTCACTTAGCCAAAGTCTCGAATAGTAATCGCAATAAGTGCAGAGAATGCCGGTTTCCGACGTCGAAAGGAGGTCAACAATTCGTTCTCGGTCCTAAAGTGGCAATGTACGACCACAATGCAAGCGCAAGATCATCTCAATAAGTCGTGCATCCGAAACCCTACGAGTACCCGTAACGCTCGAACGTCTAGACCTGCCAGATGCGGACCTGGTTGTCTGTCCAACCAGAGGTGAGGAGGGAACCATCGGCGGACCAAGCGAGGGAGATACAGTCGGGCTTGGTAGCCTTCTCGGAGAGGTCGGCAAAGTCGGGCTATCTGATCAGCATTCTGCCTAAATGGGTTGCGAGCAAGACTCACGCGGAGGACGTCAACGACAGACTTGCTCTCAAGGTCAAAGATCTTGATGGAGCTGGAAGTGGCGGCGCAGAGCCAGTAGCGGTTAGGTGAGAAGACGAGAGCGTTGACAATGTCTCCTGCCTCGAGCGAGTAGAGGTGCTTGCCGTCGTTGAGGTCCCAAAGCATAGTGATGCCGTCCTTGCCACCGGAAGCAGCGAGGGAACCATCGGGGGAGACGGAGAGGGTGTTGATGTAGCCAGTGTGACCGTGGTGGTTGGTCTTGAGCTTGCACTTGGAAAGCTCCCAGACCTGTTTTCGTCAGCGTTTGCTGGAAATGAAAGCGGAGGAGAAGGAGGGAAGAGTCAGATTAAAAAAGGTGATATGTTTGGTCTCATAGGGTCTCTTTCACCCCTCTGAAGTAGCAAATATATATTTTGGACATCATTCGGAAAGCAAGGAAAGGAAGCATGCAATGTAGAGATGAAGCTCACCTTAACGACCTTGTCCCAACCAGCAGAGACGATGACGGGGATGGAAGGGTTGGGGGAGAAACGAACGCAGGAGACCCTATCCATCAGCCATGTCACTCATTCTCATCCACAAACTCACCACTCGGTGTGAGCGTCCTCGGTAATGTTGAACTTGCACTCTCCCAAAGTGTTCCAAAGCTTGATGGTGCGGTCACGCGAACCGGAGACGATCTGACGGTTGTCTGCCGAGAAGGAGACGGACAGAACGTCACCAGTGTGGCCGACAAACTTGCGGGTGGTCAAGCCAGTGTTGAGGTCCCAGAGACGGAGGGTGTGGTCCCACGAGGCGGAGAGTGCGAATTGGCCGTCGGATGAGATGACAACGTCTGAGACGAAGTGGTTGTGGCCGTGGAGGATCTTCTTGGGGAAACCAAAGTCACCGTCCTCACGGGTGAGCTGCCAGACAATGATGGTCTTGTCTGTGATGTCAGTATGTGCCCTGAATAGCACGCTTGAGCCAGATCCCCAGGGATCCTCTGGTGCACGAATCTCTTGCTGTCCAACCTGCACCAGTCTCTCCCTGTATCCCTTCCTCCAGCATGCTCGTTCCTCAATGCTCACCTCTCGAGGCAGTCAAGATCATGTCGGGGTTCTCCGAGCTGGTAGCGATGGCAGTGACCCATCCCGAGTGACCGGCGAGGGCGCCCTTGTAGATCAAGCTCTCAGACATTTTGAACTGTTGATGATAATGTTGAATTTGGCGGTAATGAAAGGGATGCCCGTTAGCTCTGTGTTCGTCCTCCCGTTCTCTGTCTTTTCCTCAACGTACAGATTTCTGCGTGGGTTGTCAGCTATGCGTCTGTGGTGGACCCTGTGCAGTGTGACTTACGTGGGTGACCCGTTTTGATGAGTTCAACCGTGCTACCTTCTTGCTATGATCCTCGCCCAGGGCCACGCTGCCACACTCACCCCAGTTTCGCCGCGAGTAACGCCGAAAACGGGGATTGGAGAGGGGTTACGCAGTCGACTTTAACTTGGTGTAGATAATGTCAGTGGCGGCTCGAAGATGGCAAGGGGGGTGCGCTGTGAACAAGATATCCGTCGCCAGGCAGTCTGCCTGTACCGTGTCCTTCTACAACTCAAAGATCTCGATAGCTCAATAAACTTTGCGAAGATGCATACTTGTCACTGCGCCCTGCCTCTCGTCATGAACGATTTCACAAATCTCAGCATTGCATGACTTTTCTCTATAGATCTCTGCGTTCTTGAGCTGCTCGAGTTGCTCGCCCACGACTATGCATGTTGCTCCCTTCTCATTGCTGTTGCCACCTTCCCTGCACTAAAGTCAACCCCCTTGCAGAGATCTTTTGTCCTAATTTACTCCCGCTCTGCCTCACTTGAATCCCACTCAAATAGTCACTAACAGTTCATTCAACATCCACAAAACCCAATCACAATGCCAAAGGTGCGTCTCTTTGCTACTCTAATGCTTCATTTACACGTTGCTGACATGTACGCAGGCCAAGGGAAAGGTATGCCTACGAGACAAGGGAAATAATGGTGCAAATCTGATAATTTGAAACAGGGAGGAAAGAACAGGCGTCGAGGAAAGAACGAGGCCGATGATGACAAGAGAGAACTTGTGTTCAAGGATGATGGACAAGGTGAGTGCTGGACGCAGCTGTGTGGGCGGCGGCACGAAGTCAAAGCAGCGGTGTATGAAGACAGGAGCGCAGCGCATTCGCTGTATGCTATGGTCTTCTCATCTGCTGCTGGGTCGTGAGTCGCTGCTCATGCGGCGACCAAACTGCGCATCGCGCTGGCGTAAGCCGAGACGCAGACCGAGAAGTGGTGGGCATGTCAAACACAGGATTGAGATATCCTGCCATGCGTTTCCCGAGCTTCTCCTCCACTCTCTGCCTGCGCCCGCACACACCCTCGCTGACAACGCCAGAATATGCCCAAGTCGTCAAGATGCTCGGAAACGGCCGTATTGAAGCAAAATGTTTCGACGGCGTGACCCGTCTAGCCCACATTCGCGGCAAGATGCGCAAAAAGGTCTGGATCGCTCAAGGCGACATCATCCTCCTCTCTCTCCGTGATTTCCAAGACGACAAGGCAGACGTCATTGTCAAGTACACGCCCGACGAAGCTCGCGATTTGAAAAACTATGGTGAACTGCCGGCGAGCGCAATCATCAATGAGAATGAAGCTGGGCCGGATGATGATGAGGGAGGCGATATTGAGTTTGGAATTGATGAGGATGAGATTGATGACATTTGTAAGTCTTGGCTGGAGTTGCATACAGAGCTGACAAGATAAGAATCAAACATTGTATCATCTACACCTCTCGCTCGACTCTGTAGACGTCTTGTTTCGAAGGCTTGTATGCACTACTTGCACTACTGTCCTGCGTCTGCACACGTCTCTGCTGCCTCGTCATCTCTCTTTGCCCACCTCTTCGCCTTCTTTGCCGCCTTGGCGCTCTTCATAGCAGCGGTATGATGCTTTCCGAACAACTCTTTCTGTGCCAACTGTTCACATCAGCTGCGTACCACAAAGCGAGTAACTCACAGCATACTGCTTCAAGGCCTCGCTACTGGCAAGTTCGTCAACAGCATCGACCTTGCCGCGCTCCTTATCTCTTTTCGCAGCCGCTTCGTGATCCGCTAAAGCCGTGCGCAAGACTTGGATTGACTTGGGGTGATCCGTGTCGAGATTTGAACTGACTCGTCAGTCTCATCAGGACACAGAAAGCACCAAGCACTCACTTGAACAGCAAGATCCACTCGGAGACTCGCCATTGCAAAGCCGGCTTGTCACCCTGCGTCGGAAGGGCATACTCCTACTTCATCAGCAAACTCATCGTATCTCCGAAACATACCGTCAAAATTGCTCGCAGTTCTGCAGGAGTCGCCATGGACATATTAGGCTTCAGGATCCGCTTCTTGATCTCCCTACCTCGTCAGATGGCTCGTCGGCAAGGACACTGACGGTTTGTTCTTTGTCGATGCACTGCCCGCAAAGAGATCCTTCCACGAAGCCGAACTTGCCTTGCCACCGACTTTCTTTCGACTTGAGACTGGGTCTTTGCACCCCCGCTCAATATGACCTGGTATAGCAGAGACAGGTAGCTTGGCGCTGCACAAGGGGCAATTGGTCAGGTCTGAACATTAACTCTGCTTTGCCTTGTTCTCTGACCATCATCACCTAGCTCTTCTTGAATCTCCTGTATCTCAGGCGTGTCTTCCGCATCACTGCTGTCGACGACAATTACATCCTGCTCCTCATTCCTAGGCCTCTTTCTAGGACTTGTCGATCTGCGCGGACTGTCCGTGCGCTGAGGGGAGTCGGAAAGAAGTCGCTTCGATGATGAGGCTACTGCATTGTTTGAGCTAAAGATTGACCGTCTTGCGGCCGTCAATGATATTAGGGAGCTCCTTGCATCGTCAGTGACTTCTCTGCAGGGCGCCTGCTCACCTGGCTCTCTCCCAGCTGATCGCAATCTCCTCCAACGCACGGTTGCGTCGGATATCACCCTCTTTCGCCGGCTCATTGCATACTGGACAAGCCTTGATACTCTGCAAAGACCCTCTGATACACTGGAATACGTCAGCTGTAGTCAATAATTCATTCGGAGGCTCACCTTGGAGCAGAATGAGTGGCCACAAGTAATCACGACGGGCCCGACATATAGCTCCTTGCAGATCTGACACACAACTGCAGCATCGAGGGCTCGGAGATTCGGCTGGCTAGTCGGGAAGGTAGGAGCTTCGTGAGCTCCATTGAGAAACGGGGACGCCTCCATGGTGTTGAGGTTTGTGAGGTTTGTGAGGTTGAACGTCAAGCCAAAGTGCAATGCTGATACGCGTCAGCTCTGCAAGCTTTAAAGTGTCCGCGAAGAGTGGCGGGTGGTAGGTGGCAAATACGGTTTACTTTTACGCGTGATCTCGATCGAGTATGCGTAAACTCGCAGCTCAAAGACCACTCAGCCACCAGCATCACTGTCTCGTCTACTAGAAAAAACTCCAAAATATTCATCTAACTTCTATGCCTAATCCCAATCCATTTTCTCCGTATACTCTCGTATATTCGAGTGGATAACCTCGCGCACGAGTTCCGCCCTCCCAGCCGCAATCTTGAGGATAGCTTCATTCAGAGCACCATTGCCCAGGATGTCGACATGGTCAGCACTGCACGTCAGTCGCCAGACAAGACGAAGCAGAACGCACGTTTTAGGCCCGCCTCTCAAATCAAATTCCTGCGGCTCATGCTTCAGTTCCTGGGTGACGACTGGTATCCCGGCTGGGTTCCAAGCCGTCTTGCCCCACCAAGTCTTGACACAACATGTTCCAAGCGAGATAGTGGAAATCGTACCGTCGCCTTCACCGAACTTGACGCCCGAGCGTACTTCAGGTAGCGAGCCTTTCACCGAGACTGCCGAATCGATCCATTGCTGACGAGCGAGGGGAAAGTCGAGAGGGTTGCGCCGTGTTGTGGCGTTGTCGCACGAGTTGGAGGGATCAGCAGCGTCACACTGATGTCAAAGAAGTCGCGCGTTATAGGCTCACGATCGCTGCTTCATCAACGGCGTCCGAACGCGAGTCATCCTGCTCGAATTCGCCCTTCATGTAAAAGTATGACCGCTGCGACGTCAGCGATAATCGCCGCCGCAAGTAGACGGACCTCAGTCTCCTTGCCATGCCCATACAAGCAAAAGATCTTCATGGAGGGCGCAATCGGTAGCCTATTGTCAGCAAACTCACATCTGTCTTCAAACGTACTGAACCTCAAGAGGATTACCCCACTACATCCATCAGCTCCCCCCCGGCACCTCCAACTCACCTTGCGATGATCCTTGGCATTCTCCCTGAGTTTGACAGGGTCATTCTCAAAGCCATAGCTATAATTCTGCTCGATCATGCGCTGGAAAGAAGGCGGTGTATGGAGCAAAAGATAGTTGCTAGCGTCGTTCATTGTCAGATTCGGCGAGACAGTGTCCTCGTTGATGTCTTCTTCATCTGGTGAAGTCTGCATATGTCGGAACGAGAAAAAGCGGCCGTGAGAGTCGGTAGCGTTCTCGGGGTCGTCCTTTGGTGTCAGTTCAGCAGCAATAAACAGTATAAGACAAACAGGTGCACTGCTGTCTGATCCCCAGATTCTGTTCCCGCCCTGATCATAAGCTCGAGCCTTATACCCTGCCCGTCAAACTCACTTTGACCCACATAGAGCTTGCTCCAGGCCATCGGCGGAAAAGCTTTGCGCGCTCTTTGCGCGAAAAGAACTTCTCAAGTACCCAAGATCCAGCGGGATGCTGCACATCAGATATGATCTCCCATGCACGGCTTGACGTACCAGCTCGACAGTATCGCGCATCTCTCCCGATAGGAAAGCCGTCATGGCCTTTGGGACGCCTGTATGTCAATAAAGTCGTCAGGGAAGAGACGTACCGAGCAATGAGCCAGCGACGTTGATCCACGCTTCAATGTGGTCCTGCTCATCAGCTCGGCCTCTTTCGACAACTGACCTCGACCCAAGTCGGTCCACCACCACCTCCAAAGCCATGCGCATCAGGCTCAGCCTCGACCCACTTCATGCTGATCCATCAGTCGCAACCCAACCTTCCCCGCATCGCTTGGGTACTCACAAGTACTAAAGATCAGACCCCAAACTGTCATCTTCGCAAACTCACTTGAATCACAGTACCACCCATCCTGAAATTAGCATCTCATCGTCACATGGGACATACGAATGTGAGCACAGCACGACCTTTTGCTTATTCGTCTTCTTGTACAGCTCAATCTTGTTCTTGAGTCGAGTAAAGTAGGCATCGCGCACTTCGAGGTTGTAGTATGATAATCGCCTGCCATTAGTTCGCAGCTTCGGACTCTACGCACCAGTCATAAGCAGCCATGTCCATCGAATTCGAGTCATAGCCCAATGTAGCTAGGTTCTCGACAATCTTTTGCCAGATCCAATAGCCCTGGATGAACTCGGACTGTTTGCGTCAGAGGTGAGACTTGGACGAGAGAACTAGGACGTACGGCTGCGTCGAGGCCTTGAGACGCTCGGACCTTGAACCCAGCGGGATCGAGGCCGGTCTCCGGATCCAAACTAAGTGCTTGCAACCATTTCTCTCTGTACATCAGCACATACCCTTCCGACGTCAGTCACTGACTTGTCTTGAATGACCGCCTGTCTTCATCAGTCCTCAACGTCCCACCGGTCAACACATACCTTAATCATAGTCGCCGTACCCTACAATCATCAGCGCGTCCATTTCCACCACACCACTCACCCAAAGCCGTTTCCTGAAATAAGGCCTCGAAAGAGGTTCCGTACTCCAACTCTCCAACCCCGTTGAAATGATCCCTGGAATCAGAATGACAGGATGATGTTTCGTCAAGCCATAATTATTGATTACTTTTTCACCGATTGTGAAATCTCTGTTCTCCATTGCTTTCCGTGCCGCTAGTTGTCAGTGTGGAGGATTGGAGGACGTACATTCGATGACTGTTAGATTGGATAACAGTTCCCTTGGATCCAATGTTGATGGTAGACTTGACCAGACTTCCATCATGTCGTTTGACGTGCTGAAGGTGTTAGCTTGACGCGATTGACAAGAAGAGACCCACGGGAACTTTGACATTGAGCCCATGGCTGCGATAGCGACTACAATCCCAAGTAGAATACCACTGCGTCATATAAGTCACTTTGCAGAGTATGCAGGTCACGCACGCAGGAAAGAAGAACTGCAGGTTCAGTTGGAAGTCAAGTGTGCACTGCGCTCGCCACTGACTTTGCGCCCGAATGCCCAGTGTTTCCAGCTTTCTTCCTTTTTGCTTTTCACCTCTGTGAAGAAGTCTTCGGACAAGTCTGGAGGTTAGACTTGGGTGTTGTACTGTATCGAGCTGGAACGAACCGACTTCGTCAAAAGGCGTTCCGGGAGCTAAGAATAGTCAGTACAGTGGTTAAGGTCATCATTCAGTCCATCTTATACCTAACAGCTGTAGCAATCAGAGGCTGGTTGTGAATGAGCCCGAAGCAGACAGACCTTGTAGTTGCCATCATTCTTCCAACGTCAGCACGTCTCTTCTCAATCAAGACATACACTCTTCTTCAACTTTACTGCCAACTCCTCGACCGTATCACTAACACGATCTCTCAATGACGGTCTGGGCTCGGCAGTTTTAACCTTGCTTGCCCTCTTGCGAGCTCCCTTCTTACCGGGTGAAGACATGGAGCCTTCCTTTTGAAGAAGTTGAAACTGACCCAAAGTTTATGATCGGGTTGTCACTTTGGAAACAGCGACGTGTGCCTGAATACACGTGGATCACGTCACATATAATAGGTACGCCGCATAAACAGCAAGGATTTAATCTCGCAAGCCTAATAAGTTCCGTTTCATTCCGAGAAGTGGCAAGTAGACCGCATGAAGATCAGCTTTCAGCGTAGTCAAGACGCGAGGATTGACTTGAAGAGATGCTATAGACAGTCTGTGGAGCCAACGCCTTTATGAGAGCCAGTCAAGTGCGTTTGTGTAGCCCTACAAGGTCAAAGCTGGTATTGAAACACGTATAACAGCCGCTCGGATCAGCGCGGAAGCCGAAAAGTCAAAAGCTGCCGGCCGTTATCAAGGGTACGTAGATAAGTATTTCGAGTTGGCTCAGCGGCAAAAGTTGGATCACGAACACGCAACGATTCGGCACAAACAATTAGAGATTAGATCAAAGAGCAGAGAGGGCGAAAAGCAAAGAAAGGAGGAGAAAAGGAAGTGTACAATCATTATACAGGTGCTATAGCGCACACTACCTTGTACCGTACAAGTCGATCTGCTCAAACTCTCTTGCTCAAACGAGCAGACGAGCTCAACATCGAAAATCAAGATAGCATCTAGAGCTTGCTATTCAAGATGCTAACAAAAGCAGCGTACGTTTTCCGGTGCGCATTATTAGCCTTACTGATGTTTTAGAACCCATCTGCGACCGTTGATTCGGTTGTCGCACCAAAACCTGCCAACAGATGCCTTCTCATCGAACCCTTCCATCTTCCAACATTTACACAACGGCAGCAATCCATCATCGACTTCACTAGCTCATCAAGCAGGCGCGAACCCTGCGGGTCCATCGAGCTTTACTGGTGCTTCGGGTGGCGGTCGTCAAGGCTATCAGGTTCGTCTTTCGTCTGTCACGGAACTCCATAATAATAATCCAGGGCCCATTTAGGTCATTGCTGCATTTGCAAACGACCAACCCCGCTCAGCCATTGTCGACGTCCAACACGGCTTCAGATGAGGATGATCTGCGGTTACAATCCCTCCGTGCGCACAGGCCATCACAAACTCCTACAAAAGTCCAAAGCMCCCCTTCCAAAACTCCCGCCATGCCTCCAACGACGCGCATCGTTTACCTTGAAGACCAGGTGTCTATTCCACAGCTTGAGGCGGCGCCTACGAAGCGCAGAGGCTCCATTTCGTACCCTCGTGTGAACAAGACCAAAGCCGACTTGTTCACTGTTGGTATTGGGCGGGTACAGCGACCGGCAGCTACCGCGCGTGTCTACTCGACGCAAGTGGTACCTAGAGCTTCCTCACAACTACTCGTCACTGTACCTGCGCACTCGACGCCCAAGCCGCAAACGCGGGTAACGGCCGCTGGTCGCGTGCGGAGTCAATCGACTTCAGCCGTTGAAGTGGAGAAGCCTTCTTTCTCTTCTGAAGATGTCGTTGATTCGACCAACAGGGCGATCGACAAGCAGTTCTACGAGGTCTTGCGACAAGCCATTGGTGCCAATGAACGCGACCGTATCGCAGACCTCATCAACCGTTACCGTTCCACTCGCAACGACTCGGCTACTCCCTCGCCTGACGTTCAAGTCGGCCCTACCACACCAGTAGCCGACGTCCCTCTTCCTCAGACGTACTCTTTGCAGACGTACAACCTCTGCTTGACCGGGTTGGCCCACAACCGCCGAACAGGAGACTCGATCGCTCCTATCCTCGAAGCATACAACGAGATGCTTGAGCGTGATATCCTTCCCAATGGCCACACCTACTCGCTCGTTATCCAGGCTCTGTGCCTTCGCGAGGCGGATATTCAAGACGCCATCAAGCGCTTCGAGGATGAGCAAAAGTGGTCAGAGTGGACTCTATCCCTCACGGGTCAGACCGAGGCCTCTGCTTTTAGCTCCAAAGGCTCCAAGGCTCCGTCGAAAGACGCGCTAGACTCTTACGCCCAAGAAGGCAACTTTACTTCGGCGCTCAAACTTTTCCGCGCGGCCGTCGGCTTTCACGCCAAAGGTTTCTACCTTCAACATTCAGTCTACGTCGGGTTGCTCAAGACGTGCGCCATGCGCGCAGATACCGATGCGGCTGTCGAGGTGTATGCTCATGCTGAGCAGCACAAGATCGGCGATCCTCGGACGTTGCTATGCTACATCATTGATGCGTACGGCAAGAAGGGAGAGGTTGAGGGTGTCGATGAGGTCTGGAAGGAGTTCCGTCAGCTGGCTGAGGACGGATCTTTGGCGGAGATTGAGCCGAGGTACCAGGGCGATGTGCAGGGCGATCCGTTGCGCACGCGTGACATGTGGGCATCGGCTTTGAAGGCCTACATTCTTGCTGGTGCAACACCGAAGGCTCTCGAGCTGCTCGAGCTCATCAAGGCTGCCCAAGTACCTGCAGCAGTCGAGGAAACCGAAGCGAAGCGCTCAAGCGCCACTCAACCCCCTCCTATGACGGGTGCCATCTACCGTCCCGTCCTCAAAGCTTTCCTCGCCAAGGGTGATCTCGACGCCGCTACCGATTTCCGGCAGTCTCACAAAGACGTCGTTGAGATTCAAACGATGCTCGATATTTCGTTGGCGTCGCATCTCATGTATGCCGACAGGGTCGACGAGGCTCTCGCGCTTGCAAAGGAGTTGCTCGCGTTTCGAAGTGCATCGTATGACACGGTCATGTTTAGCCGTCTCGTCACTGCACTGTCGGCAAAAGCTATCGAAGCTAGGGTCGCTGGTGACTTTGAAGCTGAAAAGCTCAAGCTCACACAGGTCACGGACGTTGTTGCCGAGCTGACCGATTTGTACCCCCTCCGACTCGGCAAAGAAAGCACCGTGGTCCTCGTCAAAGCTTTTGTTGGCGCAGGCGAATTTAAAGACCTTGCGACAACCTTGTGTCGTCTCCAACCCCCTCGCGACCCCTTCCACATCCAGGCGCTCGAGCCTTACTTTGAGGCCGTCTGCACCATCCCCGACCTTTCTCTCGTCAATCGCCTGGCGTGCGTCAATGCCTTGGCGCGCCACAACTGTCCGACATCTGTCAAGAACGGTGCAGAGCTTGTCAACCGCTACAAAGACACTCGCGCCACTGTTCAGTCGCCGAAAGATCTTGACTTGACCCCTGATCAGTGGAAGCGAATGCTTCTTAGTTTCAACGCTGTTGGCAAAGCAGAGGAAGCTCCATTGGACGATATCCAATCCGACCTCCTGACCTTTGTTGACGATCTCGCTATCCTCGACGGCAACGTCTCCAAAGGCGGTGTGCTCAGCGCAATGAACGTCCGCAATAACCTCCTGGAGGTCTTTGGCTATGTACTCTTCAAGCACATGGGCAGAGAGCGTGCCCTTTCTTCGCTGGAGAAGATTTTGGGCGCAAAAGTCGCAGAGGAGTATGTCAACCGAGCCGACCCTCAGGTTGACAACACTGCTCATGTCGTCGAGTTCAACATGCCGCCCAGTCCAAACACATCCAATTCGTCCCTGCCTCCTACCACCCCACCGCTTTCTACCGAGTCCGATGTTAGCAAGGTCATCGTTGATGCCAAGCACTCGAGTCGCATCGATTCACACTTGATGCAGCACCCTCCCATCACCGCTCTGCAAGCTTACAATATTGTCAAGGACACCTATGCCAGAGACCACATTGTCCCTCACGCCGACGCTATTGGGCGCCTCATGCAGTCGCTGTCGAGGGTCGGTGAGGAAGCAAAGGTCCGCGAGTTGTACGATCTTGCACAGATCATCCTCGCGACGGCCTACGCGGATCCCCTCTTGCAAGCTCGCTCGTGGTTCACGGTCGAGGATCACATGCTCATTTCGTGCTGCCACTTTGGCTTCCTCGAGGAGGCTGGCCTGCACCGCGCTCGCATCATCGAGCAAGGTGGTGTGCCATCTGCCGATGCCTATGCGTCCATGATCTCGAGCGCCAAGGATACCACAGATGACGCTTCTGTCGCTCGTGAGCTCTTTGACGAGAGCCAGCGTCTTGGCGTTCGACCTCATCTCTACCTCTACAACACCATCATCTCGAAGCTCTCCAAGGCTCGCAAGGCCGAGTTGGCTCTGGAGCTCTTCATGCACATGAAGGAGGCTGGTATCAGGCCATCTTCTGTGACCTATGGTGCTGTCGTTGTGAGTGTCTTGGTTGCTACCCTTGTTACTGATACGCGCAGAACGCTTGTTGCCGTGTTGGAGACTCCGAGTCGGCTGCGACCCTGTTCAACGAGATGGTTAACGCTCCCAACTTCAAGCCCCGCGTGCCACCTTACAAGTGAGTCCAAAGTTGACACCAGATGCTGACCATTCAGCACGATGATGCAGCTGTACCTGTGGAACCACGCATCTCGCGAGCTTGTTCTTCACTACTACGCTGCTATGCAGCAAGCGCGCGTCCCTCCTTCCGCCCACACCTACAAGCTTTTGCTCGATGCCTATGGTACTCTTGAGCCAGTTGACGTTGTCGGTATGGAGCGCGTCTTCGCTCAGCTGGTAGCCGACAAGAACGTCAAGGTGCAAGGCACACATTGGGCTTCAGTAATCCTCGGCTACGGCACTGGCGCCAAAGATGTCGAGCGCGCTGTTCAGGTCTTCGAGTCGATCCCGTCTCATCGGACTACGACGAACTCTCAACTTGATCCCGTCATCTGGGAGGCTTTACTCAACGTCTATGTGACTGCAGGCCGGGTCGATGACCTCTCTGCATGCTTTGAGAGGATGAAGCAGACGGGCGTGAGAGGGACAGCGTACGTTTACAATGCTCTCATTGCGGGTAACTCTGCTGCTGGTCGGATTGAGCAGGCTCGCGAGGTGTTTGAGTCGATGAGCGACAGTCCTATGGGTGAGTTTTGAAGGTTCATTTTGCTTTGCTAACGTCTTAGGTGTGGCTGCGCCCAACAACCACCCAATGCTGCTTACGTCATCGGGTCAAGCCAAAACTTCATCTACCACGACCGAAGCATCCACATCGGCCGTTTTCCGCGAGCCATCGACGTATGAGGCCATGATCCGCGGCGAACTACTGGCGGGCAACCGCGAAGCTGCCGAAGCCGTCTTCTCGCGCATGGAGGAACGGTAAGTCTTCATGATCAACAGCAGCAGCTGATTCCCCCTAGAATGTACCCTGTCGCCGTCTACATGCGCGCTCGCGCAATCCTCGACGAGCCATCGATCTAATTGATCGGTGTCTTTTGATCTCTTTGCATTCATCGCATAGCATATAGCTTCGGATTCTTCACACCGCTCGCAGTGTCTTGTACTTTTGTATCATAGATTGTCGGAATGCATGGATAAACTACATACTTTCGCTGATCGGCGGTTACTGCTCAAGCTTGCGACGAGCGGTCGCCCTGGATACTACGCGCACCACAGGCTGCATACGCCTGCTTCGGTGAGACCGCGACCGGTTGTTCTCGGATGCTATCGGGCTTGATCCGAGCCGCTTTGAAGCATCACTGATGATCCGGCTGATACGCCTCTTTTTAAAGCGTACAAGCGAGAACGCGATCAACCTCGATGACGTGTACTCCTTCCTCGTTCTAAGCGATATGTTGAAGCTCGAGAGAGTTTGTCTTGCCGGCGGAGCACCCTCTGTAACATCCCCCTGTACGTGCCTGTATTCAGGGGCAGCCGTCCAGAGTGGCAGTTTGGCTGCAACACTACTTCGCTTAAAATCTTTCAGTGGTTTGTGGCGCTGCGGGGAAGATTAAGCTCTAAAGGGGTGATAAGGACACTGGCCAAAGGAAAGATCGCCTCGGAGCATTGCGGGATTGTAAGAAGCGCGACGATTGTACAAGTCAAGATTATGAGTAGCGTTCAATAGTACAAGCACACCAACAGATATCGAGTAATTCGAAAATGTCAATAGCGGGCCCTTCGTATACCTCGAAAGCACCGGCAGCAGCAGGTATCGGCCTGCAACATCCTGGTGCAGGGACACTTTTCGTGTATAACCAAGATGCGTCTAATGAAGATGCATGGGATGGCGAGGTACGCAGTGTTTTCCCGAAAGGAAACAAGAGGCACTGACTGATCTGCAGTCGATCATGTCGATCACGCGCAAAGTTTCGTCTCTTGATGAACTGTTGGAGCGAGGGATAGGAGATTACACCTTCGTGAATGGTGGAGTCCTAGGGACAGGCAAGTTTAGTGCCGTCTACGAAGTCAGAGATAAGCATGGACGGACTGTAAGTCGCGCTCGACGCTCAAGAGCGAAGACTGATAAGGCAGGCCGCAATGAAACACACGCCCTTGTATCCACACCACCCGCTGATAGCTTCACGGCTGTTGCGCGAGCCAACACTATTGGCGCAAATCCCACCCTATCCCAACCTCATCGGGGTGCAAGGCTGGCTTCGAACGCCAGACGGCTTCTATCTTATTGAAGATCTTCCGGCCGGCTATGTGCCGCTTCCTGCGTTGACGGCCGACGGAGAACAGCTGGATAGAGGGATGGCAAAGAAGATACTTGATCAACTTGTCAGCGTCGTGCGGGATGGCTTGCACGAAGGTGGACGAGTGTGCCACCGTGACCTCAAAGGAGAGAATTGTCTGGTGCACCCGTACGTTATGAATGTCGCAATGCTCTGCAGCTGACTCTTCAGCGGCACAGGGGACATCGTCCTTCTTGATCTTGGCTTGGCGACACATTACTCTGCGTCCAAACCCAAGCTGACAACATGTTGCGGTAGTCCTGCGTTCCACGTGCGTTCCTTGGCACAAGGCATTCCAATGCTGACCTTTATTAGAGCCCCGAGATCGTTGAAGCTCTCAGTCAGCCGCCTGGCGCAGTGACATACTACGGGCCAGAGCTGGACATTTGGTGCATCGCCTTGACGCTGCTAGCTTTGCTCTTATCCATCCGCTTTCCTATCGGTCCAACCCATACTTCGGCCTTGATCATGCGAGATAGAGTGCGAGAAGCCTTGATGGAGCTCGATAGGGTGTACCCTCGCGAAGTAATCATTGGCAAGGAAAGGGATGAATGGGAGAAAGTGAGGGCGGCATTGCGTGACTTTCTTGAAATCGACTCCAAGAAGCGCATGTCGGCTTTCAAAAAGTATGATGTCGGAGAAGAAGTCAAGGCGAAAGTCAAGCTAGGCAAAAAGATCATCGCGGAGCGTAAATGTGCGTAGGGCAGAACGTTTGACTTTGCAAACTGACGAAATTCAGTCAAAAGCACGAGTTTTATTCCTGCGGAAGTCAAGTACACGCTTCCGCTCTTCCTGGTTGAGCCTGTTGATTTGGACCCTCGAGAACGCACCATCACGTTCCGCAATCCGACAGACGAAGATGACAAGCGCGTCATGTCGTACATCAAGTATCTCCTCCGATCAGCGGGCATCCTCTATCACGCAATACCCAAGACCGATACCTTGCAGATTGTCCTTCCTCTGTCTACAGCTCTTTCTGCCTCCAATTCTCCGTCAGGTACTGGTACACCTGTCGCTACCGATGCCGCCGCCAAGGCCGGTCCTCCGCCATCACTCTTGGCCTCCCTCCTTTCGCCACTCCTCTCCGCTGGACGCCGCCCTGCGATCTCTCGCTCGACCTCCGTGCCGCCAGCTGCCAAGCCCGTCGCCTCTCCCAGCCCCGCTGTCACCAACAGCCGTAAAGTCAAAGAATGGGCGATCCAAGCTTGGCTTCGCGTAGAAACACACCGCGCCTGCTGCACTCGCAGAAAGAGCTCCCCCGAGACGTCAGGGACGGATTCGCCGTCTCGACAGCCGTCTTCTCCTGGCATGCCCGTGACGCCTATCTTGGGCATCGCTGAGATTGAGTGTCGGGCGGCTGTCATGCAGTCGAAGCTGGATATGGCAGCTGCAATGAGAGAGAGTGCGAAAGACGCATCGTCAACGGTCGTTATTACCCTATCCGACCCTCGCGTCTATCACGTCATCCGAGACGCTCTGGCAATCTACGTACCTCCGGTTAAAGCTACTCATGCCACGAAGCCAACAGTGGCTGAGCGAGGTCGTCGGCGCAGCCGTGAAAACGAGCCAGAAATTACCATTCTCAGTGCAGACAAGAGTCCAGTCATTGTCCCTGATTCGTTGCCCGACAAGGGTAAACGGTCCGAATCTGCAGAAACGGTTCTCGTGGTATCTGAAGGGGATGACGAGAAGCCGATGCGGGCAAAGCGCAACTCGCCTCAACGCGGGCGCAAGCAGAGCAAGAAGGCTGGAGGAGGGGGTCTGCTGGAGGAGTTGTTTGGAGGGAGATTTGTGAATCACTGGGGTCGACCTGGTTTCAACAGAGCATCCAGCACGCCGCCTGGTGGTGTTGTAGTACAAGATTAATGTATCTATACGCTTTTCGTCACTTGCATTCCGAAAAGCAGAATCTCGTCGACGGATCCGCAATCTAGTGGTCATCACTGCATCAGATAACGGCCAAATTACAACGAGCGCAAGGTACAATGCGTAAGAAACCGATAACCCAAGAATAGAGCTGCGAAGCGTGCTCCTCAAAGCTCCCCAAGAAGTCTTCTCCTCCTCGCCTCTCTCTCCTGCCGACTCTCCTTTTTCGTCCTCCCTGGCGTCAAATCTTCTTCTTCGCCCTCTTCGCCCTCCTCTTCTTCCTCTGGCGGCTCTGCATGCGCCAATTTGGACCGCTTTCTGACAGTTTTCGCTGTCGAAGGGCTGGATAAGTGCACCGAGGGACTGGGAAGATGGACATAGCTGTCCACCTGCGCAGGTGGTACATTCTCTTGATCATTCTCGATCGAAGCCGGCGACTTGTCAATGGGAGTGACCGGGCCGTGGGATCTGCGGCGAGAGATTGTAGACGGTCGTGAGGGTGGCGAGGACACATCGGCAAATATGGTAAAGCCAGGATCGTGTGGGTCAAGATTTCTCTCCTGCTGTCGAGGAGAAGCAAGGATGGGAGGAGAGGGTGCAAGCGTTCTGCTGGAAGAGGACGATGTCGTTGACCTCGAGGCTCTGTCGCGTCAGCTTTGAGTCCTTTCGAAGCAATCGCCATACCCTGGCGTCTCCGGCGTCTCGGCAAACAGTCGTCTCGCTGGACTCGCCTGAGTCTGATGTCCAATGCGTCGCGCTTTTGGCGTCGTGGTAGGCGACGGCGTCGGCGCAGGGCGTTTGCACGGCACGCTCGACATGCCAGGACTTAGCATGAGCTTGGTCGGCGAGCCCGGAGCGGAGGTTGGAGTAGAGTTCGGGAGAGGAGGGAATCGTGCCAGTGGAAGGACAGCGAGAGGCGCGCGTGATGGCATGATAGAGATGGTGTTCAAGATGGTCGTCATTGCTTGCAAGCTGGTGGGCGCGACGGACAAAGGGGACAAACAAATCGTGGGAATTTAATCCCGCTCGAGTGGCGGACGAAAGTGGCAGTCTTCGTTCGGTCTTGTTCGTGTTGCATCCCGATGTCAGTAAACGGAGAAAGAACGACCTGGGGTGCTAGTGGGTCATCCATGAGCCCTGGCATTGAGGACAGCATCGCCACCCGCATTGCTTCTGCAAGCTCCTCAATAGCAAGATGAGGTGGCGATACGTACCTGGCGTACCCGAAAGTCAAAAACGCCTCGCCTCGTGCCGAGTCGGTCCACTTTCAACGCAAATGAGCAAGACGCGCGTCATTATATGCATGAATCAAAGCAAAAGACACTCTCATAGCAATTACCTCGATTCAAACGCTGCAGAGTTAGGCCCATTGAGCTACAGAAGTAGTTGGGTCATTCGATATCTCATGCAAACTTTCAGAGGGTGCAGCTCCGCTGTCAGCGTCCACGGCGTGGCGTACTGCCATTCAATGTGCCTCTCTTCGGGTCCTGTCAGGTTCAAGCTCTTGTAGTGACCGTCAAGACACTTCGTGACAGCTGTGAGATCCGGTATTGCCCTGATTGTGCTGTCCGATGTTCGTCCTTTAGTCCTGCTGTAGATGAGCGTCGTTGTCGTACAGGAGCGATCGGTGGACACGGTCAGCTTGTCGTCTCCTATGTTACATTCTGAAAATTGCTCGGCTGTTTTCACCTGGGCTGGCATAAGGATGGCGAGACACTGAGAAAGACGAAGACGTCTCGCGGCTGCGTATTGTTTGCACGGCTGGGCTAACAAGGGAGCCTTAGGGAGGTAACCTCAAGGGAGAATTCCGTTGATCGGAGCACAATCAGCTTGCATCCGGCAGTCAGCGCTTCGATCTGTCGCAGTCTGTGAAGCGTGGACTCTCGTGCACATGATACGCCAAGTAGACTGCACGCCGAGCGCTCGTCAGAAAGCGAAGATATGAGATCGATTCGGACTCACAGCCACGAGCCTCGACCCGAGCTGGCGTGAAATGAAAGGAATATCCGACTGGCCTGCCGAGGCACAGAGATGATCGAAATCCGACGTTCTATTGTCAAGCGTTGATAAGCCTGACCAGATGACGGTGACAAGCTGGTCATAGGGCAGCGCTACTCTAATTCAATCTGCTCGACACCACAAGTCAAGCGCAGCGTCTCACTACTATGTGTGCCTCAATTCCGACGTAGCAACAGACCTCGCCTCATTTTTCCACTCAAACTCGGTCACACCGAATTTCTTCAAGCCATATTGCTCACAATGGTAATTGAGACTCCATTGGACGCTCGCATGGTCAGGCGCGAATTTAACTTGACCTTTGCGGCTGGGCTTGCTGTAGCTCAAGGTTGTCACTGTGCCGGTTTTGTTGGTGATTGTGGAGATGGTCAGGCTGCCGGGCAAGTGATGCTTTTGAACTCTGTGCACTGGGAGTCTTTCGCTGAGCTCGAAAGCAAGATTGGTTTTAGCATTGCTAGTCGTAGATTTCGGTGTCCATCTCTGAGCTGGTTATAGAGGCGGGCAGCGGGTAGGGATGCTGCAGCGGCTGAGTTGTCGGGGACATTGCTTTATACAAAACAAAGGATCTGCTCCTTGAACGGCACATCAACGCCGACAGCCGGCGACAGCTGCAGGTATTTCGGAGTTTTCGGCGCGGCATGTGATGCGAAGGCGACACAGTGAGACTGCGATCGGTTTTTCATTGACAGCCGTAGAACCCGTGTGAAAGCGAACGCGGTGCGTGTGAGGGGCGAGTCAAAAAAGTCATGCATTGTCTCGATACTCGACGGTCGATTCGCAATACAGGTCTATTCATGTGCGTCGTCTACGCGTCTCTTGGTCAATACTGGACACTGTTCTCGAAGACTGTCACCGAGAGCGCATACGCACAAAGGGGAAGGACTCCATTGAAGCAATCAGCATTCGCGTCAAAAACGCCACTGCACGAGGTTACATTCTTTCTGATTACTCATGCCTCACCACCATTGTTTTATATTCCTCGCCTCCGTCTTCCACCTGCGCCCCGTTACGTTGTCGAGCGGCTCGATGTTGTGCCATCGCTAATGTTCAGTGAGACACCAGAAGACACCCTTGGTGGGCGCCTTCTTGACTGTAATATCGCGGCCTTCCTCGCTGTACAGCAACGCTGTTACTAGTGTGTCAGTTCCGTCTGTTTCCGTCGAAATGGTCACGAAGGGCTCGATTGTGTAAAAAGGTATTTCGAGAGTATCTCTCTAGCTGTTTAGCAGAAGTGTGCTTGTTGGATCTGCCATTGCTGTTTGAGGGTAGATCGACCGCGGCTCATTGATAGACTGGCCGGCTAGCGGGGATGCGGAGTAACCCAATCCAAATCTAAAGGAGCTTTTCCTTGGTCGACGAGTGTGCGGCCGTCAAGGTCTTGCTGAGTCGGCCAGTCGAAGGACGTCTCGTCAGTGACCGTGTCACGAAGCCAAATCTCATGCACCGAGCTGCATTACCCTCAGACCAGACCGTGATATGAAGCTCGTCTGAAAGATCTCTTGATGATTTGAGCCAGTATGTTGAGGTTTTGGTGGTAGTCCATGTTTGTATGCCTAGGATCGACGTGGTGACTGCGGGAGTCCGCTCTAGATGACGTTGATAGCCAGGTGCGACTGCCATCCATGGAAAGGAAGGTTTCCTTGGTCAAAAGGTCGTCGTAGCCAAGAGCTCTGGACGCGAGCAGGAAGATCCAAAAAAGCACCATGCATGGCGAGCAAACCGTAATCCGACAACAAGCCTCTATGAACCGATGATGCGTTTTAGATCTTGAACTATTTTCTTGTCAGTTCTACCTCCTTTGGTCCAGTGCTACTCACGCCATGGAGTCCGTCCTTCCAGTATGTAAGGTAAGGAGTCGTTCCATCTTCGCGGTAGTTCTACGCCTCATCAGCTACGACCCAGAGGGAACAAAAAGAGAAGACGACTCACCAGCAGAACAACCATGCCCTCGGGGTTCATGCTCTCTCCAACGTAAAACTCGTAATCCTTGAAACCACCAACAATCTTCTTAGCGAAAGCTTGAGCACCCTTCTCAAAGGCCTCTACGCGCTCCGGGTTGCTCTGTTGGAGCTTAGACTTGATGGCCTTCATGTAGCCCTTGAGGTAGGTGAGGTAAGACTTCTTGTCAAAGGCGGTAGAAGTGAGACGGAACGAGTGGATGACGTTGTTGACCTGCTCTGCGCCGTTCTCGAGTGCCTCTTCGGCTTCCTCGGCTGAAGGGTTGCCTCCTGAGTACGTTAGTGGTAGTCAAACGGGGCAGCAGCTAAACTCGGTCTTCACAGCAGCTTGGAACAACTGGGAGGGCACGTGTTTACAGCTTGCTCACTCACCAATGTCGACCTCGCCCTCCTTGACAATGATCATGGTGCAGTCAACCTCATACGCAATGTCATCAACCTCCTTGCTGTTCATGTCAGTATGACATTCGCGCGCGCTTCAAGGCCGACCTACATGTCGTACGCGTCCGACATCATCTCGTCGCTGGTGAGGACGTCTTGGAAGATGAGCATACTGATTGATGTTTTTTTTGGGGTTGTTTTGTTAAGGGTTCAAAATGAATTCCAAGGTTGATACACGTTGGTGCAGGAAAATCCCAAATGGGGTTAGTGAGACTGTCGGCAACGGTGTTAGTAAACCCCCTAGGGCTAGTGTTTGTTCCATCGCTCCCTCCGCATCTTTCCTCTTCATTGTGACCTCTTGAGTCTACAATACAGCAACAAAGATGAGCGACAACGACGGTATGTCAACAAGCGAGCGAAAATGGAAAGAAAGAGCGACGAACGACGGCCATGCGACTGCGACTGCAACCTCACCGAGTGCCAGCCAGCGAGCCCGAGCTTGAAGCCCAATTTCAATTCCGATATATACAGAACCCACCTGACGATTATACGCAGCCTACGCCCAACCCGCTGCACGCGACGAAACCTTTGAACGTGAGCGTTCGCCCCGTCAGGATCGCGAGCGTGAGCGTTCGCGCTCGCCCGTCAGGCGTGATCGCAGTGCTAGCCCTCGCCGTGAAGGCGCCGGCGGCGGTGGCGACAGACGGTATGTTTTTGCTGTGGGATTTATTGGATTGACATGCTAGCGGTAATGAGCCCGATGCGGTCAACCCGGGTAACAACTTACACGTCTCTGGTCTCGCCAGGGACGTAGATGTTCCTATGCTCGAAGACCTCTTTGGCAAGGCCGGCAAGGTAATGACGACTCGCAATCATCACTGACAACAAGGTGCAAAAGGCTTCTATCATGTACGACCCCCACACGCGTGACTCTCGCGGTTTCGGTTTTGTCATGATGGACACACCCGAAGACGCAGAGGCTGCTATCGCCCAGTGCTCGGGTATCAACCTTGAAGGCAAGACCATTAGCGTCACTCACGCCAAGCGCGCCAGGCCTAGGAGCCCCACTCCTGGTAGATACCACGGCGTCAAGCTCGATGGTCCCCGGGAAGGCGGTTACCGCGGCGGAGGTGGTGGTGGTGGTGGTAAGTTTTGACGTGCTCATCAAGACAGCAGCTGAGATTCAGACCGCCCTTACCAGCCTCGCTCGTACGACTCGCGCTACGCAGACCGTGGACCTCCCCCTTCGCGCTGTGAGTCTCACTTTCATCACCGAGCAGACTGACGAAAAGACGACGATCGTGACCGCCGTTACGACGATCGCCCTCGCTACGATGAGCGTCCTCGCTACAGCGACCGTTACGAGCGTGAGGCCCCTCCCCGCAGCAGCGGCGGTGACAGGGAGTACGTTCCTCGTGGACCTCCTTCGGGCGCCGAGCGTGGCTACGACCGTCGGGACGAGAGGCCCAGATACGATGACCGTCGCTACTAGGTCATGGTCTAGGTCTGCTGTGTTGTGTGGAGGATAAGTAAGGAATGGGTGGAATGTGGAATGCATCGATGGTTCCTGCGATGATCACGATCCGGTCAAACTCGCCCAGCGGTTCTTGACTGCTTGGGTCATCTTGTCAACTTTTGTTACCTTTGCTGCTGGCTCAGCGTCCGTCTTGGCCACCTTTTTCGGCTCTTCACCGCCCTTGTCATTCTTCTTCGCCTTCGCTTCCTCGGCCTTCTCCTTTTCCCTCTTGAAACGCTCATCCCATTTAGGTTTCTCTTTCTCCCTCCTCTTTTTCGTCTCCTCTGGCGTTTCATTCGTCGTCTTCTTCTTTTCAGAAGCCTCATACATTTGCTTCACCGTCAAGTCAGCAACTTTCGGCTTCGCAGCAGCCTCTTCCTTCCGCCTCTTATCCCACAAGGTCTTTTCCTTTGCCCTTCGCTTAGCAGTCTCTTCGGGCTGCTCATTTATGGTCTTGCGTTTCTCACGGTCTTGATATTCCTCTTCTACGCTCTTCTTCGTCTTCTTGCTGTCATCTTTTGATGGAGCGGAGGGGTCTTTTGGTGGTGGGGCGGCTGCATCGGCAACGTAGCCTCTTTTGACTAGTTGACCAAAGAGAATGATGAAGAGGAAGAGGGTGAACAGGGCCGTGAGAAGGAAGATTGGAGCTGACTGTTTGCCTTGTTCGGAGAATGGGAGGATGAGGGGCGTTGCGCGGAGATGGGCTAGGTGGTATGCTTCTTTTTGTTGGGCTTGAGGTGAGCTTGGGATCTTGGAGAGTGTACTCACTGTATGAGAGCGCCGGAACTGTTGTCTGACCTACACCACGAGAAAGCTGCCGGCCTGCTGCTTCTGCGCCATATGGGTTGCGTGGAGAATATCCTCTGAAATGCTGATATGGCTGACCTCCACGAGCCGATCCTCCAGAACCTACCTTAGCCGCGCGCTCAAGCTTCGGCAGCACATCAGGCGGTCCAGCAACCCAGCTGCCAATCCCCGCAAGTCCACCAGGAACAAACAGACATCCCAGAACAACAACACTAGTAGCAGCTACGATTCCGCCCGTCGCCCAGAGCTGATCAGTTGAGACGGGGAGATTGGAGGTATCGGGTGGGCGGGCACCGAAACCGAATAGCAGAAGTGGAAAGAGTGGAATGCAGATGAGGCCTGTTAGAGCTAGAGTTGAGAGGGACTGCTCGGTCTGGATTGACATTTGGTGCTGCTCTGAGGTGGGCAGCAATTTTAGAGGGATGAGGGAGAAAGGATGTAATGACAAAGGATTGACGCATACAGCGGCTTCTGAAGCTTGCTTGGCGCCTTGACGATTGCTGACTGCTATGGCTGATTTTCGAGTGATTATCGTGTCCCAGCAATGTACAGCCTTCGCCGAGACACCCAGTGATCACCATCTTCGCCACTCCGGCGCCACTCGAGCTCCGCGGTGGCCTTCGCTCAACCCACGTGATGTCAGATGATGTATTCGCTTCGCCCCGTAAAGTTATAAATCAAACTGGACTTATCCTCCCACAACAGCTAGGCAGCAAGCAATAAGCAGCTAGGCAGACACGATCTGCTCAGCTTGACACAAAGCTCACTCGTAAGTTTTCAAGCCTTTCGCATCAGATTACGACTGACATCAGTAGCTCCATGCCGCCAGTCCCTCATCGCTCGCCGCGCATCAGCGATCTCGACCCTCGCTACAACGAAGTCGAAGACGCTGGACCCTCTTCTCTGGACTTTGCTATAGAGAGCGGACGCGATCGAAGATCTAGACCGACCTTGTCCGATATTGACGTCCTTCCTCGACGCCGTCTGCGTGATGGCAGCACGAGCACGAGCACGAGTACGTCACGCAGCAGCGGTACAGCTAGTGGCAGTGGTCACGAACACGTCCAAACTAGGTTTGGTGCGCTACGAGAGCAGTCACTTGCCCGTGCTCGCTACGGCATCCAGATCGACCCTCAAACCAAACCGCCAACTCTCGCCGCCTCACCCGTCAAACGCAAAGCGAGGTTTGTAAAGAGAAAGCAGAGCGTCATCTCTATCTCTAGTGACGACGGTATCGAAATTATTGAGCCGGTCAAGCCACCGAAAGTACGATGGACGGCTCAAGAGAAAGGCAAAGGGCGAGCTGTAGAGACGTTGCCGGTCGAGATACCGGTCGAGCGCTCGAGTCCTGCTGCTGTCGCGAGAAAAGCAATGCCAAGTTTCAAGAATGATGAGGATACTGCTCTCGGTCAATATTGTGAGGTTCCAGGCTCGAGCTCTTCTGACGCTGTAGCATGTCCTGTCTGTCTTTCCCGACCTTCACAACCCGTCATGACACCTTGCGGTCACCTCATGTGCGGTGCATGTCTCCACCTCACCCTCCTCACGTCAATTATCAGAGAGCTACCAGGTTCTGGTGCGCATTCCTCCTCCAACAGCGTTGAAGAAACCCGTCGACGGCGACGCGAAATCAGAGGTGGTATTGCCATGGCTCAAGTGAATGTTCATCCGCGCTTCCGACAAGCTCCCACCTCGCTGAAAGAGGTCAAGAGACTCTCGTGGGTTGGAGCTCGGCCGCCGAGGGACATCAACGAGACGGCGTTGCGTATGCTTGAGGATGTGAAGTCGTGGGATGACTTTGGTGTGATGAAGCCAGGAGCCGGGGAGCGTGGAGGTTGGCTACTTGATGGACCTTGTCCGGTATGTCACCTCTTCAACCACCGATCTGACAGCAAGGTTTGCCGCAAAGAGCTCAACGGCGGCTTAGGCCCGCGTGGCTTTGGCACCGTCATCCATCTCGAGCCTCGAAAGATATGACAACGCAACTTTAAACCCACTTGTTACACGTTCATTACATATCGCATAGCATCACATGACATGAGCACTTTGATCATCCTCCTTTCAAACGGTTTTTTCCTTTGTTGACAGCTTGGGTTTATAGAATCTCAAGGAAATGCCCGGTCTTGCCACACCGCCGATCTGTGTGTTTCCGTGGGCAAGTGACCCTGGTCTTCCGCGGTGACTACGCAGCTTCTCATTCTTAAGCATCGAATTGAGATCACATTTTCTTCTGTAGACGTTGAACGCTAAAGCAATGCTGGGACTTGGAATGAGCCCTTGGATGATGGGTGGTTATGGTGTAGGTCCTACCCGAGTTCAGAAATTGGTAGACAGCTCACGGGATACAGATGAGTAGTCCTTACTACCACGGAGGACTTGGCATACCTTACGGAGGATACGGTATGGGGATGGGAGGTAAACTCTTGCTCCAGGGTCTTCGAGACGTTGCTGACAGGCAGGCTATGGCGGCCTCGGGATGGGTGGCTACAACATGGGGATGGGTGGCTATCCCTACGGCATGATGATGTCGTACCCTTATCAGTACTCTGGCTACTACGGGTACGGCTTCTGAAAGAACGTCGTTGTACAATCGTAACATGTATTTTATAGTACTCGTTATACTCGTCATCCGAAGAGATCAATCTCAACTGTTACGTCGCCACCCAGATCACCCGCTCTCACTCGCTCTGGGTCGCAAGCAACATTTGCAGCGTGTACCACTGTAAAATCAGACCACACGCCATGTACGAAGCTGATTCATTGAGTCACTTACCGGAATCCACCATGGCAACTGGCCCACAGACCGAGACAAGCACCTCTGCTTTTGCATCCGCCACGGATCTCTCGATGATACCATGAATGTCGGGCCGCCCCTGAGTAATGTGGAGGCCGACACGATTGAGAGACTCTTCCAATGTAGGCAGTGTAACTGGTGGCTCCGGATGCGGACCAGGTGTATCGTAGCCAGTGCCTTTGTGTTCATCGAGGTCTGTCGTCAAGGCCAAATGTAGCGGCAGCGGAAGAGGGCGATGCATTTTTGGGGGTGAGATAGTGTAGGAGCCTTGAGCGCTCGAGGCACCGGATAGAAGGGGTGACGTCTCATCCGCTGTATCAGGCTGGGCGTAAGCTTCGGGGAAGGGGAAGGAGGAGATGCTGGTGGAATTCGAGGGCTCAGGAGAGTGCATCCGTGTTTGTACTCGTGATGTAACTCGAGAGGAGAGTGTAGGTGGCGGTGGTCTTGTAGGTTTTGGTGGAGCAGAACAGCAGAGATGAATCTGCAGCAAAAGAGTCGGCGGACACAGCCGCTCCAGTCGTATCAGATCAATCCACGAAAAGTGATCTACAATCAGCAAAAAAGCCTCTTGAACACTCACGTCGCTCCCGTACACTCCACACCAATACCACTTTCCGCGTTTTGCCAAGTTTCCTCTTGGCCACATCGACATTCCATCGATTGCTCTCCAAAACATTCGCAGCCCAGATAATACCCTCGGAGACACTGGCCATGTATGTGATTCCTGTCCCGCCAGCAACGAGGATAACAGTGTCATAGTCGCCAGTGTGCGGAGAGTGACCGTACGGCCCATCGACGAAGAGAGGCAGCGAGAACGTCGTCGCAGGGTCAGACGCCAGGACCTGGGCCTCGAGGCGCGAAGTGAAGCCTTTGTGGATGCCAATGAGGAGCTCCATCTTTGTAGAGTTTCTCGCACCGACAGCTTCCAGCGTCTGAAGCTCAGTCGTGTTGGCGATCGAGAACGGATGCCTGCTCCGTTAGATTGCCCCACCACAGGACAGGTACGACTCACCATTCCGCAAGACCACTGGCATGTTCGCCGATCCAAACCCATTGTCCAGCTTTCCATCGCACTGTCTCCTCGACGTCGATCAAGAGTCTCATACAACGCTCGTCAAGAATCTCAACAGTCGAATTCAGACCTTTCATCTTTGAGCCTGAGCGACGGAAGATGCCGATTGAACGAGAGAGGCGATCGATAAAGTAGATGAGCAGCGCCGCGCAAGGATAAATTGACAACCAAGTCCTGAGATTGAGCATTCGGTCTGGTCAAGATGTGACGTACCAATGGAAGATTGATCCGATGAGTAGAATGATGCTGAAAATGACATGAGTCACCATGAACACCTCGACTGATCAGCTTTTGATTTCTATCGTACTTGGGGCAGACTCACCTCATAAGCCCAGCGACGGACGTAGCCTATCGAGAAGCCACAGACTCCAACGAAACCAGCAGCTGCCCACGTCAGCACTCATTTCACTACACGACCCAAACTCACCTCCCAGAATCCCCATG
Organism: Holtermanniella nyarrowii; assembly: GCA_001600035.1. NCBI lineage: Eukaryota > Fungi > Basidiomycota > Tremellomycetes > Holtermanniales > Holtermanniella > Holtermanniella nyarrowii. The sequence continues at coordinate 1,290,728 of BCIT01000004.1, read as the reverse complement.
ATGAAATAAGTGCGCTTGAATTGCGCAGTGTAGATCCCAGGAGTAGTCTGCCCAGCATGTACCAAGAAGACCGTCAAGAGAAGAGCTGAAAGTCAGGCTGGGTTGTGACAAGCACTTACTGTGCACGAAAGCGAGAAACAGGGTCCCCCAGCCGACGATCCGGTGGAAAAAGTTGATGTCCTACAAGTCAGCACAAGTGGCATGCACGTACACACTCACAGAAAGGGAGATACCTGTGAGCCAGCACAATGGGTTATTCCGCATGCCTAGCAGAAAGACCAAAGGCAGATTCGCAAGCGACAAGATTCCTGAACGATTCCCGCTGATGGTCTCAGGACGGTCTATATGGAGGCAACGTACAAGTAGATTGCCCATGTGTAGAATTCTCCGGGTGGTAATCTCCCGAGTGGCTTGTACAGATGCAGCTGTGTTTCATCAGCTTTTTGCTTGCAGAGGTGCAGACGTACGCAATTGGCCACCAAGCACCACGCTACCCACGCCACCGCTACAGCCAGCTTGCCTCGCGAGCAAGACATGCGTCTCCTCCAGGTCCATGACCATGGCTTCCATGCCGTTCTTGTGTGCTCAGACGCTGCTATGTGTCTAGAGCTGCCAGGCTTGAACGCGTCATCCCCCCAACCGATCTCTAGTGCGATCTTCTTGTCCCAAAATCGCCGCCAGCGAACTTTCTCCGACTTGTAGATGAGTTTGACAGTTCCTGGACGCTGATTCGTCCGTGACAACCATCGACTTAGCCCGTGCAAGATGATGGGGGCTAGCAGCAAAGGAAGGAAGACTGTGTAAACGGTGTTAGCAAGCGCTGTACCCTGTGATGGCGAGTAAAATTGACGAGCAGGCATTTCGTTACTTGTTTCTGTTCCATTGACGCCAATAGTTGGCGCTGTTGAGGCTGACAATGTGACGGATTTTCCCGGGTTAAAAGCTCTGGGTAAAGGTCGGACGCACGGCACGGCCGAAAAGGCCCAACGCGGTTTTGTCGGCAGGCACAATCTGATATGGGACTCGGAAGAGTTGCTTCTTTGAGCATGAGCAGGCGGTCCGGCTCGCCATGATACGGAAGCTGCAGCTTACCGTGCCGTGCCGTAGAGAGTGCCAAGCCAGGGCGACAGAGTACTTTGACGAGGTCTGTAGAGCAAGCCAAGAGCCGAAAACCAACTCAATCCCCACATACAAACAAACATCGAAACCTCAGAGTTGCGTCAAGTCTGCTGGCGGAATCTTTTGGTGCAGAACTTCGATACGAGAAGAAGAATCACAGCTGCCTGGATTATAGCGAGAGACCTACGTTGTGGCGTGTGCGTCTCGCAAAGACTCACGACAAATGACAAATGTCACCGTTATACTTTCCAGTTCTAGGAGGAGAGGCAGCACATGCGCGTCAATCGACGTGACTGGACGAGTCTATGGATCTGGACTCCATGAGCTCTCGATCACAGCACCTTGTTGTGATCACCTGCAGGCGGCGAGGTTGCAGCTGACTGCGTGTGTTGCCAAAGTGGAGGCTGATGCATGGCGAGGGCGATCCCGTAGTCGGTCAGCCATATTTTCTGCCAGCACAGCGTCAGTAACGTGCATCCCACGCAGAACTTTCTCCGCCGCCGCAGCATCAGCGGTCAATCGGATGTATTCGATGTCGCTTTCATTCGGTTTACAATACCTAGCGTCATGCATGACCCCACGACCTATCCAATCCTCCCTCCACACCCTTTTTCATACAGTCCTGCGATCCGTCATGACGCGCACAATGCACCCGATACCCGCAAGCTCAGTGAGCTTCACCTGTCAGCATTGTCATCGTGCATGTTCGAGATGACGTACCTTTTCGTGCCATGTCAACAGCACGGAACCGCTAACGTCGTTTGACGTGCCCAGAGCACCCATGCCCTACTTTGTCAGCTGAGCTTGTGTTGAAGATTTGTGCGACCTACCTTGTACAGATAAGCCATCAATCGATCTTGTTGAGCGGGCTCGAGCGCAGCCAGCAGCCCAGGAATATCAGCAGCACGAGTCGAGTTGAGAATAACAAGCAAAGCCGTCGAAGTAAGGTCCTATCCATCAGCAACACGTCCTGGTTACCTCTTTTAGCGACCGCACCTTGGCTTCATCCACACCTTCACCATAAGGAGGGTCCGTCAGAATCAACGCCAACGCAGAAGCCACGTCTCCTCTACACCGTCAGCACTACCTTCCATCTTCGTAGACGCATAGACTAACCGTGATACAAGGTTCCTAACTTCACTGCTTTTTGACTTGGCGTCACTCAACACACCAGCTGGTCCTCGAGGGTCGGCGTCATACAAGTCGGCTGGGGTGAGGACATCCTCGTCAAATGAGTCGATATCGATCTTGCGAAAGGCAGTATCAGACATCTCGGAGCTATTGTATATGAGCGAGTGTGTTGCGTTGCGATGAAATCGTCGTGAAGGGGTGAGCGACTACTGCGGCTCGGCTCGTCGTGATGCTTGTGTGCAGCACCAAGCTTGTCGGGATCCCGGTCGGGACTGCGGAGCGGTCCACTTTCTCACGATTGCACTAGGGATCTGTCATGATGCCTTCAGTACGGTTTTAGGTCAGCTACAGATACAACAGACTGCAAGGCTATTCAGCAGCAGCGGTCGCAGTCCACATCTTTGTATTATGCGAGACAAGATCGGGCGAGTAATATAAATGATGGATAAGGTCTGAACTGACATCGCGATCTACGTGCCACTGCTGCCCAAGATGCCTTCCTCGTCAACACTGCAATCTGATTCTGAACGCACCATCAATAAGAGAGTTCCAGTAGGCATCACTGTTGTCTTGAGCATTATTTCCTTCTGAAGGCAAGTACTGCTGGAAGGCGGGATCGTCGTAGCCCCACGCCGCGGGTGTTGGTGCTGTATTCAAGCCCAGAGACGGTTCGATCGGGGTGTCCAAACCGACCGCAAGGGATGCATTCGCTGAGAGCCAGTGGTCCAGCCTAGATTGGTTCAGCCCAGCTGCGAAAACTCGAAGACTCACAATCGTTGCGAATGATCCTCTTCATTGCTGGATGATGTAGGACTGTCTGTCTGCTTGCTTCTTGCGCCTGGCTTCTGATCGACGTCGGCTGGATTAAGCAGACGCGCCCATTGGTTCGGCAGGGGTTGCTGCAATGCGCCATTCCGACCCATGGGTGATCCTGTCGCGCGAGAGGCTGACACAGGCGTGTGCGCCGGCGGGGACGTCATGGACAAAGGACCCGATTCCGTGCCGCGATTGAATGTTGCGGCATTAGATCCTGGGTCACCCTCTCTTCTCAGCCCAAGAAGCAAGTCGACATTCGACTGGTCAATGCCGTCTGGCAGACTCTTGGAGTCGTTGAAGACCAACGTGGCGCGACGCGAGAGAGTGTGAATCTGCGGTCAGCTTGGCGCCCTGGAACGAACTCACGATCGAGACCTCTTTCTGCGTAGTCTGATCCCAGTCAGTCGAGTTCATCATGGGATGTTGCTCGATGAACGTAGCGAGAATATGACGCATCTCATCGGCGTCTGAACTTCGCTGCGGACCCGTCAGCTCAATAGAAACCTCCTGAAACACCCACAGGATAGATGATAGCACTGATACCCTGAACACACGTCAGTCGGTCCAGCACATTCGCGCTGACTTACAGCAATCATAGCAGCATTCTAAGGTTTCAGCATAGCTCAGAGGGGATGATTACTCACAAATTCCCGGAACTGATTGCGCACAGAGATGTGGTGGTCTGGCCGTTCTCGCTTGAACTGCTGACGCTGGCGGCATCAGCATACGGTCCAACAATCAGATCTGACGACTCACAATCTTGAACTCTAGCTTTGATGATTCGAAACATGCCGTTCTGGATAGCTTGTAGCGGTCGCTCTTGAGCCGTCTCAACAACCAAGGGCGCTGAGTGTTTCAGACTTGTCTACGGCCACTCAGACTTACATGAAGGATGATGGTCACGACGAGAATTTCGCTGAGGATGTGAAATCGATGCGTCTGCAAGAACGGAACGGCTGACGCGTCAGTCCACCAAAACATCATCCATGACCTACTGTCGTCCAGACTCCGATCCGCGTCGTGCATCCTATAGTGCGGAGGCAGGTCCGCAATGAACTGCTGCAGCTCAGCATGCAGGCCCTCGACATCTGCATACTGCGCCGGCTCATGCAGCTTTTGGAAGTGATGCACAATGTGTCCGACAATGTTCGCCAAGCGCTTGCGAAGGATGAGGTAAGTTGCCAGAGTCGGCTCAGTCATAGGCTTGGGTATCGGTACGACAGCTGGGTCGATCTGGTCTAAGATTACATTCGACGGCGGACTGCGGTATCAGCTGTGGTGCAGACCAGGATACTCACAGTACATCGGTGTAAGCGTCGCTGATTGAAGGGGGCCTTCCGAGAATCAGAGAGTACCTGCGGCTCAGCCTCCTGTCCTACCAGCAGTAATACTCACGTCCTATCAGCATGGTACAAGTAGCTCCAGAGGCGCCGTCTGTACTCTGTCTGGTATGCACTGCACGTCAGCTTCTGCGCGAGGGAATCTGATCACTGCTCACTCCAAACCAAGTTTCGTGCCGTCCCGGTGTAGACCGATGGCCTGTGCGGTACGCAGTGACGCGCCAAGTTGCGACCAACACTCCGTCAAGCGTCGATCATGTATCAATGCCAAGTAGAGAGCGCTCTGTCAACCGTCAGCCAGACGCTGCACTTATGGCACGTACAAGAAGTCGTGTCACCACTAGTTCCAGGCTCTCGGATTGCACTGCAGTGGCGATAAGAATGGACCGACGAGCTATTTGTCAGCTTTTTGTGGCCTTGCAGCAAACCTACAACTCCAGTACATCCGCAGACTCGAAAGCTTCTTCGTCTTGTCATCTCCAGCCCACTCCTGCGGCGCAAGTCTGACCGCTGTGGCAAGAACAATGAAGATCAAAGGCAGGGCGCGAACGTTGGAAGGATCAACCGCCGCTGACTTCTGGTAGATATCTTCGAATGCTACCGAGGTCAGTCCATGCAACAAGTGCAAAAAAAACTTGCCTTGCCTGACGTGCGCCTCATCAATTGGATAGCGGACAAAGTTAATCTTTTCGAAGAAGAAGTTGACTAGCAAGTCGGCGAACGGTTTTGGCGGTAGCTCTTGCACAAGCTCTTGAACCTTGACTGTCAGGCAACTGACTTGCACGACCCACTAACTTTGTGAGGACTGACGCCACAATCCTGGATCAAGCGCTGAAGATTCTCGGCCGGAGTGCCGTGAACGTCAAGCGTCAAAGCTACGCCTCTAGAGCCTTTCATCTACATTCGTCAGCTTGCTGAGACGGTATCAGTGATGCCTACGGTCTCCGGCACAGCGTTACTGTAAGTCAGCTGGAATTCTTGTATGCGTCCAAGACTCACCCGTTGAAGCTACCTAGCCATCCCTTGCCGATTCCACCGTCATCTTCTTCAGCTGACCCACTCATCCTTCCATGGTCAACATCCTCGGGCTGTCTCCTTGGGGACTGAGGTCGGCTCAGCAACTCAGCCGGTCGTGGCGCATACGGCGACTCGGGAGTCATTTCCATCTCGAAGAGAGCAGGAGCTGATTGTCAGCATCTGCGCTCTAACTGAAGCACTGACTTGACGCAACAAAGTCGCGAACAACAGCCACGTTCAAGACGGATGGCGTCTGTGCGACGACGACGCTGAGAACCTGCTCCAATTTGTCGATACGAGCTATTGTAGCTGGGTCTGGGCCAGTGTATAGCGGAGGAGTTGGTCCACGGACATAGGGTACCTGAGCTGATTAGCCTTGCACAGTGAAGGTGGCACAACGCACACAAAGCTCGGGCACCTGCAGACATCAGCTATTGCCATCATTAGAAGAGGAACTGACCTTGCGAGCTACAGATGAGAGTTTCGTGGTCAGTAAAAACTCCTTCATTTGCGTAATGCGCACCGACACCTGTGGATCGTCAGCACGGGCATAGGGCGCCACAAGACTTACAGTGCTGACAGGGAACCTCTCGATTACACTGATTTGTCAGTACTTGACGGACCTCGACCTCACTTTCTGCTTTCTCTTTGCACCTGTACATCAGCATCATGTCATGGTCTGCGCCGCGCCCAACTCACACTGATTGCAGCTCAAGCTGACACGCTTCTTCTTTCTGCTTGGTCCGTGCGATTCTGATGACTCGCTTTGCATCCGCTGCTCCCTCGCGGCCAAAGGTGTCGCAGGTAGCCTCGAAGACCCAGGCAAGGGTCTCTTGTTGTTGGTGTTCATGCTGCTGCTGCGATGGGGTTGCTTGGTTCCAAAAAGTCAACTGAACAAAGGTATTGTTGGATTCTTCGCGGATAAAAGAATCCGGCACAAGTGGGTGGCGTCAGGACATCGAGCCTCTCAGTCAGGACATCGAGCCTCTCAGTCAGCAGCAGCAATTTGCTTTGAGATAGTCAATGGCGCAAAGTAGTATACATAGGCGCTAGCTCGAAACCCCAATGAATCTCTTCCAATTCGCCTCCAAGATATCCACCGCTTCTTCCTCCGTCCAACCCCTGATTCCCGCAATCCACACAACGGCGCCCCATACTCTCCTATCCGCTTCGCGCAGATCGTGCGTATCACTTTCGACCAGCAATCTTCTCTCATCTGCCATCTCTATCAGCGGGGCGCCTTTGCCGTTGGTTGCATTGAGTGCGAGCGAGGGTGAGATGTATATGTTAGGTAGCTTTCTCTTCTTCGAGTCAGCATGTGAACGATTGACCATGAACTGACCTGGATATCGCGGAGTGTGTTGGGATGAAGTCCTGCGGCGCTGTGTAGGTCCACATTTATGCCGGTCATAAAACGCCTGCCATGCCGTTTGTGCATCGTCTCCAATATCTCCTGGACCACCGCTGACTCGGTAAGCTCTCACCGGTCCACTTCGCAAATCACTCACCAGCTGCACCAACACCGTGCATACTTACAGCGACGACCTGTCCCTCCTCCGCGCCAATACGAAGCGCAACCTCCATCTGTTGAAGGACCAACTCTCGCTGGTGCCCGATATTGGTCTTGAAAGGCGTCAATCTCGGCGGTGTCTGCTCTCCCGCAGGAGCTCCAGCTGGCCAAGTGACACGCGCAGCTTTGTCAATACCAAATTCGCCCAACATCCACTTTCTCTTAGACTTGACGCGTCGGCGGATCTGGCTTTCGAGTTTGTTTAATGCATCGGGGAATAATAGCGGTTCTGGGAGGTATGGCAGAAGGGTGTCGAGCAACGCCTTTTGAGTATTGAATGATGGGGCAGATGGAGTTGGGAGCCAAATAGACGCATAGTGCTGAGTCTTGCTTGGTCTGACGGAGTCCAGTGTAAAGTGATGAGCGAACCATGGATGATGTCCTGCGTGTCAGATGGTCAGATGTCTTGCACGCGGACTCACCGAAGCACGCAATAACCTCTGTGCAGTCTTGTCCATTTGTTGACGGCCACTGATCAGACAGAGCTTCAACCTTGTCCTGATCCTCCACCCGTGTCCCCATGGCGCACACGGCGCCTAGACCAACATTCTGCACATCCTCGTACGTCAGCTCGAGTTCAGTTGGATGACAATGAGCATCTGTCACTTTGACTCGTCAGTGCGTCATCCCCTTTCAGCATGGAACACACATCGACGGAGAAGTGCAGCTTCTGGCAGTTGTACCTGTTGGAGTTCAGGTGCAATGTGTGCTTTGTTGGCATACTGATAAGCTGATCGATGACGGTCCTCGCTCTTCTCGTGATCAATATCTTCGCTCCACATGACTGGTGTGTTTTCTCGACAAGTGTCGGTCCATAAGGCGAACTTGGATGCCGAATGGATCAAAAGCTTGAAAGAGTCCTCGGATCGCAAGCCGGTACCTCCACCTGGCGCAGTGAACCAAACAACTGTTGATAGTACACCGTCGATCGTTCTGCATCTACTGCAGCCTCGAAAGGAGCATAAGAGCCAAGTGTGCCTCATGTCATTGCATACAATGGTTCAGGTGGCACGCTGTGATCAGTGCTTACAATGAGAAGCAATCAATACATCGATTGCAGAAATTAAGATAATCAGCAAGTCCAGAAGAAAAAGCAAAGTTTTGGTTCAAATTAGATGGAAGCCATATGATACATGTCATAAAGACGCTACAGAAAGCTCTATCGCTTGAGAAGGGAGAATTATTGGTAGTGTAACGAAAAGGTCGTGTCAGGAAGAGGAAGGGATGCGAGGTCGAATATAAAGGCGAAAGGGGAAGAGGACGCTTACTCGCGAGCGACCTGAGTAGCCTCGCTCATACGAGGAGCAGCGGGTGCATCACCGTGAGCAGCGACCTTGTTACGACCGAACATGCCGCCCTTGTTCGCAACCGAGCCCTCGCCAGCGAAACGCTTCTCGGCGTCAAAAGCAGTAACGTCTGTGGCCGTCTCTGAGAACTTGCCCGACTGGAGCTGAAGCTTGGTGTAATCGAGCTTGGAGAGGGACCACAAGTGCCAAGCGCAGAAGACGGGCTTGGCCAGGACGTCAAGGATGCCGTAAAAGACCATCTCGCTGTCTGGAGAAATGTGGTTGGAACCGTCGGCGAGGCCCCAGGCGATAGGGTAGAGAAGCCAGAGGAAGGAGAGGATGGCGGCGGAAGTGATGTACTCTTTGTGGAACTCGGGACCAAGTGCGCGGGAAGAGGTACGTGCGGGACCGAGGAGTACCCACCAGATGTAAACCAAAGCGGCACACCCGAAAGCGAAGAAACCCCATTTGTACGACGAGACGACGAGACCGCCGACCAGGCCGGTGATGATCATGACCTCGTCAAAGAAGATGAGGGTGATGATATCACCAAGAGAAAGGCCGGTGGCAAAAAGAAGTTCAAGAAGGAGGCATGGGGTTGTCTGATGTCTTGTCAGCGTGTGTCCTATGTGTATGTAAAGAAACGTACAATGACCCAATCGATTGATCTCGCATACCACACTGCTCTTGCACGTCCGCCACCGTTGAACTCGGTAACGACACCTGTGCTGCCAAGGTTTGAAGCCATGGCAAAGTAGGCGATGGCAGCAGTGGTCAGGATGATCAACGCGAGCTGATGGAAGACGCGGCGACCTTTGGGAATGAAAAGGGACCACACAAAGACGCCAATATCAGCGAAGAGCATAATGGCAAAGACAGCCCAAAGGAAGTCTGATCCACGCTCAGTGATGGTGATGGGAATCCCCGAAGGATTGGCGTAAACTGCATCGTTGCCCATTGTTGCTTGAGGTAAGAAATTTGAACTAGTTTGCAAACGGGCGGCGCCTCTTATATAGCTTTACAGAAGCCGCTTAGACTGCTAAAAAGACGAGTCGTCTTACTAATCGACGTCACACCAAGACGGCAAATGAGAGAAAATAGATTCAACAAAGGGCATTGAGCAATTGTTCTCGGCACCGGAAGCAGTTACTCGACGTCATTATCGGCAAGAGATCGTAGATGACTGCAGCTTTTACGGTTTGTCCCTTCAACGCCGCATTTTAAGCGACGCATGCTATGGAGCCAAGTGCAAATAAGCCGTATGAGCCGTCGACGGATAAGACACGGCCGTCCGCAAACAGGATCGGTTCCATGTCAAGGATCGATCGATGACACTTGCTCTTTGTTGGGTTCCAGAAAAGTGGAGGTGTTAGCAGGCACCAAGATGAGACACCATGTGTTGCTAGGAACGCGAAAAAACGTTCAGTACTCTGATCTATTCCTACAAATGACGCCTTAGCAATTGACGCCGCGGCCGTAGCATTGACCTCCACGGTGGCATTGATAGCTTCAGAAGGCCAAGCCAAAAGACGTCAGGATGGAACAGCTCAAGTGCACGTCAATATTGCTACACACTTGAGTTACTGTGTGATCAAAATTCTGCTGATGTTGCCTGACAACACCAACGCACAGATGCCTTTTACCACCCAAACTCAAAGCTCGCCAACTGTTGTAGTACTGCTCATGGTAGCTTATGTACCACTGTACGTATACGCTCCGCGATACGCCCATACGCATGCTCGACCCGTCCGAGGTATTCTTCGTCGTTCTGGTCCGGCGCGTATCCTTCTCGTCAGCACAAAAGTATATCACTCGATGAGCGACTGACCTGGGTCAATGTCTAGCTGGAACGACGGCGCGTAATCAAGGTGATGCTCATGTTCAGGGATATCTGTCTCCAGCTGCAAGGGCTGGCCGATCTGCTCATCAGCCACGATCAGGTGACCAGACTTACAAGAATGCTCGTGGCGTATGCCCATCCTCTCGCCGCATTGGCATGATGATAACCTCCTCCTCCCAATACGCACAAAGGCCGATCCCAAGCCATGATCCTCTCGATTGACCAGCCAACACCACCTTGACCACCCAACGACCAATTCCCCATCTTTCCCAATGGATCACGCGCAAGTCCATCGAGGCCAAGCTGCAAGACGACAAAGTCCGGATCAAAAGCACGCATGACCGGCTCCACGGCGTCAATCATCAGCCGAGCGTATGTAGCTGAAGAAGCGTAGGGTCTGAGTGGAATCGAGAGTGTGAAAGGATGAGGTGTGTCCGAGGACGGCAGCAGTGACAGCGGATCAGAAGGAGGGAAAAACAGAGGAGATGAATGATGGATTGAAAGTGTCAGAACTTGCGGTGCTCGTGGTGAGCGTGCAGATGACCCAACGGCAGGAAATCGATTGGGAGAATGAAAAGCTTGAGCTACACCGTCACCTTGATGAATGTCGAGGTCGAGATACATGATTCTCGGTTTGCGATTGGCTTGATCATCGGTGCCAACGCCTCGCGGGACCGCCAGCTTGGAAAGAGTCATGATGCCAATGACGATATCGGCGACATAGCAGAAACCACTTGCTTTCTTGCGTTTGGCGTGATGACGGCCTCCATCCCAATTGATGGCTATATCGGTTTCACCACTCGCAAGGGCGCGCACAGCCGTCAGAGTGGCTCCGACTACTAGCAGAGAGTAATCTGGCAGAGCAGAGAACGGAGGACAGTCCTGTGGTCAACGAAATTATTGCAGCTAACGCACGTCTTCAAGCCCAAACTCCTCTTTCCTTCGACGGCGCTTTGCAGGTCGCGCATCACCAGCGGACGAAGAGCTCGCAGATGATTCAGAAGCGCTGGAGGACCCCTGGTCATCGAGTCGAGGTTTCAGTAGATAGTCTATGTTGATCAGCTGTTACAAAGTCGAGACACCAACCTACATAAGCGGCATCATGGTACCTCAGCAAATCACTTCTAGTAGCAGGTACTGGCTTTACGACTCGAGCTTTGCCTCTGTCGATCTTAGCAGTTGTTGCGTCTGCGCAGCACAGTAGATTGAAAGCTGCGGCCAAGGAATGCACAAGACTTGACCGTCCAAAGTTGGCTGGAAGCTGGTCTGCAGCAACTTGCAAAGCTTGTGACTGGACATATGTTACCCGTGACTTCCGCTTGCTTACTGTAAGTGGGTCAACATTGTACTGGCTCATGCCAAATGAATGTCTGTCAAGTTGGATGAAGGACGCGCAGAGCCGGCCTTTTGCGTGACGCGTCCCCGCGTACAAAGAGCGGGGAAGCCGCAACTATATGGTGAGACTATAACGACCATGGCCATCGTGGAAGACGTATCAGAAGCTCACGATAATGTCTATCCCGGAGGAATCAACGTGAGCTATGCCAATCTGACAAAAACCTGACTTTTCAAGGTCCAGCATATTAGTATGGACGAGCTACCTGCCGAACTTCGTCACAGGATCCCACTAGCCTCACCCGAGTCAGTCCGCTCAAGCAAGACCGTCACAACACCGCTAGTAGACAAGATCAAGTCTCCTCTGGCAGACCCTACCACTCCTTGGCTCGAAACGTCCTCTTCTTTGCCAAAAGGCCGACCGCAGACGACCGAAGAGTTCTGGGATGAGGTGCTGGATTCGGCCATGCTCGTCATACCGTTCTCAGGCCTGTATCTGCTTTTGGACATGTAGGGATCGTGCAAAGCTATGGCTTATAGGCAGTCTGGTGCACAAGCAATATAACCGTCATCCGACATATGAGGACTACTTCTCCCGCCTACTGACTGCTGTTCCCGGTAAGCCCACATTCATCGGAATTTGACTGACACACAGTGATTGCACTCCTCGTCTTCTACTGCAAGTCTCAATGACCGTGTAGACACCGAACTGACGCATGGCAGCAAGTCGCTATCCCACACATTTCATCACCAACTCACTCCTCATGACAGTCTCCATCTTTGCCGGCGCGCGACTCATCTGGCTCGTGAACAAGGCCTCCTTCATCGTGACAATGCAACAAGTGCGTCGCTCCTCCCCATAGAGCCCACTGACGTCCAGGCTCCACCAGCGGGCACCTTGTGGATCCTCACAATCATACAACTCCCACTCGGTCGAGCGTGCGCAGCGCTAGTGATCGTAGCAGCATGGAGCTATTGGGCTCAAATGAAGTTTAGACCATGACCTAGAAAAATGCAAATACGACAATGACTTCTTCTTCTCTTTCTCTGACTAAGCCGCAAGCGTCTCGACTTCCTTGACGACGTCCTTGAGTCTCTGCTCTTTGAGCTTTTGTGCGAGTGAACTGGCCAGCTCCTTGGCTTGCTGAAGCTCACTGATCTGCAAGCTACCGTTGACCGAAGGCGAGGAGATCTTGTCGTTAGTGAGTCGCCTAAGCCAGCATGACTTACCAGGTTGCCCAGTGCGATAATAGCCCTGTACGCCACTTCACCGTCCTCAGTCTCATTTGATAAGATCTATCGTTAGCATCACTCAACGCATATGAAGACGTACATGTGAGATCGCCTGCAACAGCATCACACCCTGATCAACAGGGAACTTGCTCGCAACAGCCATCGTAGAGTAACTTCACATCAGCCATACCCAATCACAAACTCACTTCAACACAAGCGTAGCACCAGCAATCCTCGTATTCTTACCCAACGACATCCAATCATGCCGCGATAGCTGCCTCAACACATCACCCGCCTTGGCCGCTAGGATTTGACGCCCGTTAGCAGTTGCGAACAAGTTCGCAATCGCCCGCAGTGCAAGCATAGTGTTGGTCTCGCGAGGTTTGGACGCTTGCCATGGCTCCATGTAGTCGCATGCAAGCATCAGGAGCTCGATGGCGCTGGAACCGGAAGAAGTAGTGTACGCTGCAAAGGCCGGAGATGTCGCTGCAAGCACTCTGGCGAGATCAATCACTACTCGTCAGTCCCCACTTGATATCTTGAGAAAAGGCTTACAAGGGAAACGCTTCTCGACAGGCCATCTTGTCAGAATATCAAAGAACAGCTTGGGCTCCCATCGCTCAGTCGCCTGGCCAGCTTTAGGATCCGGTAAAGCAGCAGCCGGCAGCGAAAGCAACGCAAAGACTTCTGACAACGACTTTTCTTCCTGCGCGTCATATGCATAGCCTGCCTCTTCCTAAACGTCAGCCACATCAATGCGAACAATCACTCACAGAGCTAGCTTTGAACTCGTCGTTGAGCTGAGCAAGCTTGGTCTTTGCGGCTGGAATGTTGGCCTGCTTGAAGAACAGTGGCGTCTTGACTGGGAGAATACGTCTCTTATGCACCGAGGTCGAGGTTGAAGCTGCCGGTGTTGTCGAGTAAGCTCCGCCGCCTGATGATAAGCTACAGATTCAACACAGAACAAGACCGCTTACCAGTGTAAGGATCCCGATACCCGCTACCGCCGCCAGCCGCAGGTGTATCACCACCACCCCGATAACTCGAAGCACCTTCCAATCAGCCCAGACCACCCCATCCAACACACCAGTATAAGGATCAACATAACCAGCCGTCCCACCTCCAATCTGCACTCCCTCCGTATTCTTCTCAATAAACCTCACAACTTCATCCCCATACGTCTGCGGCAAATCATTAGCCGCCAAGAACCGCTGGGCAGCAGCCCAAGGGTTCTCCGAGATATTGTAGGGTAGTTTGAGAGGTGGGACACCTTCTTGGACGTCGACGTCAAAGACGTAGTCGTATTCTTTGCCTTCATAGAGTTGTTTACGGCCTGAACCGACTGCGTCGACGACTTCGCCGATCTGCTGCCAGGTTGTCTCGGCTGATGACCACTGGTAGGCTTGCACCTTGTCTTCATGCTTGATCATGAGGACCTCGCCCTCCTTCTTGCCTGACTCGATCAATCCCCCTCTTCACAAAGTAACTCACCAGCCCGACCAAGCGCCTCAATCCCCGGCAAATCACTCTTCTTGACATCTCCGATCTGCGTTCTGATGGATCAGCCTTGATCCTTCTCACAAGACACATACGTATTGAGCTGTCTGGCCGAGACTGCCTGCTCGAAGGCCGAGCGCTCAGCTTGAGGCGCGATCCTCTCTTTCGCAGCGGTCCAGACGCGGATGAAGCCATCAGAAGCTCCAGAGACAATGTCTCCATTATCCAGCGCAGTGACTGCCCAGACTGATAGCGTTGGATGCGAGACGGTCTGGAACTCCTCTCCATCTGTCACATTATCAGCTTCCACACATCACCATGATGCGCACTCTTCCAGACTCTCATCGTTCCATCCTCTCCAGAGCTCACAACTCCCGACCCATCCGGCAAAGCAGCAACAGAATACACGAAAGACGTGTGACCCGACAAGGAGAGCTCTGGCGCCACCTGCTGGAGATCGTACAGATTCACCAACCCATCATTGCTACCACTCCAGAAACCCGAAGCATCAGGTGTCAGACTGAGAGAGCGCACAGGCTGAGAGTGACCTGTATATGTTTTGAGGAGACTGCCTGTGATGGAGTGCAGCAGGATAGAAGCGTCTGCTGAGGCGGAGAGGATTTGGTTGTTGTTGATGAATTTGACTGCCCAGACTGCTTGCTTGTGCGCTTCGATAGTTTTGATAGGGTTCCAGTCTTTCCAGATGATAACTGTCCTTTGCGCGTCAGCTTTTGCCAAGCTTGAACACTTACTTGTCCCAGCTTCCCGTGATTAGCATACCGTCCGCACTAGCATCGATACAGCACGTATTCTCCTTGTGCCCGATCAACAGATATTTTGGATCCTCATCTTTTGAGTCGACGGGGTACGCAGCGACCATGCCCGACTGCGAGCCGATGGCGATCAACGCTACGCATCATCAGCTCTTTTGCTGCTCTATACCACAGTGCACTCACTTTCACCCTGGTACTCTACCGTCGTGACACAGCTCACAAACCTGCCCTCTTGCTCCTTGATGACTTTGGACTGCTCCCACGTGGGCGCGATTGATCCACCGAGACCTTGAGTGGACGGCGTAGAGGAGGACCAAGCGATGGCCGTCGCGTCTCTTGACGAAGAGAGGATTGATCCTTTGGCCGAGCTAAGAGCTCTAACATCTGCCTTGTGGCCTTGCAGCGTTGCTGAGAGGGAATAATTCGACATTCTCGGTGGTGTTTCAAGGTCAACACTGCTGCATGCGAGGTTGAACGTCAGCGTTGGGAGACTGCACGTGACTCGGCGACTTGAGCGAAGAAGGCGCCCCGGGTATGTGATAGGTCCTTGTGGCGCGCCTAACATAAGTGCCATTTGCAGGTTTGATGCTGCAGCAACACCTACGGTGGTGTCGCCGCTGGCAGGACGATCGTCCTGCCGCCACTCACGGCGTTCATGCACAAGTACACCGTTCACGACGACGGCGGCTACAATCCAGACTCCTGGAGAGTATCATTGCGCACGAAGCTCGAGGCTCTCATGATCAACCGTCAAGCGCCAAAGCTCAGCATCCGACTACGCGACAATGAGGGTCACGACGCACCTTCAGCCATGTATTACTACGCGCTATCACCATCCGGCTTCACGGCCAGGACCCAAGTGCTGACTCGATCAGGTACAATCAGATTCAACAGCTTGCTGAGCAAGATCGACAAAGAGCAGACAGCTGCATGCGAGCAGTGCGGCCACCCTCTGCAAGACGCTCATCACGTCTTCGCAGAGTGTCCAACCTACAATGACTACCGGGAACAAGCTCTTACCAACGGCCTCAGGCGCCACCAGCGCTTGCCAGACACCGAGGAGAACCGCCGCATGAAAGCGGCGTGGCAAGTATACATGACCGAGACGCTCACGACAGCGGTCTATGAAGCTAATGGTACCAGGAATCGCTTTTGGCTCGGTCATACACCACGTCTGCCAGCTGAGCTCAATCGTTACGACGCTTCAGAGGCGCATAAAGCAGCGATTCTGCTCACCAGCAGGATCTATGGTAAGTATCTGGCGCTGAACTCGACCCGCGATACAGGGCCGGCGGCAGCCCCGCGCCACTGATCTGCAGGTCCAGGTGGGTAGCGGTCGAGGTTAGGGAAGGACATGAGGGATGGGAAGAGGACGTGGAGGTGATGGAGGTGATGGAGGTGATGGAGGTGATGGAGCCGAGTCGTGGGGCGTGAGACGCGAGGAGATGACCAGGCGGAGGAGGACGAGTGGCACACACCGGTGTTTGTCGGTGTTAGTATCGGGGAAGCTCTGCTGTCCGAGGCAAAGGCCACTTATGCACTAAAATGCAACTTAGATACTCCCCGCGATAAGAAGAATTCCTTTTCCCGGGAGGTTGGAAGTCGCAGCGTTCAGGACCTTGGAACCTATTATTGTGTGTGAGCACGAGACTTGGAGGTTCATGCAGACATCTTGAGTCGCGAAGGCTTCTGTCCTGTGTCATTGCGTTTAGGGCCTTCATGCATGTCTATCATCCATCCTCTGTTCGTCTTGTCCACGAACAAGTTCACGTCTTGGAATGAGACAACGAGCTGAGATGCATCCAGCCAAGGCCATTGCTGAACCCGCTGTGCGCAACTGCGGATCTCACCGGCAATCCGCAGTTGATAGAGATGTGCCACTCGTTAATGATCGAGGCTAGCCAGGCACGACTTTAGGGTTGCGTACTCGTGATTCATTTCAACCGGCTACACTTGAACCACGTTGACAACTTGATTGTCTTTTGAATCAACAGCAGAACAAAAGTTCTAACTTCAAAGGGTAGAGCCAGTATAACTACTGAGCCAGTTCAAAGTTGTCATTTGCAACAACATACAGAGCCTTGCGTTCTCATTGATCTGCTGAAATGTTGACCGCCGAAGTCATCACTGCAGGTAAGTCATACAAGTCAAGATTTAAGCGATTTCCCTGCACTTGCACGAATCACGCGCCACATCGCATCGCCATCAGACCTCGCTGACAACCTCAGCGACACCTCTAGTGCTCGGGACACTTGTCAAGCACTATCTCGCCAGAAGAAGCGTTACAAAAGACACCAAGGCTAGAGACGACTTGGTGTACGATGAAGGTCGGTTGGAACATTGTACTCAACTACAACAGTGCTGACGTGTAGTTTTTGTTCTGCTCAAGGTACTGGCGCGCATCTTGATAGACAACTCTCTAACACGCACAGACATTCATGGAAATCGCATCTAAACATACCGTCGAAGACCTCCAACGCCTAACATTGACGACAGCGCCATCACCTCCATACGTTTTGATTCACCGCCTCTTGATCCCACTGGACATGTGTCATTCCGCAGCCAAATACCTCATCCAAGGTCTGGGCGGTGAAGACAAAGCCAAGGATATGGTGGGCGGGACCAAGTGGTGGCAGGTCAGAGGGCTAAAAGGTGTCGAGGCCGAGTGGATTGGGATCAAGAGGGATTTCAAGGCTGACGAGGAACGGAGAAAGCATGAGGAGGGTGTCAAGGTGGAGCAACCGGATGGAGAATGTGAGATCCTGCTATTCTCAATGTTCAGGACCGGAGCTGACTGACAGTTTCGCCGGAGATGGACTCTTTGAGGTGCATGCTCTACAGTTCGTTTTGTCCGTGAGCTTGATATACTTGCTAACAGGCAGTTCATGGTGGCGCCTACTATTGGGGTTCAATCAATACGCATCGCTACACCATCTGGCGCTATGCACGAAAGATGAAGGGCAGATGCTTCGGTAAGTACACCCACCACTCGGATCAGATCACAAGCTGACAAACACAAGCCGTCAACTACCGAAGTGCGTCGCAACCCAGAAGCAAGCCATTCTGACCATTCAGAGTCTCCACAATATCCATTTCCCTGCGCAATCCAAGACTGTCTAGCAGCATATTTATACCTCCTGAATCCACCTCCTGGCGCCAAGCATCGGCCGATTGATCCAAAGAATTTGGTGATAGCGGGTGATTCGGCGGGTGGTGGATTGGTGTTGGCTTTGTTGCAGATTATTCGTGATACTGGACTTGCTATGCCGGCTGGTGCGATTCTGATCAGTCCGGTACGTTGCGATTGATCACCTGCTGGATGGAAAGTAGCTGATAGGTCTTTCAGTGGTCCGATCTTACGCATTCGTTCCCTTCCATCTTGCAGAACACTGCGACTGTGAGTGATTCATCGGTCGTTTCTTGACTGATCATCAGGACATTGTACCCCCTTATGGCTTCATCCACGTTCGTAATCTATTGTTCCACTCACAGCACTGACCTTCAGCGGCCATCAACGCTCTGGCCACCTCCCCCACCGGAGCTGACGCAGGAGATGCAAAAGACGATGCGCACGCGCGTCAAAGATGGCGTCAACCGCCTTCGCGGCCATCACAGTGACCCTCCAGCAAAGCACGACTATGGTAACGTGTCACTGACAGAACCTTCCGATGGCGTCGACAACCCCAACCTTGAAAGCCTCGAGGACAAGACACTTCACCCCGTCATCGACACTGGCGACACTCATCATCACCCAGACCCACAGGGAGAAGTGCAGTCTAACAATCCATCTCGCGCCGATCCGACATTGCTGTCTTTGAATGGACGCGCAACGAGTGATACTCTTGAACTTGATGTCAAAGGCGACAAGGTCACAATCAAGACGCAGATCCAGCTTTATTGTACCAATGCTCAGCTGACGCATCCCCTGGTCAGCCCAGCGCTCGGCTACCTTGGTGGTCTTTGTCCTCTGCTGGTCATCGCGGGAGACAAGGAAGTCTTGCGGGATGAGATCGTCTATGTGTTAGTCTGCTGGCTTCTTCTGGTTCAGATCACTGACTTGAAGTGCTCACAAAGCGGCGCATCCTGAGCGTTATCCCCTGAAGGACAACATTCGCAAGCTGCAGCCTTGTCTCGAGGGCATCGAAGAGAGGTTTGGGCCGACCGAGGTGCACTTGCAGGTCTACGATGGTCCGCCCTTCGATGAGCGATAAGAGTGCTGACACCATCAGAGGTCTGCCATGTCCTTCCCCTACTCTCCATGACCAAGCCAGCTCGAGGTTGCTACCGAGCAATCGCCTCCTTCGCTCGCTACGTCACGGCGGCAGCACCTGCTTCTCGGCAGCCTAGTCATCCGCTTTCCGAGCGCAAGTCTAGCAAATCGGGCTCCTTGAGCATTCCCAACGTCTTTGGGTTGTCCATCAACAGTCAACCATCTACGATCAGTCAGCAAAGCAACGAGACAGAGGTCGTATCGATCCAACCTTCACTCATCGCGGCAGAGACTCTGCTTCCGGTATCTACGCCCTCCATGTCACCGGACGAGACAGATTCCTCCAGACGTACCATGTTCTTCACGCCAGCTCCAACGACGCCAGAGACTAGATCACTTGAGCGTCCTGCGCCCGTGAGCCAGACCACGGGAGAGTCATTCATGACAGGGTTGTCTTCCCCGGCACTCTCAAGGTCGACATCTGACGCATCTGTAGCGAGCATCATTTCATACCGTTCAGGGCCCGGGGACGATTCAGGGAAGCAGATGCAAGGGAGCGAACATGATGTGGGTCATTACCCGAAACGAGAGGTGACTGGTGACGACGCTGGTCCACGGTTTGGTGGCGATGAAGAGCAAGAGAAGCGCGCGGCGCCTGGTACGGCGGGGCATCCTGGGATTTATCGAGACAGCGATGTACGTGCCTTCACACTTGCTTGTACTGATATGACAGGGCACCCCTTTCAAGGACTATATGATCCGCGAGAGGGTAGCAATCGATGGCGTTTGTCGACCTCTGGATGCGGAAGAAGACATCGAGTCTCTTCACATGCCTCTTGATCAAATTGGCGTCATCAAGGAAGCCGCTGCTATGCGCTACGTGACTGGTCAAGCTCTTTGGGACAAGAAGTATCATCGGGATACCAAGCGTATTGCCAAGCGCCGAGCCAAGCATCTTGCCCAAGCGGACAACAAGGACTCGCAGAACATTCAGGCGTATTGGGAGAAGAAGATGGGTCCCGGCACCGGCGGTGGCAAAGACCGGCCGGATATCGAAGACTTGCTCTTTGACAACAACTGGACTTGGACATGGGCTTTCGAGGGCGAGAACCCGCCCCCGAGTACCATTGTTTCCCGCAGAGATTTTGTGAGTGACTCAAGCTTCACCCTTGAGCAGAGCGCTGACGTGCACAGAGTGAAGCTCGAGTTCTGGCTCGCATGGCCGACCGACTAGATGACGAGTCTGCCAACAGTCATGCGGTCAACCTGTGGGTCGCGCTGGCTTCCTTTTTTTCCAGCTCGACGATGCGCGACAAGCAAGTCGAGCTTCATGCTGGATCCAGCAAGACGCTCGCCGAGATTGAGAGGGAGGAAGCGGATATACGCGAAGAGGCGAAGCGAAGGGGCTCGCATACGACCGACGTCAGGGCAGAACTCGATTCAGATTCTCCATCGAGCTCTGGAACGAGTACCCCTCCCAAGCGCGGGTCGAGTACCCCGTCCAAGGGCGGCTTCCGCAAGCTATCATCGTTCCTGAAAGGTAGCAAGTGAGATCAAGGATGCATCTCTTTCAAATGGCAAGGAGAGCTCTGACGTGACAGCTATCAACGCCTTTGCTGAGGCATGTTTCCGTCGGAAGCGCTGTAGTGCTTGGTGCTACCCTCCGAGTTAGTGTACCTTGCGGTTTCGCCTGCCTCATCAGCAACAAACTGGGTTGGTACACGAACCATCATTGTAGTAGTATTTAGAACCATCAGTATTCTGATAGTAGTATGACTCGTCCTTGCTGAGGCTATCAGATGTCTTGAACAGGAGTCCTTGAACGTACTTGGAGTAGTGATAACCGGAGCCGCCTGTGGCAGGGTCCGTGCGGGTGTCGTGGTTGTTTCCCTGACTGTCAGAGCCTCACCAGGTAGAGCTGATGAAGGGCAAACCTGGCTATTTTGTCCGCGGCTATCAATTTGGTCAGGCATATTGTCGTGAGTAGAGAAGGTTGTTGCGGTGAATGACTGCGAGGTACAATGAGGGGCTATTGCGCGCCCGCTGCATCCGGCGCGGCAGTCCTCGGTTGCTCTATAGATGCTCCTCATTTGACAACAGCGGAAGCAAAACTGCATGCATTTTCCGTCTGAGTTGTCGATTGAGGGTCGCTTTGCGGCCGACTTTGTATCGTATCAACTGTCCCTCTAGGAGACAGTAGTTTCAAAGTAAATGCGATGAAATCCTTCCTGTACGTGCTCTGAGAGCATCGCACGCGACTGATTTCTTCGGGACCACAGTCATTTGTCATAGTGATTCGTCATCCCTGCAGTTGCTCCGTGGCTCGGCAAAGATCCGGGCCCCGTTCCCTCGAAATAACCTTGAAAGTAATTGAGACCACTCTCATTGCTTGGCATCCTCGACAGCGGACTTTACGTCGACATCGGGAATTTGACGTCATTTAAACTTCATAGTTTACCGACGCCACTCAGGGCTCGCGGGCTTTATGACCGGTCAGTCTCACCGTAAGCATTTGTCCCTGACTCAAGTCGTGCAGGTCTTGGTCCTATCCATGGGAGAACCTAAATGAAAAGTTTATTATCTTTGAATGTGGCGGTCATTCGAGGCGGTCGGTAAAGCGAGACATCAAGCGAGCACATGCCAATAGTCGGCTCAAAGTGGCCGCCGAGTAAAGGACCCTGCGTGGTTGTTAAGAATGATCATATGTGGCTTACTGCGCAGCAAGATATGAGCGTGGCTTATAGGTCTGACTCAGTCGAATTGGTCTTCCCTGACTAGTGTCTTGCGCGGTGCTACCTGGCACACGAGTTTCCTCGCTTCGTGATCCGCAGAGCCATAAAGGCGTGAACATGGATCTCTTCTTGTCCAGCATTCCCATCTGCCTTCGATTGCCAACACTTTTCACCAAGCAGCATGCGCATCTTCTCTTGCCTCCCCTTCCTGGCTTGCCTCCCTGTAATGATTGCCAGAGGTTTGTCTACTTCGGAAACCCTAGCTTCCCCCGGCACGCTTTCTCCCTTGGTGGTGCCTCTGCACGAGCGTATGGCTCTTCAACCGCGCGCCACTCTCGACATCTGCGCCAACGTCCGTGTGACGATCCCAGGCATCACACTGCTCGGTATCCCATTGACTTCTATCCAGCTCAACGAGTAAGTTATCCTACCGTGATCGCTTCACCTGCTGATCATCCAGATTGTGTCTGTGTCTCAATGACGGTTTCTTGACGCCTGGGTCTGAAGAAACCATCAGATTGAGCTTCGGAAGTGGCGGTGCCAACGCCGGGCTCCTCGACGGCGTGCTGAAGCTCGTCGGTGGCTTGCTTGCAAACTTGTTGAACACTGTGGAGACTCTCGCTACCACCTTGGTGAGTTCTTCCCTCAAGCATACAGAAGCTGACAGCTCAGCTCGGTGGCAGGTCGACGTCTTGCATCTATCCAGCCAATTCCGTTCCGAATGACTGCTCAGGAAACTGCGGGTTTGGTACGTTGCTGGCCGTTTGGAACATTACTGACAAACCTCAGCTTGCGAGACAAACTTCAAGCTTTGCAATGGTCAATGTGTGCCAACCAGCCAGATTTGTGCCACTGGCGGTGGAGGAACAACAGGTCGGAAGCGCAAGCTGCCTCAACACATTCGCGAGGACTTGAGGTTAGTCAGCGTTATGCACGAGCCTCGACTGGCTGACGATCGCAGATGTCAGAAAGGGTTTGACGCCTGCCGTGTTCCTCACGCAAGTGATAGCCTTCGACTATCCAACAAAGCTTTTGACTGCGTGGACACCAAGACGGACTTGGAGTCATGTGAGTCTTGACTGCATCAAAGAAACGCGATGCTGACCGACAGGTGGCGGCTGCATACATCCTACGCCAGAGCAAAAACAAGGCCAAGATTGCACAGCTATCCCTTCCACTGCCGCAGTCTCTTGCGTCCATTCTCAATGCGTCGTTGAAAGTTGCATGCGTGGCTTCCTTCTCCAGGCCGGCGCATGTGTACCAAGCGGAACTGGGCGCTTGGTTGTAGGCGAGCAGGCACTGTGGGCACTCGGCACCAGACGCTGAGTACATGCGTGGCGTGTGGGACACAAAGTGAAAATGCATGTCCATGCTTGTTCGACAAATCATACTATTAGGATAGCAAAGAGTGTTGCACAGACCAGCCAAAGCGAGCTGGTCGTCATTGAAGGTGTCGCCGCTCCAGTTGGAATACCACTTGCCGCGAGCGTCTGTGTGGCGTGAGCTTTTTCTCATCAATTCCGAGGACTCACCGTTCGAGTCGCTGCGACAGCCGAGCTTGAAGCTGAGCCCTGAGCCAAACTAGCTCTGCTAGAGGATACAGCAGCGGGTGGCAAAATGCTACCAACACCCGAAACGGAGGCAGAAGTTACACTCGATGCTTCAAGTGAAACAACGGTACTCGTTGCTGGTGATGATACAGGTGAGGCTACTACGCCGCCAGGACTGATCGATTCTGTTCAAGTCAGCTGCTGCTAAGGGGCGTTGTGATCAACACGAACCTGAATTGTCCGACGCGGCCGCACTGAACGGAGCTACGCCGGCCACCGAGCTTGGATCTTCAGGTGGGGATGTTTGGATGGTGAAAAAGCCAGTTTCGGTAAGGGAAGGTGCGCCTTGAGGTTGCGATTCGGTAGCTGCGTCTGGGGCGAGTTGCGGCAAGGGTGTTGTTTGGACTGGTTGAGGACTGGGTGTACTCGAGCTAGGTAAAGGTGGCTCTGGGATTGATTGAGGTGGAGGTGCAGAGCTCGATATGATGGGGCCTGGGAGGGCCGACGAGGTAGATGCTGCTGAATCATGAAGAGTTTGTGCTGCTGATGCCGAAGCGGCCGAAACAGACGAAGTATAGACATCGACGTAGCTTTCGCATTTCCAAGGCTTGCCTTGACCGTCTGCAAGACACGGATCCAAGCCATGATTCCCACATCCAAAGTAGCGGCAATCCTATCCAAGTCAGCTGAGCTGATTGCGGTGCACCGTGTTTTCACTGACTTTGAACTGACAGTACCCGTAAGCTGAATGACCGGGGTGAATACACGTATATTCGTATCCGTCTGTGGGGACACAATCACTGTCCGTCATACAAGAGTCGTTCAAAGCTCGATCTAAGAGAGGCCGTCTGGTAACTGATCAGCATCCGACTTTCCGAGTGGTAGTTAGAAAAAAGAATGACTTACGGAGAAGCTAGTGCATGGACCCGAGCGACGAGGATGAAGACTGATAGCCACGGTGAAAAGTGCATTGTTGTGGGATGTTGTTGTTGATTAGAGAAAGAAGGAGGATGTCTGCAGTGGTTTTGCAGTACGATGTGTGAATGACTTGTCACTGCAAAGCGCCAGCACCGGAAAAGCGGGGAAGGCGTACGCGGGACGAGCGTGCGGGGAAACGTGTCTCGGGTGAGGCGGTGCTGTCGCAAGCCTGTTATTCTTGAGCAAGGGTATATATGTCAGTGCACAGCTACAGCAACTTGTCAGACGTGTATACATATTCCATCCTAGCCTCGAGGTATCAAGTCGCCTGCTATTAATACAAAGACGGCAAAGCGTCTCAAGGGTTCAGGGTAGCTTCGAAACGCTCAGGGGTGTGCCTGAGTTCAGTGCGTCTCACCTCTTTTCACTTTGAATCGGTTGAGCCATCAGTGTGACTGGGATCCACTCAGACTGCTTTATGCCACGAGCATCAGTGGGTGAAAGAAGCACGCCTCGCGTGAGAGACCATGCATCGCGTCAAACGTTCCGCTACCTGACACGCGGCGATCGTTGCAGCCGGCTACATAGCATGATATAGACATTTTTAGTACCCGCATTGCTGCCGCCTTTTCACTCTACCTCCCTCGCGAGCGAGTGTCTTCCGATCGCGTGGGTCTAGGGGCGAGAAAGACCAACTCTGCGACACCAAGCCGGCACAAAGCTGAAACGGTCCTCGCCAAAGATCGCGGAGATTCCCAAAGACCGCACTCATTGCGCAGCGCGTAAGCTGCTTCGCTTGGCGGAATCAGCTTTTTCATTGCTCCTCCGAGGTTGATCAAGGTAAGCGTGGAGGTAGAACCGAGGATCATCAGCTGCGCTTTCGCATCTTGAGAAGCAGCCAACCTCGGTCAATTCCCATAACCCAAGCTCGCAGCAGGTTGCCAAGCAAAGGCACTCGTCATTCCTGAGTCTCGGGGCGGTGTCAGAAGTCCGATCGTACTACTGCAGCAAGATTTACAAGGCTGGTACCAAAAAAACTACAACAGTATAAGAAGATCGATTGCGTCGGCGGTAGTTGGACACCTTCCTTTCTAGACTTGACGACTACCCTTGCTGTCCTTTGTGTGACTTGTGCACAGAGTAAAGCTCGGAACGCTACTTGGTCGACTCGTCCAATCCTTCATCACTCGAGCTCGAAACCGATCAGACAATGTCTACAAGCTATAGACCTTTGGGTCGGTCAATGGCGAGAACATTCAGCAGTGGTCTTTGTTTTGCTCTTTTTGCTTGCTTGTTACTGAGTAGTGAACTTCAAGGTGAGCACAGCTATATTTTTGAGAGGCAAAGACTAATTGCCAGCACGATCTGCCCCTTCTCCTCCTCTCAAACGCCTACACGAGCCTCGGGCCGTGTCTCTCCAAATCCTCCCACGAAACCCCGTCTCAGTCTCCAAAAGGTCACTCCTTGCGCCACCGATCGCGCCTCCCTCTCCAGAATCCCTACTCGCCACTGACCAGCTACGATTAACACTCGACCTTCCCACCCTTGATCACCCTGTCCACCTTCACCTCAAACCGACAGAACACCTGTTCCACCCCGAGGCGACGTACACGACGTTTACTTCTGATGGCCAAGAGGTTTCGGTACCGTTGTTAAAAGATGATCACAGGGTCTACACTGGGCATGTGATTCACCCTGATCATTCGGCTCGCTATTGGGCGCTGTCAAGATTGAACGTCTTCAGAGACGAGAGGGAGAAGCAGCAGGGACAGCTTGGGACAGCAAGGATCATGATTCACCATCCAGGGTCCTCGACTGAAGGCACCGACCCAGTCTTTGAAGGCGTGTTCGAAGTCAACGGCATGACATACCACATCCTCACCAAAGACCACTATTCCCGCGTTCGCACACCACAAGATGTGGATGTCGAGGAGATCGCAGTCGGTGGCAGCAAGATGGTCGTTTTCAGAGACTCTGATCACGACGAGACGGCCGTCTCAGCTCAGTACTCTTCATGCTCGTATGATGCTCATCCGTTCAACGCCAATTCTTCCCATCCCGTCTGGAACAACGCAGCTGCAGAGCTAGAACATGACGATGATGCAGATTGGCTTCAGTGGATGTCGGCCATGGACCCCATGCGCAAGTTTAAGCGTGATGATATTCAGACTGGCGGTGGAACCATGGGCAACAGTGGCAACTTTGTCAACTCGATCGGTAACGGTGAGTGGTCTTGTCAAGATTTGAACCTGGCTGATATGGACAGATGCTGGTTGCCCAAACGAGCAGAGAGTCGTGTATATGGGCGTTGCTGCAGACTGCAACTACGTCCAGACCTATGGCGGTGCGGATCAAGCGAGAACTCAGATCTTGAACGATTGGAACAGGTTTGTAACGCTAAAGAGAAAGTCGCTGACATTCCCAGCATCTCTGCTCTGTACAGGTCGACCTTTAACATCTCGCTAGGCATCATCTCCCTCATTGTCCAGAACGAGACTTGTCCAACCAACGCACCAAGCGACGCACCTTGGAACTTTGCATGTTCAGACACAGTTACACTTGATCAGCGTCTGAGTATCTTTAGTCAATGGCGCGGGTCCAGAGGGGATGATGGAGCTGGCTTGTGGCATCTCATGTCGGTGAGTTATTTCAATCCAGTGACTTGTAAGCTGATGACAAGGCATGCGCTACGGATTCAGAAGTCGGCGTCGCTTGGTTGGGAACACTTTGCACTACTTCATCAACGCAGCAATCTGGGTCTTTTGTTTCGGGGACTGGAGTGTCGACTGCTCAGAAGATGGAATGGAGTTTGGTGAGCCACGAGATCGGACACGGCTTTGGAGCTATCCATGATGTGAGTTCTTACTGATCGGATTCGGCATACTGACGACGAAAGTGTACTTCTGGCTGTTCTTTGTCTTCGGCTTGCTGTCCAATGACGGCCGATACATGTAGTGCAGCCGGACAGTATATCATGAATCCTACCACGAATTCAAACGAGGTCGCCTTCTCGCCGTGTTCGCTCGGTAATATCTGTGAGTGTTGCCGCTAGTCTAGGACAAGCTGATTAGTCAGGCTCGAATTTGAATACTCGAGCCGTTGGGACTAGTTGTATTGTGGCGCCTGGATCGCAGACGATCATCAGTCTTCAGCAATGTGGCAGTGAGTCTTTGCTAGTTTGAGGACTTGGCTGATCATCTCAGATGGTATCGTCGAGGCCGGTGAAGACTGTGATCCCGGATCAGGCGCTACATCACCATGCTGTGACTCTGCCAGTACGTCTCCTCACCCAAGCTCAACGCAATTCTAATAGCTCGCAGCATGTAAATTCACTCAAGGCTCCATCTGCGACCCCAGCAACTCTGGTTGCTGTACAACATCTTGCCAGCTCGCGTCCAACGGTACCGTCTGTCGTCCTTCCATCGACTCGGTGTGTGACTTTGAGGAAGTCTGTACGGGGACAAACTCTTCTTGTCCTGAGGATCGGACTGCCAACGATGGAACTGGTTGTGGAAGTGGGTTGAACTGTGCTAGTGGACAGTGTACCTCGCTTGATCGTACGTTTGTGATTAGGGTAATGGAGATATGCTGACGTTGATAGGCCAGTGCCAATCTGTTGGCGCTTCTTTGAATCTGCAGGATTCTTGTAGTCAGCGGGCTGATACTTCTTGCGTCGTCACTTGTCAGGATCCTTCCAATGGGTGAGTAGACTGCCTTCGTCACGACGGGAGATTGACATTACTAGCGGTCAATGCCTAATCCTTCAGACGCCTTTGATTGACGGCTCGTCTTGTGGTGAGTGCTTCGGTTGTTGGCCAGCCACAGCTGACATCTAGGTTACGGTGGCAAGTGCTATAATCAAACGTGCGCAGCTGGCTCAACGACCGACATCGTCTCCTCATGGTATCGTCAGAACCTACAGATCTCGATCCCAGTCACCATTGTAGTTGGCATCATTGTGAGTCTCATCAAAGAAAGCTCGGTACTGTCACTGACCTGCAGATCCTGATCATCCTCTTCATGCTCGTGCGGTGTATTTTCTGCGGCTGTGGGCCTCGCAAGAAGAAGCAAGGCGTCATCGCACCTGCTTCGCGCCGTCACCGCGGTCGTGGGCGTGGGCGTAATGCACCTCCACCACCAATGTCGCAGTATGCAGGTGGGCCTCTTCCACCGCCGCCCTCCCATCCCAGCAATAGCAATACCGATTCCCTTGCTTCCGTCACGCCCTTGACGCAGAATGTGGCCCCAACAACTTATCCTGGACAATACAATGAACGACAGACCTGGCATGATGGCGGTGGTCCCCCTCCTGGTGGCTATGCTTCTCCCCCGCCTCAACGTCACTCTGCGAACGCTGGTGGATGGGTCGATCCAGCTACTTATAACGGGCCAAACTACGGCTATCAGCAAGATCAACAGCAGTATGGGCAGTATCGTTAAGGCATTGTTCTCTGGGTCTTCTCAACGCTTGTATAACATTATCCTGTATCTACTGTCATGCAGTCACGGTCATTTCCTTTTCGCAACCTTGTATACAAGTCGTCGTCGTCTTTCGCGGGGCCCTTTGAACGGTCGTCATCCAAAACCACTGTTTAAGCGTTTCTAGCGTATCGTCTCGACCTACAATCAAAGCTGGTACAATCCTTGGTAAAGATGGAAGAGGAAGTGACTGCTAGAAAGCACGAGATAAAGGGTCTCAGCCGTGCAGGGCCGGAGAGCACGGTGATTTCGAAGAACGAGATGGACCCGGCATCCATCCCTCTACCGCCTGATGGAGAGGGTCTACGTCGTCGTCCTGTTGCTGGCAATGCAACAGAGAGCACCAAAGAGTCGAGCACTGCACCGGAAGCAGGCAGTAGGATGCGCTCACCGTTGATGGAGAAACTCAAGCTGCCGCCGATGCCGAGTTTGCAGATCCCAAGTGGGATCGAAGTCAAGTTTGTCCAAAGCTCCATTTTAAACACATTGCTGACATGTAGTTTTGCACCTCTGAATATTCCAAAGCATAGACGTCTACAAACAGCAGCAGTCGCTATCTGGGCACTCTTACTCCCAATCTGCCTGATTGCGTTCTTTTCGTTAATGTCCGTTTGGCTGGCTCGGATCATGGACCCAAGACTGACATCTCAGGTCGTTTCCGAGATTCTGGCCTATCCTAGTACCCTACTTGATCTGGGTCTTTTTCATTGATAAGGCGCATGAGATTGGTGGAAGACCGAAAGCTTGGGCTAGGCATGGGTTTTGGTGGAAATATTTTGCTGGTGAGTGGAGTGATGCTGTCGAGTTGAACAGGGGGCTGACTTTGCGATAGGATACTATCCGTGTAGTATCGTCAAGGTATGTATGGCCGGCCAGTAGCTTTGAAAGCTGTGGATTCCTGAGGATCTGAGAGTCGCAAGGGCTGACTTTTCAGGAAGCTGATCTGCCTGCTGATCGCGCTTACCTCTTTGGCTACCACCCTCACGGTAAGTGCATATCAGCATCTGTTGGATAAGAACTAATATGCCTCCAGGCATCATTGGCATGTACGTGTCCACCCTTGGCTCTCACTTCAAACACTAATAACCAGGGGCGCATTCGCAACCTTTGCAACAGAAGGAACAGGTTTCTCCAAACTCTTTCCCGGTATCCTTCCTCATCTCCTAACCCTCGGTTCGTCCCTCCATGCCACCACTACACCCTAACATGCAGAATCAAATTTCAAGATCCCTTTCTACCGCGATCTCCTCCTCCTACACGGCGTCTGCTCCGTCTCTAAGAAATCCTGCGCCAAGACTTTGGCTCTAGGGCCCGGCAATGCAATCACGATTGTTATCGGTGGAGCTGCTGAAAGCTTGGCTGCTCATCCTGGAACAAACGATTTGACGCTTAGGAAGAGGTTTGGGTTCATCAAGATGGCTGTAAGAGCTGGTGCGGATCTTGTGCCTGTTTTCAGCTTTGGGGAGAACGATGTGAGTTTGGTTGACGGTTATGTGCTGCTGTGCTGATGTGATTTAGATCTATGAACAGCTGTAAGCGGCCTCTGATTGATTTGAGGAGATGTTGATGAAGCAGGGCGAATCAAAAGGGCACTCAGATCTACAATGTGCAGAAACGATTTCAAAAGATGTTTGGATTCACGCTGCCTTTGTTCCATGGTCGAGGGTAAGTTTGCTGACTACACCGTTGTTGAATCAAGCTGATAGCTCAGTCTGTTCAACTGTGAGGATCTACGGCTTTGGTGGCGGCTCTGGGTGGCGAAAACTGATCTCGCAGATAATATCGGCTTGATGCCTTTCCGTCATCCAATCGTTTCAGTCGGCAAGTCCATTCCATACTAATCGGCGTGAGTGTCACTGACTCATCAGTCGGGAGGCCCATCTCGGTCCGCCAAGATTTGAATCCATCACGAGAGGATCTACAAGAATATCAACGTCAGTACATTGACGAGTTGATGAGGTGAGTTTTGTACAAATATGACAATGATTATACTGATCAGTAGGATTTGGGAGCTGTACAAAGATGTTTATGCTAGGAACCGAACCAAGGAACTGACTTTGGTCGAGTAGTGTTTTTGATGTTATGCATCGCGCTACTCCTTTTACCGGCTGCTTTGTGCTTTTCTTTTTCGACATGTTTCATGCTTTTCGCCGCTAGGTGGTTTGAGGCGCGTTCAGAGGCCTCATTGTACTCTTTTGGGTGCACGCAGAGTCGCATCAAGAACTGGCGGCTTACGGTGTACAATGTTGTCGATAACGCCGTGAAACGCCGGTCGCTTGCCTATTTCTCAGCTTGTCCGTTATTGCTTGGTTCTCTTCAAAGCAAAAAGTCACCATCGTCTCCTAGTTCTCAAGGCAGTTCGATACCATCGTTCAGCCGCAAAGGTTCATCAACAACAGGTATAACCACAGCCAGGACTTGACTGTCCTCAGGCTAGGAACCTGCAAGAAAAACAACGGGCATTAGATCGATCTTTGCTCCCTTGCATTGTCGAGAAATCGTTCATTGCCTCGTTAAAGAGAGATACGATAGCTCGATTGCGTTACTCTGCTTAGCATAGGACGTGCAAAGAGATATACGGATAGGACATTGGTAACTTGGTCTTCTGGTGAGTGACCATCTTCCGGTCGGCGGCCGGTTCATGGCAGTGTGCTGACGTAGGGCTTCTTGCCACTCAGACTTAATTTGCTTCTCACGCCCGTCGATTCGAGACTAGAGTCGTTCTCACGTCGTCTCGACTCCTCCTCATCACTACTCGCGCGAACGAAAGAGCTTCACACCTTAATTGGTCGTCCCTGCTCGAAGCTTGCACTTCGTTCCCTCTCTCTCCCGCAGCTACCACCGGTTGGTCTCACCAAACACCGACATCTGCAATCCTCTTCTGATCTCACGAACTCGTCACGATCTCGCTCGACGTTAAAGGCACTTAGAGCCTTGCACGAGCAGCGACTGGATCTTTACAGACCAGACGCACCCCGAAAACAACACCAAAGAGACAAGCCGCGACTCGCCACTCGTCTCTGTTGATCCCCCGAGACCTGAACGACGTTCGAGTTCTAGCTTCCGCATCTGGAAGTAGAGCCTCAGGCGTTTCAAGGTTTCATCCCCTCCCCCTTCCCATCATGCCGTTCATCTATTCTCGCGACGCCAGAGCGTCGATCGACGAATACGGTCGCTACAATGCAGACAGCGAATACGAGGTTGATGACGCGCTGAGTCAGCGTCAGGATAGTACTTGGGGGTCTGGAAGGCAGAGAAGGTCGACCCACAAGTGGCTTTTAGAGCCTATTGACAGCTCGTCGGATGAAGAGGACATTGTGAGTGGCACTGAAGTTCACAAAGGTCGGACACTGACGTCGGTTTCTTCTTCTCCCACTTTAAATTCCTTTCATCATTTCAATTTCCGCTCTCGCACGTTCTTCTGACAGGTTCATGCCCGCTTCACTCGAGACGACCTCCGTCCGTTCGACCAGGCTCCCTACCCTCCCCAAGCCCCAGACGCTCGCGATCTTTCTCGGGCCGTCGAAGACGATTGGTGTGACCGCAAGCAAGCTACGACAGACTACAACACGGGTCTGCCGTTGCCGCCGATGGTTTCGTACGACTACGAGCGCTACAAGATGCAGCAACAGCCTCAACAGCAGCACTACACGGCGCAGTCTCAGTACCACTTGCCCCCGCTTGCACCTTACTTTGCTCAGCCTGCTCCGTTTGGACAGGTCGATCAGTTCGGCTTTGCTGCCTACGCGCCTTCGGCTATTGTTGAGGACCCGGCTGTCACCAAGGACATTTTCACTACGGCTCTTGGCCAGTGGTACGCCGAGCGTGTTGTCGAGCTGCTCACTTTGCCGGGCTTTTTCCGTCCTGGTGTTGATGGTGCGGATGCCGCCGAGTGGGGTCGCGCAGGTCGTGAGCGCGACGAATGGCGTCGTGTGGGTCGTGCTGTCCCTCGCGAGACTAGCTCCTGGGGTCGCATGGGTATGGAGTCTGTCCCTTCCCCTCGCTATGCCTCTGCCCTCCCCACTCCTCCTCGCGTCCGCCAAGAGTCACTTCCTCGCCACGCAGAGTACGAACAGCGCGACCCGTACAACCTCGGTGCTAAGCTCTCCGACGGTCCCTCCAAGTCGCTCGTGAGCTTCGTCAAGAGTCTTATGGCTCAGATGACCGTCTCGCCTGTCGGAATCTTTGCTGCTCTGTGGTTCTTGCAGGGCTTGGGCTGGCACGTGGGTGATGGCAACAAGGGCGCTAAGCTGCGCGCTTTCCTTCAGTCGCTCGGTCAGCGTGAGGACGAGCCTGTAGAGGCTGAAGGTATCGAGAGACGCGTCGTCGTTCTCGGCATGCTGCTTTCCAACAAGTGGCTCGACGATAACACCTTTACCAACCGCTCATGGTCCGACGTCACCCACATCCCCATCCACGACATTGCAAAGCTCGAGACGATTGCACTGAACGACCTGCACTACTCGCTTTACATCTCACCTTCGAGCTGGGCCGCGCACATTGGTCAGGTTCATCATCACATGACTTCGGGTCCTGGCGCTATCGAGCTCGCTGAACCTTGGTTGTCGGGTTTTATCAACCATGTTGATCAGATGATTGATGAGGCTGTTGAAGTTGAGAACTATTATGGGCCGGTGCTAGGTGCTCGTGGTGATTCTGCGCGTGCGGAGAATCCTTGGGCTATTGATGCTGCGCGTCTGCATCAGCACGAGGCGGCGCTTGAGTGTCCTGGGTGGGGTCGTGAGGCAGAAGCGGAAGCAGAGTGGGAGAAACACTTTGGCTTGGAGAATGTGCATGAGGTTTTCATGGAGGATGAAGAGGATGTCGAGGAAGATTTTCTCGAGTATGATGGTGCTCAGGTCTTTGAGCCTGCTCAAGTCCGTCGTACTTCTTCTCATCGCAGCATGATGGACTTTGCCGAGCCTCAGGTCCAGCAAGCTCCGGCCCCGCTTCAGCACCGCGTCGTCGCGCCACCGTCGATCCTCGCCTGGTCCGCCAAGACATACGAGCAGACCTCCAAACCTCGGCAAGACTTTGGCTACCCCGGGCAACAGCGCGAAGTCGTCTCCCACGAGCGTGAGCGCGAACGCGAGCGCTACCAGCCTTGGGCAGCTTTCGAGCACGCCGAACAGGCTCGTCAGCCTTGGGTCCAGTCCAAATGGTGATCCTCCTTCCCCCTTCCCTTCGCTTTCCCTTTCCCCGCACCCCCCTTCCATTCGCTTGTTTCACCTTTTTAATTCGCCTCCTCGCAAGAAGAAAACCGTTTCAAGAAAACCAACAAAAAAATGCAGTGTACAGTACTGTCATAGACGTGTCTCTGGTTCTTTTTTTACATCTCTACACCACCCTTCCCTTCCCTCCCCTTTTTTTACTTTTCTTTTCTTTGGATGAGTGAGCTGTATTGTACCGTGTTCGGGTTCAGTATGCACTTCTATGCTCTCTTCTCGACTTGCCATCTTGAGGGTTGTTCACTGAATATCAGTTGTTTGGTTCTTGGCTTTGCAAATGATCACGTGGAGACTTGTGCACAGAAAGTTGGAAAGGTCGACTGCATGCAAGCTGAATAGACCTTAGCTGAAGTATGTCAGATGCGGGAGGTTCTCATTCTGCGTTTAGGAGAGTAGAGAAACATTTCAAGAATCGAGAGCGAACCGGCAAGCAGCGCATCAGCCGGCTGCCATCGCTGCGTCTGCACGGTGTCATTGATCTGTCTCGACCTGAGGAAGACGAGGTTGAGGTAGCAGGGTGGTGGGGCGACCAAGCTCCAGCAGATGAGACTGGTGGCAGAAATCTGCAGCATATCAAGCTCGACGACGGGCGAGAAGGCTGGATTCTAGGCGCAGGTACGCAGTATTAAGCTGGATGACGCTGATGCTTCAAGGCTGCGTCCTCGTGCCAGGATGCCTGACCGAATCAGAGCAGTTGGCAGAAATGGAAAGCGCGCTGAGCTCTTATACTCTCCCACCAAATCCTCTGTCATTATCGCCTCATTACAATCTACCGCCAGACTTGTTCACTCTCTATGCCACTGATGCCGACCAGCTGATCCAGCCTTTGCACGCTTCAACCTCCAACTCATTTACACCGGAACATGCTCCGCCACCAGCTCCAGTAGGACGGCAGATGGTAGAGACTCTGCCTGGCTCCAAGATGGGCTATGAGCAGATTCTTGCTGTGAGCAAAGAATGGGTTGGCCATAAGCCCAGCGAGAGGGTCAAGCCGGCAACGGCTGAAAGATTGATGAAGGAGTTGCGCTGGACGAACCTCGGCTGGGTGTACAATGTGAGCTGCAAAGAATCACTCGTCAGCATAGACTGACGTGATCAGTGGACCACGAAAGCATACGACTTTACCTGCGACGAGCCTATTCCCTTTCCAGAAGAGCTACAACGTCGATGCGTAGACGTTGTATCTCGAGTGCCTTGGAAAGAAGTCGAGACAGCCTCCTCGAATGTCAGCCATAAACTAGACGGGGAAGCGTGGAAGCAAGACTATGGTACGTTGCTCCTCTTGGTTCCCCCTGACTATCAGCGCCCGACACTGGAATCGTCAACTTTTATCAACTCAAGGACACTCTCATGGGCCATGTTGATCGCGCAGAGTGAGTGCATCGATGTAAGCTTGCAGACACTGATGATTATAGACTCGACCCAACTCGACCATTGGTATCTATTTCGTGAGTCGACGTGACAGAGGACTTGTGATTGATCAGTCAGCCTTGGACATGCGTGCATCTTCCTACTCGGAGGATCTTCTAGGGAAGTCGAGCCTATACCAGTCATCTTGCGAAGTGGGGATGTCTTGATCATGAGTGGTGGAAGTCGAGCTTACTATCACGGTTCGTTCCCTTTCTTGACGCGGATTTAATCAGGCAGGTGTACCACGCATCCTTGAGGGCTCTTTGCCCAAACATTTCCAAGTGTCAGAGACAGACGATGTCAAAAGAGCAGCTTGTAAACGCTGGATAGCAAGTGGGCGTATCAACATCAACGTTCGTCAAGTCTTTCCGCCAGGCTTTAAGCGTCCCTAATCCTCTTGAGGGGAGCATGATGCATGGTCAAAAGTCTAGGTTGTACATGTCGAATGCCAGATGACCCACTTTCCATTCTGCGCCCGCATACTGCTGAGATCAAACTCATTGCTATTTGATTGAGATGAAGGGATGAAGCCTGTCACTGTGGGTGCTACGCCGAGCCGCAGATGTCGTTGACAGCGAAAGCAAGGCTCTTTGAGTAGACTCGGTACGGCACGCAAGCGTAGCTGTACAGTCAGCTTTGACTGGCGTCGTTCCTTGCTCGTACTCACCAAGCAGTCATGCACACTGAGGTTCAGAGAAGAAAGGTGTTTTGAAATGGATGCGTAGGGTTCCTCTGTGGGTATAGCAAGCACCGAAGGGTTCTTCATGTCAGACACGGCTATTGTCAACCAGGTTCCAGATCCACTCACCAGTTTTTGAGGCCCGAACAATGACACCATGGCCACGCGTTGGTCACCACCCAAGACAAGCCAGCTCGAAATCCCACCAGGAGATGAGCTGAAGTGAACAGCCTTCCCGTCCTGAGCGGCCGTGACATTGAACTCTTCCGACGTCGCCTCACCCAACACCGTCTCGCGGAACCTGGCTAGAATTTCATCGAGCGTGAGATCGCCTTCAAACCCCTTTGACAAGTCGGGGCGCTCGAGAGGCTTCAAGATACCAGGCCTTTGAGAAGTCTTTTGGGCTACTGGTCTGTGGGTATGCGATGGTTGTGGAGGGGCAGGGAGAGGCAAGAGGAATTCCTCTTCAAGAGGTGGTAAAGGCAAAGCATCTGACGCATCAGATGTCGTCGTCGAGGTTAGAGCTTACCTGGACCAGCAGCCTTCACTGCTTCGCGCAGGCTCTGTATGTTTGACATGCCATGAAGGATCTCTTCCCGTATGTTGGACAACGACGAGGAGATGTGGAAGAGCATTGACGGATTCGGCAAAGCTGGAAGCGCTGAGGGCAGCTTGCCGAGCCTATCGTCGGTTACAGAAGTCATTGTGACGGCGCTCAACGACTTGGGGTCAAGTTGGAAGGATGCGTCGCGCCGCTTCAAGTTGTCAGGCCAAGATTTTCCGCAATTATTCCGTTCAAGATTCGTGCAAGGGCTAAAAGTACAACAACGCCAATCAGGCGTCTCGTCATCGATTACAGCTTCAACCAGGCAGGCCTCTCCAAGCCCCCTGCGATTCTCTCCTGCCCTTGACGGGGCTCCAACAGCACTGCTCGTTAGTCAAGTGACATGGACGCAGTCGCAGAGAGAAACTCACAGCTTTTTCGATACAATGCGTCCACCGAGCCACTGCCACGGTCGTTCAGGACCCTCTTCAAGAATGTCTGCACCTCCACGATCTCTCCAAGATTATAAGGCTGGATGTCAGTGATGTCGGACAGGCTTCCACACTCACCACTTGAAAGCGTTGGAATTCACAAGCAATTTTGGCAAGCTTGGTGTACTTGTCGTGGTTGATAAGCTTGGTTTCTGAATCTACAGTAGACGGGCGACGGTCGGCGTTGCCTTCGACGGTGAATGTGATACTGAAGGGTCAGTAAATATGGAAGCATCAGGAGCACTCACTCGCTCAACATTAGGCCCAAGAAAGGCAAAGCAGGCGCAGTGGCATTACGAAGACGTCTTCGGTAATTGTCATGGTTCTTGCGGGTCAGCAATGATCCAGGAGATGATTAAGAGACGTGCCTTGCTGTAGTCGATGATACTTCGCAGCTTCTCGAAGACCACTTGGTACTTGGAAGACAACACCTCCCACGTCTTCTTTAGTCTCAAGATTGTGCTCGTGTTCAAGCCAGCAAGCACACTCCACATGCCAGAGAAATTTTGCAAAAGCAAGAGTCGCTATATGTCAGCTTCGCACCCTCAACATTCAAGGACTCACATCTGCAAGCTTGATGAAGAACTTGAGTAGTAGGGCGCGCTTTTTGGCGTCCTGCTCATTGAGAATGCTGTCAGATACCCAGCCTGTGATCTGCGTCGACAAGGCGCTCATAGCTTTGACCTCTGGTACTGAACGCGTGCAAGTTTGCAAGAGATCTTCACCGGCGATTTGGCAGTACAGCCGAGATTCCATAATGGAAAACTGCCGAGCGAGCTCGAGCGCATCAAAGTCTGTAACATTGACGGCAGCATTGGCACGCAGACTGGTGATCAACGACTTGGTCATGATGGGGGTAGGAGGAGGCTGATTGAAGGTGTAGCCCAAACTGTTGTAGCTCGTCATCTGATGACTAGGCGTGCCCAGTTTGATGGCGTCTGTTGATCTCGAGCGATCAAGTACTCTGCGCTCTGCCGGCTGGGGAAGTCCAGTCGCCATGCGTCTCGTGATGGAGTCGATCAAGCGAGGAGCTACTCCAGGCAAAGTCAAAGACATCACCGTCTTCGTAAAGGTGAGCATGCTTGGGAGCACGCAGGCGTCGGTCGCGTGGCGCCAGTGCGAGTCAAGCCACGCCTTCAAGAAATTGTAGATTCTGAGGCGCACAGGCGTCGCGTTCTGCTCCAGCCAAAGGGCATAATCGCGTTCGCCAAGCTCGGCGACAGCCAAAGGCTGCAGATCATAGCGCTTGATGACAGCGTCTAGAAGGTCGGGAGGGGAGACGAACAGCCGGAAAGTCAAGAAGAATTGCTTGTGAAAGTGAGCATCGACGATGGTGGCGTGCGGCGTCATCTTCTCCACCAGAACGTCCAGGGAAGCGCCGATCATGTGGCCATCGGGGTTGAAGCAGACATCGGCAGGATTGTAGTTGTGTGAAACTGACCAAATGCGCGCATTGTCGCTTGCCGACCGTGGGCTGTCGGAGATGGATCGAGGCGAGGCGGCCGTGGGTGACCGAGCCCCTTGCGAGCTGTTCTGCGAGATCCTCAGCTCGCGCAGCTTGAGAGGCTGATCGGCACCCTGACCCACGCGTGGCGAGTCAAGCTGCGACAAGTTCGCTGCCCGAGACTGCTTGAAGTTATCATCAGACGACCGAGTTGATGTCTCTGCAGTGCCAATCTCAGAGGTAGCAGAAGGGTCTGTCGATGTGTACGAGGTCGTTGAGCTACTTCTTAATGACCGCTTGTCAGGCAAGATGATGTCGCCCGAGTAGCTATCAAGGTCGGCTGACCTGGATGGTGAACGCGAAGGGATGATTCTGGCAGGGGCAGGCGAGGTAAGACTCGATGCGCGACTACGAGCAGTAGGTACAGCGCTTGCGAAGCGCATTTGCGGAGTGGAGTCGAGTTGAGGGGATGACCGAGAAGAAAATGGTTTGGAGCGATTTTGAGGAGTTTGCTGATCTGCCAAGGCATCTCTCAAACCGCCATCGAAAGCAGGCTGCACCGTCACATCCTCATCCGACACATCACGAATCTCCTCCTCTTCATCGTCATCATGACTGAAGCTCGTTGAAGCTGTACTGAGATGGCCATCTTGCTGATAGCGCTTCTTCAGGTTGCTGACGCTTGCAGCTTTGCGATCTAGCCCGGAAAGTGTGTGGTCTCCTCTGGCTCCGACGACCTTGTCTCGTGGCCGAGCCGGTGGAGTTTGCTGTTGCTCTGCGAACGAGGTAGAGAGGAGTCGAGGTGCATCGCCGCCATGACCGGTAGGCTTGGTGAGGGCGTTGAGGTTGAGGTCGACACTGGAATGATGACCACTCCGACTGATACAGAGTCGAACAAGCCGTACGCACTCTGTGCCCGAGCGCAAAGTCCCAGTAGCAGACTGCAGCAGCAACGACTTGTCCAGATCTTCACTCTCGTCTGTAGTTTCCTCGGATAGTCTCCTCGCTTGCACCAGGTTCTCAGCACCTTCAACAAGCTTCGTAGCGTGCTCGTAAAGCTGACCCTTGCTCTGCCGCAAAGAACCTAGCTCACGAGGCTTGCTACCTCGGACCTTTGGATGCCGCGCAACAGCCTCGACGACAGTGAGAAGCTCTCTGACAGTATCGATAGTCTCTCTCGTCAAGTCGAGCATATGGGCATGGCTGGACGGGTGTGACCGAGGGGAGTGGGAGTGAACGTGCCCGATAAAGGCAGCAATGACTGACAGAAGAGAATCTTCTGCCGCACTGACTGCCGCGAGGATATCAATCCGACCGTTGGCGTCGACAGGAAGGGGGACCGGCGTCAAAGGACCATGAGGCGACTCGTCTGCAGACGAGGTAGAGTCGACGGACACGTTGACGCTCAGTCCAGA
This sequence comes from Holtermanniella nyarrowii, assembly GCA_001600035.1. NCBI lineage: Eukaryota > Fungi > Basidiomycota > Tremellomycetes > Holtermanniales > Holtermanniella > Holtermanniella nyarrowii. The sequence continues at coordinate 1,250,671 of BCIT01000004.1, read as the reverse complement.
CGTTTGTCGTCCACGCTGAGACCCTGAAGACGCAGCAACTGAATGCGATGAAGATACAGTCGACTTTGCTGATGCCAACGCAGAAACGTGAGATGCAGCGGACTCCGGCATGAGCGGAGGAGGACTGTCCGAGCCAGCTCTGTGAGCACCACGGAGATCACCCATACTCGTAGCCCTGAAAGCCAACGCAGCAGCGTCCTTGGTTTTGAACTTTTCTTGAAGACGTCTGTTGGACCCTGGTGGTGCTCGTGGCATGGAGGTGTTTCTGCTGGAGCCTGCTTCACCTATTGACCCAACAGAGCTTGAGCTTGCCCGCCGACGACTTTTCGGCGAAAGGGGCTTTGGAGTGCTATCGATTGAAGCAGTTGAATCTCTGTCCTGTCGTGATGGCTTGCTCTGCTGCACTCTTTCCAAAGGCAGCTGAACCCCGCAATCCACCGCGACAGCCAAAAAGCGCTTGACGCTGCCAAGCACGACCTTTGCCATCCTCAACATGCTCTCCTCCTCTCTCCTCCGCGAAGCATCCATCAAACCAGGCGCGCTCGCCAGCCTGGCCTTGTCCACCAAACGCGAAAGCTCTTTGAGAATCTGAGTTCTCTCTTTGGCAAGCACTGGGTGGGCACGCAGCACTTCTGAATCCTTGCTCATGCAATCTGTTGCCGACAAAACGGTGCGAATAGAGGAGATGACGCAGGCTGTTGACGGTTGGAAGTGGGTGATGCGTTTAGCTAGGATGGAGTTTTCGAGGAGAGCAATGGCGTGAATGATGCCGTCTAGTATACTTTGGGGTGACATGCGGCGTGGCGAGCTTGCTTCGCGTTTAGGCGAGTGTATTGGTGAGACTGGAGATGACTGAACGTGCGCGGCAGAACAAGTCGACGATACCGCTGAAGAGCTTACGGAGGACCTCGCGCTATGCGAGCCAGTTGGCCGAAGTACGGACGTCTAAAGTCAGCACTAATTCGCCCAGACACTCAAAACTCACCCCGTCTTCGTCAAGCTCGACCTCTGCAACATAGTTGCTAGGAAACCATCCTCTTCTCCCTTGCACCTCTCCATCCCACCACCCACTCTTCTCCCTGTTGTACACTCTCAGTACCTCCCCAGCACTGAAAGGTAGATAGGTGCCCTGTTCGTTGTTGTCGGGCAGAAAGTCATGCAGACTCTGCACATACATTGTCGGTGTAGCAGGAGCCATCGACGCTTTCGCGCCTGAACTCGACGGACGTGACATTTATGTTCCTGTGGGTCATTAACTCTGAAACTAAACGCGCTAAGCAAAGGCCGACAAACGTACCACGCGACAACCACCTGCAGCTCGACCTGAATGACTTTTCGTTCACGTTCTGTCGGAATAATCAGCTGCCTTCATGATTATTGTTATTGCTTTGTGCTCGCTGCGTAAGGATAGGAATAGATCGATCCACCACATTTACCGATTCCGGTCTTTCAGAAAAGGGTAACCAGACGCGTCCAATGGGTTGTCGTACGCCTTTGCACTCAGCCACCAATCGAACCTTGCGTCACGCCGTCGTCGGGTAGCCCGTAGACAGAGGCGTTTCGTATGCATGCCAGCAAGGCAAGACAAATTCGCAGAGCACACAGCAGAACGCGCTCGCTTACAAACTCACACGACCTCGAAGCCACTCCACTCAAAATCCCGACCAACGAGGACCAACAAAAGCAACCAAACGGACGGGTACTCACCTTGGGTACTGCAAACGTCACGTCCAACAACGTACGTGCGTTTGTCGATCTCTCAACGATCACCCGGGGGAGACGATACAGGCGTCTCGGAGCAAAGGTACCCCAAGCTAGCCGGAGGGGATATACGTGCTCTCGAAACCAGCTCTCGTGTTTGTATACAGTACAAGCTGCTGTACGTATCAAAATGTCAATGCGACTATGTTTCACAACTTGGCGGTGTCAACGTTGACATTGGTTGACTTTTGAAGTTGACGTACTGAATGGTCGTCACGTCGAAAAGTAATGAAAGGGGTTGTTGACACACAGGGAGAATTTCGTCCAACCGCGTGCCTGTGGGTGACTTTTCTTGACCGTACAGCTATGCAGGGTCTTGGATGTGTGTGGAGCGAGATAGAGGAGTGAGAGTGAGAAAGGGGAAGACAAAGGTAACACCGAGAGAGCTTTGCTTAACATATCATTTGCAGATACCGGCTAATACATCTCCTGGTATAAATTCTAGGAGTCGCATCGCGATACGATACGACGAGCAAGACGCTAACGGGCAAGAGGGACCTCCTTTCCCGCTACACTAGCACTGGATTTCATCAACAACAGCAAGTCACGGCAGACCGATGATGAAAAGGCACTGCGAGGGAACATCCGTTGCCTTTCGATCGCTCTTACCAAACTCGCATGGATGAATAGCTATCAGTCCATGTGCTATCAGCGGTACCCCTTTCAGTGATCCTCTATTAAACGCCGCTTAGGTGGCGCCGCGCCCTGTTGCCCCTGTGCTCTGCTCTTGTCGGCCGTGTTTTCACCCTCAGTGCCTAGGAGTCTCGGTCGAAGTCGAGCGAAACATCGCCACTTTTTGCCCAAGTCGGGCCAGCGTTGGCTTGCAGTAACCGTCGCCTGGCCGGGTCAACTTGATCGGACCTGGTCGGAGCAGTCTAACGGCAAAGCCCTTCAGAGGCCGAAGCGGTAGATAGAAGCCATGCATCCCATCTCCTCATCTAGTCGTAATTCATAAAGAGTCGTCCCCCCCTCGGCTCACATCGGCCCCCCAGTCGGAGCCGCAGCGTCCATCGTAGCTTTCCACATTGCCGCAAGCTTCTTCGTCTTCTTCACTTTGGTCAAACTCTTGTCACTTGACGCAGCCGAAGAAGCAGTCTGCGTCTTGACGAGCTCTTGGGTCTTTTTGCTTTGGAACTCTAGCATGCGAGCACGGGCCTCTTGCTGCATGCGCGCTTGCTTTTGCCTCTGCTCTGCTCTATTCAACGTCAGCACAGTACCGTCTCTCTCACATTGTTGACTCACATTTTCATCTCGGCTTTCTCAAGCTTTGCCATGTTCTTGGCTGTTTTGGGGTTCATTGACGAGGTGGTAGTAGAGTTTGTTCGGATACTGGCAGTCTCAGAGTTCAGAGTTTGATCCGACTGCGACCACGCATCAGTCTCACTGCGCTTGGTACCCTCGGAGCCAATAACGACGTGGTACTCGTCGGAGATGACAGAAAGTTGTCCTCTACTCTGAGGCGAGAGGACGCCGGCGTGATGGCCAAACGTATCAAAGCTGTCGATCGTCAAGGATGGGGATGTCTGATTGAGATAAGACTCCTTGGTGAGCGAGCCATTAGAGCTGCGATCCATCGAGCGCTCACTTGCAGCCGACGACAAGTGACCTCCCTCGGGGACCTTGTTCGGTCGATAGAGCGAGGTCAGACTCTCATCAAGAGGTCTTCTGAACGCTGGTGAAGGATAGGGGCTGCCAGTGCTGGGATGACCTCGGAACGCCCGTGCCGGATCTCGCGGAGGTCGTTGTGGAGAGTCACGAGGCCCAGGCGAGTGTTCGAAATAGTCATCGAAAACTGAAGCGCCGTCGCGATGAGAGTTGACGTCTAATGGCGTGAGAGGAGGAGCGCTGGGTGACGTTGAAGGCTGATCAGAGACGGTTGGGCTTGGAGGTTGAAGGTGAGGTGGGTCTGTTTGTGCTGCATCGGGGATAACGAGCCGCGAAGGAGATCGCAGATCACGATACGGGTGACTGGACGAGTGCGACGAGTTCGGCGGAGGAAGAGTTGATAAGGCGGCAAGGTCATAAGGCTGGAACACAGCGCCTGCAGGGCGCAGCCCATCATGCGAGCGTGTCTGCCGAATGGGCTGATTGCGATCAAGAGGAGCTCGGAGTGACAGTGAAGCTGACAGAGGATTTGAAAGATGTCTGTGATCCTCTGGCTCCGACCAAGGCTCAAGCGGGGTGGCTGACGCACCGAATGATCCCTCAAGAGGAAGCGTTTCGGACTCGCGGCGGCTGGGGTCGACGTCTGGGGCGAATGAAGGCTGCTCGCCTTGTAATGCCATCTGTAGCGCAGGGTTGACCGGAGCATAGCCAGGAGTGCGCGCACCACTGCTGCTACCAGTACCAGCAGACCGACTGCTACCAAGGTTGGTGCCATGGCTATCTTGATTCGCGGGAGGAATGGGTAAGATGGGGGCAGACGGCCCTCGGTTGTGCGATGAAGAGCTTGCCGTCCGTGAATGGCTCTTTGCAGACTGCAAATGTCAGCTACATTCTCGCTTTGTGAACGGAGGAACGTACCACTACGAGCTTGAGCGCTCGAACTTGCAGTTCTCGCTCCCCGCAAAGTGTTGCAATCTCATACACACCCAGCGCGATTGAACGATCCAGCCTCTCATGCAAAGCGTGCACGACAAGCTTAGCGAGCCTCTCCAGCTGATACCGCTTCGCCAAGAAGAGCAAGGACGACAAGACTGGAGCTTTGAGCTGCAGAGGGGTCACGAGTGAAAGGGTGTACAGGAATTGTACGAATGCGACACAAACAGGAAATGGTTCGGGTAGATGTAGTTGCCGAGGGCCGAGACGGGCTGGGGTAAAGGATGATGAAGTGTCCATGACATGTGGCGAATTCGGCAAGCCAGGAGCAGCCGTCTCCGCTTCTGCGACCCCATGCACAGCCTTGCCAGTGACATTGCTCTCCTCCTGAGCGAACCACGGCCATCTTCGACGAAGAATCTCGCGCGAGCAACGGACTTTTCGGCCATCGTCGCAAATGACCTCAAAGTCCGAGACAAGCTTCTCATCTAAAGTCGTCAAGCCCATCTCTTGCGCCGCCGAAGTCACTTCTAGCATGGGTGGCTGATAGATACCAAAGGTCTCGAGCGCGATGACGGAAACGTGGTCGACGTTGATAGCTCGCCGGCCATAATCTTCCGCCAGGCTCGCTTGTTTATTGCCAAAGACAAGCAGCTTGGCCTCCAAGGGCTGAATGATGGCGCGGTTCCAGCTGCCACTGGCCAACGCATGCGCTTCAAGGCGTTTCCACACCAAAGTCTCGAGGTGCAGTGCCCACACGGAGAAAGACTGCGCCGAAGACGCAAGATAAAGGCCGGAAAGGACGAGGTATGGACCGACGATGCCACCGGTGGGAAATCGCAGACCTGGCGGCAACGACACCCCTGCCATTCGAGAAGTGATGTCTTGAACGCTGAAGCCTTTTGGTGGTCGAAAGGCAGAGGGTCTGACTGGCACGGCAGTCTGCCCGGGATCTTGAGGAGATAGCAGCTCCAGCTCGCGTCGCACAGCCGCAAACTCATAATTCGAATAGCAGCAAATATCTGTTGATTAGCTTCATCATGCCTCTTCCTCACCTCCACCGCCGCCCTCTTCCTCAATGGTATAGCTCAAAGCTGCACTACCATTTGCGTCCCCTGGTCGACCGGCCTGCACAGTCTTGTACTTGCTCGAGACAGCAATCGCCCTGTATGCACCCTTGGAATTTTGATCCTGCACAATCGCTTGCGGGGTCTTTGACACCCAAGCTTGAGTCTCCAGATCAAAGACGTTGATTTCATAGACGTAGCTGAGAATGTCAGCCATGAAAAGCGTTGGAGACTCACGTATTGTCCACATGTTGACCACCAACAATAAGAAGCTTTCCTCGCGATACAGAGCTCAAGTGCGCGTAGCGTGCTTGCGGAAGGAGACCGGGATCTTGCTGTGCTTGGCCTGAGGCATCGATGCCAAGCCCAATAGCTCCTCGAGGAGACACCTGTGGAAGCCAACGCTTGCTTGTGCAGTCGAAGAACCAAACGTCGGAGAGCACGGTCAAACTCTTGGTATCCGTCATACCGCCAAACAGCACCAGCTTGTCCTCCCCTGTCCAATGTCAATCTTTGTTTAGTAGTCGACGCCGCTACTCACATACGTCCATCGAGTGAAAGTACCTCGCTTCTGGGCTTGCCCTACCCAATGCCCTCGCTGGATCCAAATCATTCTCCTGACCTTCTCCAGAGGTGAGCTTTGTCCACACCATGGTGTCAAGATTCAAGGCATACATGTCGGCCGTCATCCGCCGCGTGTGAACCATGCGACCTCCAAAGAGGAAGACGGTGGGAGGATGAGGCCGACCTAGCGGAGACAGGGTGATGGACGGTCCCTCGGAGGCTATCAGATTGTCCCTGGACTAGTTGTATGACTCACCACTAGCGGTTTAGGGACATCGCCCGTAGTCGCGTGCGACCAGCTCGACAGGTTTCGCAGAGACTGCATGTTGGCTCAAACCTGTCTGTATGAAGGCTCTATGGGAAATGAGCTGGTGCCTAGAAAAGACCGCACGTACTTACATGACCTGCGTGATTGCACGTCCCTCTTGCTTGGTTGTGATAAAGTTGCGTGAATCGTAGTGTGATCAGGAGACTAGGTAAAGTCAATCACTTTGCCCCTCAGTGGCTGCCGCTCAGCACCCTTGAACTGTGCGGAAAGGGGGTCGGCGCAATGATCGGCACAGGGATAGAGTAGCCTCAAACGACCGTGCGTCAGCTTGTCTCCTAGCGCCACCCACAGCATGAGAGATTATCTCCTAAAAGCGCGTGGCAGCATGATAGGAGAGCAGCTCGGCAGCAGTAACCCTGAAACTCACTGAATACACAATGTTGAAACGCTTTGCGCAGATCTCACAGACAGCCTCTTAGCGTTGCAACCTCTCTCCTTTTCGTTAACCCGCTTAGGACGGACGACCCTGAATGCGACGCCGGTCAAGCTTGCCCGGCGTCAGTCCTATGCAAGATCTCCGTTGGACGTTGAACTGGGGACCCACGCGCTACGTTGCTTAAATCGAGGGTGCTGCCGACAACCTGTGGAATGTGGCATTCGCAGCGCGTCAGTGAAGCCAAGGTCAGGGCAATTGCATGTTGCAAGCGAGAAAAGCTTTTCGCCATTCGTTTGCATGTCTCTATACAAGATCTAGCTTCCAATGAAGCAAGCCACTCTGTAAAAGCCATAGCCACTAGCGTGTCAACCACCATTATCACCCCTGCATCCAGGGTCGTGCCTCTCGGTCAGCTCGGTCGACCCCTCGATCAAGATCATTCATGATACATTGCAAACTAGTGCCAGCAGTAACGTTACATTCGATTCTTTATAGCCCGAGAGATTTGCCGGAAATAGATGATGCCAAACCCTGTCGCGATAGGCAGAGCAGTAACAGCGAGCCAGAAACCCATAAAGAGTAGGATAGGAAGCCAGAAGAGGTAGAGCATGCGATCGTCTGTGAATGTCAGCACTGCAAGAGGTGGAGACGTACGCTTGGGCGGCTGATTCTTAACCATAGACTCCTCACGATGATCCATCGACTTGCGCCGTTTACTGCGAGTCTTCTTGGCAGGCGTCCCAACAGATGACGACTGGTCATCCTCGAGCCTAAGCTGCATCTTTGTACTCGCACTCGTGGTCGCGCCAGACTGCACAACAGCAGACAGTGCCGCAGCAGCCATAGCCTGAGTGAACAGCTTGACCTCTTCAGGACTCGTCATCTTCTGCAGCATCTCCCATGAAGGCGCAGGGAATGCCACCCAGCCATGAGGCGCAATTTCGGGATGCTTGTCGGAACCAAAGATGGTCGAGGAAGACGGCAGTCGATCCCAGACAGCGTCTGGCACCAAGTGAGGTTGAGGGATGTGAGGGATGTGCGACAGTGTGCGGCGCATCCACCCTGATGAGTCTGGCGGTGCATAGGGTGGTGGATCATCTGCTTGCTCGGCGCCAATGTCGGGTGAGACGGCGACGTCGATGGCCTGCAAATCGTCGGTTTGCGGGGAGGGATACACCATGGGAGGATCGGGGTCGGCTGAAATGATCTCTGACGCTCGTCGCCGACTGCGATTGCGGCGCGTTCGCGTGCTGATCGAGCGTGAGACTTCCTGCTCAGAGTCCGAGTCTGAGCTAGGATTGTCATCGTCGATCTCGCTATCGTGGTCATTGGAAGTATCCGAGACGTTCCCAGAGTCATCGACAGGGACCATCGTAGACCAAACCGCAGCGAGTAGCAAAGCTTCGAGCTCGGACTGCTCACTCGGCTTGACCAGATCAAGCGGCAGCTCCCCAAACAAGGTCGGCTTGTCATAGGCTGCGCCTGCGTCCAGAAGGAGGCGTGCGCAGACCACATGACCTGATAGCACAGCAAACGATAAGGGCGTGAATCCATTAGCGTCTTGTGCGTCCAAAGCCGCCCCTGCGGTCATCAGCCGTCTCAAAAGCCGGTGAAAGCCCATCGCAGCAGACAGATGCAGCAAGGATTGCTTGGCTGAATTGCAATGACGGATTGCCCCGGATCGGAGAAGGGAGCCGGGAGAGTCTTCATCTAGAGAAGAGATGAAGTTCATGATGGTTGCTTGCAAGTCGCCAGGGCGAGTGGGAGTCTGTGACGGCGATGATGTCGGGCTTTGAGAAGGTACAACAGCGGATTCGGCATGAGCGCCGTCGTTCGGCGAGGGATTATTAACGGGCGGGCTCGAGCTTGAACGCTCACTCCACTCGCTATTCGTCGTCGACTGTGCCACCCTCTCAGCCAAACGATACGCAGCATCGCTCGATGAGCCCTGGTACTGCTCCCGGACTTCCAATGCAAGCCGCATCCTGAATATCAGCATTATCAGAATCTAAAACTCACATTTCCTTGTCCATGTTGGTGTATCGGAACATCTTGGGCGCTTCACCATGGCCTCTCGGAATGCCTTGCAGGCTGACCTCGACTTCTCCTGGGAACGAGCTAGGGGGCAGCAGGCATTCAAGGAAGCTGTCACTGACAACCTTGGTGACTGCCGGACGACCACCAAAGACGACAATAACGCCAGGCATGAAGCCACGACCAGCAATAGCAATTTGAACACCCCCACACATGTTGCCTTCGCCGGGGATGACATGGGTGACGGATGATGCAGGAGGGGGTGGTATCGTAGCAGAGGACGCCATGAGATCACGGAAGAGCTGCTCTGCTGGATCAGATCGAGGAACGTGCTGGGGGGAAGTTGAAGTGTTGTAAGGCATGCCAATGTCGCCTCCGCGAGGACCAGCAAAGATCTGACCATTCTCCATGTGGAACAGATCAGGCATGCCATTGTTGATCGCAGCAAGCCCGCTGGCAGTGACCGGCTGACCGCCAAGTGGCGATGATCGAGCCTGGAAAGGGCTCGTCGGGCCGGCTTCCAAAGGCATGCCAGAGTTGCCCGAAAAGTCCATAAACTCATCAAGCCCATTGCTCGGCGACAGCTCGGCACTCGCGCCGTAGAGATTGTGTGACGATGGAGAGTCGCCATAGCCAGAAAGCGAAGCGCTGCCATTTAAGCTTTGGCTCGAGACGGAGCCGGCAAAGAGCCCATCGAAACCAGAGACGAGGTTGTCGGAGATGTCCATCGACTGCAGAGCGGGGCTGAACATGTTGGCCTGGCGCTGAGGGTGTGCGCCGTAGAGCGCGTTCTGTCCCATAGTGACATCACCCACTGATGAGAAACCCAGAGCAGAAGCGCCTTGATGCGAATGGCCGTTCTGCATGTTGAACAGCATGTTGTCTCGCGGAACTTGCTGAGTCTCGTGGACTGGCGAGGACAAGCCCGAACCAGTTTCAGGCAAGCCGTTGATACCAAAGGTGTACCGCTGAGGACCAACGCCACCATCAAGACTCGTCATGCCAGGAAATTGCCGACGCAGAGCGCCAGGACTGACAGTGCCTTGGTGCTGCAGCTTCAATCGCCTGTAATCCTCCTCTCCTGCAAAGCGCTCAGCCGAGCTGCCTCGTGAAACAGATTCCAGACTAGCGAGCGAGTGGACAGAGGAAGCAGATTGTTGGCGTTGGAAGCGGTGACGTTTTGGCGAATCGTAGCCGTTGCCATTGGTGCCACTTGTCGAATAGCCATCAGCTTGGAAGCTGTTGCGGAGACTGCTGGCAGGTGATTGCGGGGCTTGGCTGGATGGTCGTTCATACGGCTTAGCTGCGCGAGCGTGCGTGACGGGACGAGCGGCGCCAACGGACGATACCACTGGGGCAGCCGGGCCTTCGTCATCATCGGTAGGGGACTGCCGTGCGCTCGACGCCTGCGACTGTCGCCCTTTGCGTGGTCGAACGGGCGCAGCAGGTACGCCAACCACTTCAACAGGTCGAGGACGCGCCTTGGCATCTGTTTTGTGATCATCGGTGATGCGGATGGGTGGAGTCAGGGCGCTGGCGACAATGTGCCCGCTGTAGGTCCGCAAGATGAATTTGATCCTGATGGTCAGACGCATGCCAACATGAGAATGACTCACCTGAAGCCAGTCTTCTCGCCATGGCATTTACCGTAGCAGACCACCCTAAACGGCAACCACGTACAGCTCCCATCCTTGAGCAGCAGTTCTGGAGGCGAATTGAACAGCACAATTTCGTGTCGCCAGTCTGGCTTCTCTGGATCCCACATTGGCTCTTCAACCATCTGATTTGCACGAAGAGGATCATATTGATGAGGGTTGGCCCCAGTGATGTAATCTGCTGAAGGTTCGATCGCAGAGTTTGGCCGTTGACTGTGCTCGCGAGAGCTTGATGTTTCCGATTCTGACGCAGCCTGCTTCTTCCTCGCCGCATCTTTTGCTAGTCTGCGTTTCGTCTGCCGAGTCAGCCTCGCCTCTGGCTTTCAAACAACATACCTCTCGAGCTCGACACCGTTTACAAGCATACACTCTCTTCTCGCCACCTGACATGTACACTGCCGTCTCCAGCCAAAGGGTCTCGTCTCGCGGTGATTCACCCTGCGCCAGGAGCTTCTTGGGACTGGCTTTGGTTGTAGTCCCCTTTTGTAGCTTGATAGAGCGAAACGTCCCCACTCGCTCGAGTGTCGCGGGAAAGCCGAGATTGGGTTGCAAAAGATGTTGCAAGGATGGATGTAGAGAGGGTATTGTCGCAGTGGGCACCTGGCGAATGATATCGAGGATGACCCGAATCGCCGTCTCGACTCTCTGCTTGGTGATGACCTGAGTGTCACCTTGAAGAAGCAGTGACGCAGATCTACAAGTCAGCAGCCACTCGCTAAACTCGACAACTCACCTTGGATTCCTAGCCAGCTCGTAAATATCTGGATTGCCAACAGCAAGCTGCTCAATCTCAATCGCTCTCCGCGGTGGCTCTGAGCGTGCCCCGTTTGCAACTGGCACTGATTTCTGCGATATGGAAGTAGATGACGGTTCCTGCTTGATGATCATCTGACTCTGTGCATGAGCCCAAGTCTGTGTTGGGTCCATCGTGCCATGAGAGGACGGCGCTGCGCCCGAAGGATAGGAAGAGGTGCTAAAGTGATTCGAGCTGTTACGGGGATCGGAAAAGTGACGTCGGGTGAAGCGAGCGGGCGAGAAGAGCGGGAAAGGACGAGGGCAAAGTCAGCGGCGACAAACAGACCCGCGATGCGTGTACTGACCTGAATCCTGAGCCCGAAGCTACCCCTCCATGTCCTTGCATCTTGTTGACAACACAACCGAGCTATTACTCTGCTGACCGCTTGAAGAGAATTGAACTGTTCGAAGAGTGTCTTGTTACTCCAGCATCGTCCTCTCCGGGATGCTCTTGGGATTGAAAAGCTCTGGTGGTTTGCACGATGGTGTAACCCCGCAGTTGTTGCAATTGAACACAACCAGGTCTTGCTTGAGGCGAATTCGGTGAAGAGATGCTAATTGGCAGTCTCTTGATAGCGCTTGGACCTGATAGCGCTTGGACCTGTAATTCCGCAAATGCCGAGCTGTTTCACGCTTCTTTTCTTCTCGTGCAACTGCTGTTGTCTGATGATGCTCGATGAAGGATGAAAAGCGTCGCCTATCCCGGTGGAAGTAGTCGTAGTTTCTTGCTGGCAAAGGCACCGGTAAGCCGTGGCGGAAGCTGACAGGTATGCTGAGCTTGTCGACTTTGAATGGTCCAGAGGTGCTTCGGCACCGGATGCTAACTATGGATGAATCCCCAGCTACCTCTTTCAGTGTTGGATTTAATGATGCCGCTTCAACGACTGCTCGAGTAGATCGGATGACTTTGTAGCGTCGTCAACGTCTCAAGCGAATAGGATTTGGCGCGATTGAAATTGCTTACCTCACTGGGCTGTTTCGTTCCTCTTCTCGCAGTACGCGTTGACGATGAACGAGAATGACGAGCAGGGCTGATTATGAGCTCGTCCTAGAGCTGCTCAAATCGCCGGCTGCGTGCAAGGGCACAGATAACAAGCCGGGCGGTTCAGATGAGATAACTCACGACGAGCGCGAACCGCATCCGGTACGCCGCACAGCTCCCGAATCCGAAACTATCAGAGGTATGTACGCCAAGCGAGGTATTTTCCCTGAGCTGACTATCAGGCAGCGGCAGATCTAGTCCAGCCTTCGGAGCTTAAACGACACAGTAAGCATGCAACCTTAAATACCAGCCTGTGGGATGGGCAGATCAAGGTTTGGCAACGAGGTATGCAACTCGCTATCTGTGGAGAGTCGACACGTATAGACTTGACAACGAGCGATACTGGCAAGTAATTCTGCGATCGAGACTTTCCTGTCGCTGCAAGAGTCAGCTGCAGAAAGTTTTGGCCAGATTGATGGCCATACACGCAATGACGAGGCACTCCACACGCGTTGACCCCTGCAGCTGTCTTCTCGCGACACCTTTCACTGTCAACGTGTTTTCGATTCACGATCAACATGCACACAGGATTGTCGCAATAGCAAAGGAACGCTATCGACAAAGGACTCGTGTGCCTGCGGACTCCGTTCGACAGCTCTCAGGTGTTTATCATCGTGAGACTTGCTTCATCCTCCGTCATTCACACTCGCCGAAAACCAGAATGGAAATAAGTGGGCGTCCGCCTTCACGCAGCAGTCGCTCATTGAACCTCTCAGATCTCTCACGAGGTGGAGAAGTGCCGAGGTAAGCTCAAACGCACTTCGGACTCGCACTTACTGGCTGCACATCAGTACCCCGATCTCCACCGTCGTCACACTGCCTCCTCCTTTGTGCTTATATCTCTTCCAGTCGTGGCTTTTACGCTGAGCTTCAAATAGCTCGCCAAGGGATGTACTGAAAGGTTTAGAGCGCATATACAACTACTGACACTTCGCACTTTGCACGAATCCCACTCAGCAGTGAACACTGACTCATTGAACTACCATGACATCGCAACAAACTCAGTACAAATGAGCAAAGCAAGAGGACAAGTCAAAATGGTCCAGCGATTCAAAGTGACCCGGGGACGGTCGTCGAGAAGATGGCTGTCGTCAATCCGAACCATTGCCCTCCTACGAGCTCAGAGGCCAATCCAACTAGTATGTCATGACGAGCGTCATTCCTGACAATCTAGAGCATCCTAGTTTCACGGAGACCGGTGGGAAGCGAACATGCACGTCCTGCGGATAGACCCTGTACCCAATCTGTGATGCGAAGACCGGCTGGGGCTTCGAAGCTCTGCCTCCCCCCAAGGATTAGACTGACGAACAAGTCCAGAGTGACGCAGTTGTGAGTTACTTTCGAGACTCTTCTATGCAGACTTATCCTCTCTCAATGATGTACACGATAGGTAATTCTCAGAGAGTCACTGAATCTCTTCATTCCGCCTCTGATACAACTAGCAGGGAAGCGGAAGCCGGCACGTGCTGGAGAAAGAATTGAAAGCTCTATAGCCAGAGTGTGTATGTGCTGGACACGACAGTGCTGAAAGTGCACTGAACTACCTTTCAGGACTTGAATGCCCGCTTCAGACCCCGCTCGCTGCCGGATGCCACACCTCGAATGCGAGCTTAGAAATCTCGCCACCTTCATCGACCAACATGGTATCAAAACGAGAAGATAGACATCCAGCCCGCACAAGCAGTTTGCACGTCTTTGTAAACCCTTCTGACGAGCGTGCGCCGCAGAACAACAGGCTCTCAACAGCCAGCGCCGGTACTGTCTTCACAGACGTCGGCAGGAATCCGTACTATTGCCCGAAGCAACCTGAAAGTACCGACAACAGTGCGTTTACTCGTGGAAGCTGATACCGTGTTGACGACGTGATAGATCCCAGTTCGACTGAGAACCAGCATCCTGCTTTCAAGGCTGACGGCAGTGGAGTGCGGCAATGTACGACCTGCAACATCAAACTCTACACAGTCATCAACCCTTCTAACGGCGGACCGGTGTACACTACTGAGGCAGGCAGTGCTGAATGTTCGATCATGTAGCGCAGCATAGTCAGCTTTCAGACTAGCTCAATGAAAGGTATCTGCGAATTCTTATCATCGACACGACCGCCCGTCAGACCAGCACAATCAGACACAACTCCAATCCTAGACACACTCTGATATGAGAAGATGACATAGTCGACATCGCGCCTTCCTTGAGTATCTGCAATTGCTGCGGTGCCATGAGTGCACGAACATCGTGGCGCCCGGCTTCGTCATATGTATCGGAGTCGCTGCAGTATGACGTTCTTGCGTGGTCCTTTCAGACTGCACATTGAGACTTGAAACTCCGAGTTCACGAACGCTACAAATGCTCACTTATTTGATTCGCCCGACAGTGAGATACCTGGACCGCAACAACGCAGATGTTCGAAAAGGCAATCAAAGCTGTGAGAGCAGTGACGTCTACTCAGCCTCTGCAATCTACGTCATCAACATTTTCGAGTGTGGACAGTGGTGGTAAACGCCATTCCGACGCCTTTCTTGATTGGTGGATCCCGACTGCAGAGCCTGGAAAGCTGATTCAGCGTGAGTATCGAGCGCTGCTATGAGCTGACGATCCAGCGAGCATTTACTGGTGCAGCGCAAAGACAGATGCTGAAGCGAGTAAGTTTCACTTGGATTCGTCGCAGCTTACGGTGCAGCAAAGTATACCCAAATGGCAGACAACCAGCATGAGCCGTTGCGGGAGAACGGCGGTCACTTGGAGTGCCCGTCATGCTTTCTTCAGTTGTATCCGACATGGAACGAAGAAGTAAAGGAGTGGCAGCTAGCCACCATGAGCCCTACAACGTCCTGTACCACACAATAGTCTTATGACCATGGCTACTTACCGCCACTGTCACGGATGGTGCCACGATTGGAGAAAGGTGTGGTAATTAAAAGACTATGAAAAGCTTGCGTTTGGTTCGCGTGGGAGACGCGCCTGCCTTTGTCTTGTCTGTTCTTCTTCAACTACTAGTCATAGAGCGTGAGCAAGACTGTGAGGAGTAGTATACACAGGATAGTAAAAAGTCTCGACAGCCCGACACTGTCTCCTCAGCTTTGAAAGTCGACAAAATATACTCCCGCCACCTTGGTCATACTCGCGTCGAATTCGAATTCAGGGTCGGAATCACAACACGCTCAACGACCCGACTTGCACGACCACTCTTTCAAACATCCAACAAGTCAGCAACCAGACGTGGTTGCGTCCCTGCAACACGACGGCAGAGATCAGCGAGCCATGAATGATCTACTGGCGCCCAACAAGATTCATCGTCTGCCAGGTACGTGCACAAGAGCGTGACAGAATCACCCCTGACCTGTGCAGTCAAAGTCGTCTACCATCTGTCATCATCTTCCCAATCCTACGCCGCTGTACTCTCAGGGCACCACAATGTTTATGTTCATCAGAGAAGAGGGAGCGGGCACAGCGAGAGCTGGGGCTCGATGAATCTGAAAGCTGTTGCGCGTGGGATCTGTTATGCGAGGTGAGCAATTTTCGCGCTTTTGACGGTGCTAACGTTCAAGTCCTGAGGTCGTTCCAACCATCTCCAATCCCGACTCGTCTCTCTACATGCTCGATCCTCGAGAAACTCATATGCGCCGAATGGGCATGAAGAATCACGCGTCTTCTAGCCACGCGTCTCCAAATGGCTCGGCAGAAGTCTGGACAGGCAAAGGGATGCTTTCATGGGCGTGCGCCGAAGTAGGCGAAGGCAAGACACTTGTGACGGGTCGTATGACGCGTTTTGCGTGTCACGAGGATGAAGGGCTAGCGGCGTTGTTCGGACGCGACCATGGTGCGATGGAATGGGGTCTTGAGGTTTCTCTGGGCGTCAAGAGCGTCGGTCGGTCTGATGAATTGGAGAGCGAGTGTACACCTCTTGACGGTCTTTTCGGGAGAGATGTCGTCCTTCCCGGACATCGCATCAACGTCAAGCACGAAGCTGGCACCCCCGGACCAGACGTAAAGCCCTATGCCAATTTAGCCTTGCCCAAGGCCGGTGACAAGACTACCTTGACCGAGGCTCAAGCGCAAAGACTTCTAGCGAGCCCTCACTTACTCAATTTGCTCAAGAAGATGTCGAATCCGGGTGCACCGGAGCCGAGTCCCGTGGTTGCCTCGAGTGCGGGAGGGAAGAAGAAGAAGCGCAAGACGGAGACGCAGGCGCTCTTGGAATCGCAAAAGCAGCCCGAGCTGCGTCCTCCTCACGTTTGCTACAACTGCGGGCGGACGAAGAGTGCGGTGTGGAGGATGAAGGTGGATGGTGCCGAGCAGCGCCGTGTCTGCAATGGTGAGTTTAAGACTGTACAGTTCCTTTCTGACCTTAGCTTGCGGTCTCTACTGGAACAAGACGAAACAGATGCGTCCGCCAGAGCTGTGGGAGGGTGTCGACGAGGATGTGAAGCGAATGGAGAAGGAGCCCGGAAGCAGCAGCATTACCAAAGCGGCCCAAAAAAGGCAGGAAACGAGCGGCTCTGGCTTCAAGCGAGCTTTGACTATGGCGGCGGAGAATGACGCCAAGAGAGTGCGGAGAAGCAAAGCGGCGACTGCGACTAGCCCAGCTAGAGCGTCGGTATCAGCTGCAAGCTCTGCTGCTCGGCGTGAAAGTTCACCTGGGGCGACTTGGCAGCTCGCTCGGCGGGGAAATCGGGAACCGTCAAAGCCGATCCAGAGTCTTGATCTACCTTTGAGCGATGATGGCCAACAAGCACTCCCGGTGCAAGCAGGCAACTGGGACGAGAGCTTTTCAGCCTTCTTCAACGTTGAAGAGTTTCCTCCTGCTCGTCTTGAATCACCTCCTCAAACAGCCGCTAGCTCGCCCAACGACCCAACGGCCGATTTCTTGCGCTCCGTCTCATCTGGCGCAAGACAAAAACGTCAACTTGCAGATCAGCAAGCGGCTCTACAACTTCAGTCTGAAGATGACGATAACTTTTCCGTTCTTTTTCGCGCTACCTCCTCTGCACCATGTTCATCATCCCCTCAGCCATTCGATTTCTCAACACTTCCACCTTCGTCACCACCTATCATGTCTGGTGAACTGGGCTTCGGCCCTTCGTCGCCTGCTAGACTGACGCCGAGTTCATTCACGCCTGATGTCGATTTGTATGGGCGGGTCATTGAGCCTTCGCCCGCTGAGACGACGGGGGAAGAGATGAGCGCGGGAGAGCTGCATGCGCTGTTGAGCATGTTGGAAGACGCGCCTGCGGGTGGAGATTTTTTTACTGGAGTAGGCGGTGGTTGAGTTTTGTGCATAATTTATTTGTTTGTGCTATAAATGTATCATTTGTTTCTTGACAATCCATGAACAAAAAGGAACGTATCTTTGGACCTGCAGCATTGCAGGATCGTGTGCAGAGGCTCGGAAGACACGGCGACAATGGCAACATACGAATGAATTGAAGTAGGTTTTTTCACCGAATGCTTCATCTAGCGACACGCAGTGCAACTCCTGCATTTTCTTTTCTAGACTACGCACAGGTGCTGGGCTATGAGTGGACATACCCGTCCAATTCCCCGCGCCCGGATGAATGAAGGTTCGTCGGCTTATCCACTCAGCCAATAACGAAAGCTTCGTTCGACTGCTGAGGCATCGTCGCACCCGCCTTCAACCGCGGGCTGAGGTTAAACAGCGTCGCCCTTCAATTCCATGTACTTACCCCTATGAGGAGTGATCTTTCGAGGGTAGAGTAGGTCGATAGCCTCTGAAATTCTCAGTGAGCACGAAGCCAGTAGGCGAGGAGTTGGGCTTCAGGCCGTCTGAGGAGCTTAGTCGTTCGAGGGGTTGAATCGTGAAAAGCAGGCTTCTCTCTGTCAGTATACACCCGTGTGCATGACCGTTCGAACAGTGGCTTCCAAATCAAAACCTTGAGCTCCCAAGCCATGGCTTCTGTTGCAGCTTTTGGAGTTTGACAAGGCTCTTCCAAATCTGTTTTCTGAAGCGTCAAACTCGTAGCGCCACAGATGAGCTTCATCAATTCATATGCATCACTGTGCGTTCTCCTCTCTCCCTCAAGCAGGCAGCTCGAACTTTTGTCCACGAAGGACCCTGTATCGTTAGCTTGCAACGGTAACGTTCGTCGGTCATCTCACTTGGTCACATACTGCTGGTCAGCTTTGATCAACAATGACAAAGGAGACTCACGATATAGCCAAAGTCTGCGTAGATGGCCGTTTGAATCAAGCCGGCCGTGACGGCAATGGGGTCAAATGAGCCTTCTGTAAAGTATCTTCGTGTCAGCGACATGCAAGTGACAATGCGACTTACCTGTACATCCAGTTGGGAATGTAGAGACCGCGGTAAAGGCCAAGAGCAGCGAGGTAATGCGTCGTGATAGCCTCGGCCTCTCCGGTACGCTGCAACATGAACAGCTGCGGCAAGATCGCAACACTCTCAAGCCAGATGGAGAACGCCCAAGTGAGTTCAAAAGGCGTGTAGGCATAGTTGAAGATGAGGGCAAAGATGGCAACAGGTGGGATCAAGTACTCGAGTTTGAACGTGTCGAGCGCTGAGTCTTGCGTCGGCCTGGAGTCAGCTCGGTTGCCCCATCGAGAACGCACCTGAATCTGACTTTGAGGAGGTAGAGGGTGTATGCGGTACTACCGATAAAGAAGAGCTTCATGAGAGTGTTGTACCATGAGACGAGAGGACCGGTCAATAGGTCGACGTAGCGCGTGAGGAAGACGATGAGGTAGAGAAGCTGCGTCTTGAATGAGATTCCTGATAGTCAGTACGTGTCTTTCGATGAAGAAAAGAACGGACCTCGACATGAACGCGAGGTTTGAATCTTGTGAAGGAGGATGAAGATGGATGCCAAGTGTGACAAGTCACCTGAGATGTCAGTCTCTGAACCTTTGCTGAATGCCTGCGCTGCGCATACCGAGAAAGCGGAAGATGTTCATGGCGAAGGATTTTGCTCTATCTGCCACTTTTTCTTTATCTGTTCAACCTTTGTTCTTTGCTTTACGCGTAGTACTTGTCGTATTTGCGGAATGGCAACAATAGCTAGGACGTGGAGTGATGGGGTTAAGGAGCTACACGTCACGGCTGACGTGGAAGAACATGGACGCGTCTGTCTTTATGCGCGTCCGGTTGTAGAGACAGCATCAGTCATGACGGAATACGTTGCCTGCTTGCCTGATGGTAAGTCTATGAGCAACCATGAGCTGACAGGTAGACTTGAGCTTTAGCGAAAAGCCTTTGCCGTATTTGCGTCTTGCGCATCCCGGGACAGGTGAACCCAGTTTGTATCTTCCATACACTCCATCTTCCGAAGCTTCCAGCTCTACTCAACCGTCCGCCGTCTTGCAAGTATGCAAACTCGCGCCGAACCAGGGGAGGACATGGTTCATTGGTGATGATACGATCCAAGGTACGCCGTGCAAGCTGAAGGCAGCACTGACGACAGATGGATCAATGCTGCTGCATACTCCTGTAGATCCATTCTTTCTTGCCGTACCTTGCATGCTTGCTCTTTTGAATCCTGCTGCTACCACTCATACGGTGTGTGCACTGGATTAGTGGCGCTGACGGGCAGGATCTCAAAATGTACGCCGAGACGACTGTACCGTTTCAGCCGCTGTCCGATCTCATAGCGCAAGCTGCAAATCATCCAGCTTTGAACCTTGGCGCACCGTTTCAACCGAAAGCCGATCCGAAAGGCAAGAAGCCACAAACTGCTGCCGCACCGATTAGAAGTCGGAATAACCCAGATGTCGAGACATTGCTTGGTCTTCCAAGTGTCGGCAAGGTCTTTCAACTCTTGTGTGAGCGTAAAGGTGTGCTTTATACATCGTACCGAGCTGATGTTAGTCGTCGGATCCATTTTGCCTTCGCCTCCGCCTGAACAGGAATCTGATGAAGCTCTCGATGAGCAAGTGACGAGCACTACGTATTACAGACCATCGACACGAGCAGTACTTCGGATCCTGCAAGCCAAGGTCGCACACCTTGCTGATCCATCGCGAACCGCACGCTTCGAGACATTGAAACGCCAGCTTGCGCGTGATGGACTGACAGAGACGAGTGACGAGACACTTCTTGCTCGTGAGTATCCTTCTTCCTCTTGTACGGGGCTGACGCCATGCAGAAGCGCGAACATTGATGGCATGCGAGCAGATGGCTCAATACCTCCCAACAAGCGTCTCTGCCGCTCTCCAAGCAAGCTACGAGTACGTTCCTCTCCTACCCACCCACTGACGTCGCAAAGCTTCACCCTCATCATCGCACATCACGCAACAGCAGCAGCATCCCAAGCCCAAGCAGCTCAAGCGCTCATCGCAGCTACCTCTTCGAAGAAGGGACTTTCCGCTGCGGCGGCTGCTGCTGCTAAGAAGAAAGCGGCCAAGGGGAGTAGAGGTGTTGAGGCACTGAAGAAGGTGGATACGAGGTCGATGATGAAGATGACTAGCTTCTTTAAGAAGAAGGAGGTACCGGCGGTGGTGGTGCAGGAGACGGCGACGACGACGGTAGCGGCGGAAGCGCAGACGAGCTGAGTGGCATGTGACTGTATAACGACATCATCTTTCGCGTGTCAACTAATCAATGAAAGAGGCTGCAATAGAGATGACTTGGGTACTATCTTGGCCCACTGCCGCAGCCTCATAGCGGGTATGTTTTCTCAGGGCTCTGACAAGCATGCGGGCAATGCGCTGAGCATCGTCATGCTTTGTCATTCAGGACACTTTGCGTCTTTTTGTCGGCATAGGAAGAAGAAGGGGAGGAAGGGTTAACCCGCTTACCTGAGTTCAACACGATGCATACTTATCCGTGTCTGAAGATGACATAGGCGCCAAGAGTTGAGAGCAGTGTGCATCCTCTGACGGAGCATGTTTGCCACAGCACTACCGGAGCGATTGAAGCCAGCCTCTTCAATGGACACAAAGCTGAGCTACAGATTCTCAAGTTTGTTGATTGTTCGGACTGAACGAATGAACGTAAAAACGCAACATTAATTGCAGAGTCTGCCACATCCGTGTCACTCTTATGATTATGACGTCTGATTGGAGCCCCAGATCCAGCTCGCCATCGGAATCACTGAAATCACCCTTTAAAGTGCCACTCTCTCTTCCCAATCTAATGCTACTTGTCCGTCAACCTAGATCATTCTCAAAAGCAATCAACACTATCAACAAAGCAAGAACAATGACTTCCGTCCCTACTTTCGGTTTCCCTGAACGCCAGCCTACTGCTGAGGAAAAAGCACTCGTCGAAGATGTGTTGAACCTTTGTGAGTAGAGTTGTTTGATGGCGAACGCTGATGAGTGCAGATCAGCTTAACCCTGTTACCAAGGCATTTGCTCGGTACAGCAACACTGCTCGCTTCAGTGACCCTGTCTCCATTGCTGATGGACTCGAGTCGATCGTGCGTCTCACATCGTTTGAGCATCACTGATGTCATCAGAAAGCACAGTTCAACGGCATGCCCTCGATCTTCTCCAAGTCTGTTACCAAAGACATCAAGTACCTTGACAACCCAGCTGTCGTGAGTATTGCAACTCGAGTCACTTGCTGATAGATAGAAACCACCTTCGGTTCAGATCGCTCTTGCGCAAGACTACACGTTCAAGGGTCTCAACACCAACAAGCTTGTCAACTCGTTGATCACTTTCCACGTTGATCCCAACAGCAACCTCATTCAGCAGTACGTCCCACGCTGCAGGCCCATCAGCTGACAGTAGACACGAGGAGCAGTGGGACGGCAAGGACAACACCAAAGCCGACGATGGCTTCTTCGGCAAGCTCAACGAAATGAGAAAGAAGGCTGCGGCTAGCATGATTAATGCTACCATTGACTCGACGCCCAAGGACCAGAAGAACTGAGTGATTCAGTAGAGTGAAAGAAGTCACGTCATGAATCGTGAAATACGTTACTTTGCCCAGATCGTGACACCGCCTCGGCGCTTTTCCTCGTCTTGGACAAGGTCGAAGCCGTTCCAAGCGGACCACACGGGTCTGTAGCCTCGAGAGCTCAGCGCTGGTTTCACGCCTGGCTCGTCTAGCAGACAGCCAAACATGACCACATGAGATGGAGCCGAGCGATGTCCGAGCTCGCCTGGTGGTGTCGGGAACGTAGTCGTCAAGTAACTAACTGGCGAAGCATAGAACAAGTCTTGCTGCGTGACGTGCTTGGCAGGATCGACACTGCTCGTCAGCTCCAAAAATCACAAAACTCACCCTAAAGGAGGCTCACAAGTGAGGAACCAAGACTCATCAGCCGCATCGCGCAGATGCAAATGCGACATCCAAGGCGTTGAATGACACGGCATCAACTGCACCACACTCGTCACATTAGTTTGCGTCCTCAACCATTCAACAGCAGTAATCTGCGCCCTGCCGTGGAACGCGCAAAGGTAGATGGTCGGTACAATTGGCGCAAGAAGCAGCCACCAGAATGAATGATGATTGATGCGCGTGTAGCATCTTGCTGCTGTTGGTATAGAGGCCATTGCGCCTGCTGGGACGGTCGTGAAGCTTGTGAGGAGGGTTTGGGTGCAGAAGATGAATAAGATCGGCAGGATCGGATGGAGGAAACGCCACTCGGCGTGGGGAAGGCATGACCAGGCGCCAAATGTCCAGACGACTGTCCACGCTAATGTTCGGAGCGCTGGTGGCAAAGGCGATGAAGGAGTGAGAGCTTTGATGAATGCAGGGAAGAAGAATGGGAGAGATGTCGTGAGTAAGATCGGTAGAGTTTGCGTCAAGTGATACAGAGGTGAGCTTGCACCATAGAAACTTGATATGTTCTGGTACAGGTTTTGGTGGAGGAATGTCAGTGGCGGAAGGGATAAGGAGCCTGTGATGGCGTAGTCGAGAGCTGTAGACGCGGCGAGGACGACGATTCTGACATCAGCAGAGGACGCGAGCAAAAGCTACGTACCCTACAGAGACGGCCAGGCTGATCAATCTCAGAAACACGCGCGTTCCGCTTGTGAGTTCCGGACCGCGAGTTCTGCGCTGAAGCAGCTCAAGCCCAAGAAATGACCAAAGGAAGACGTTGGTCGGACGGATACAGAACGCCACAGCCGACAGCGCAAGAGACAGTGCCAAGCGATCTTGATGTCTAGCATCAGTCCTGGAAATCTGCGAAGCGTACCTCGGGCGGTAGGCATCCGGCAAATCAGCGTCGACAGCCGTCATGTCGACAGAGTCGGACTGTGGCGGGATCTGCGTCCAGATGTCACCCTTTACTCTTCTTATGCGAGCAGAATGCGACGGCAGTGACGCTGGCAAGGGCCAGTAATAAAGCGCCATGACCGTTAGCGTCGTCTCTATGCTTGTTCCCGCTGCTCTCGGCAGAGCGTGCGCGTGGAAGAGTGATGTCAATGACAAGAACAACTGATAATCAGTGCTGATACTCTCCTGAACTCACCGCCGCTGGCGCAGCTCCGTAACCAAGTATTTTACTTGCTAGCAGATACGTGTAGTAATCCGTACATGCAGCCATGCAGACACAGATCACCCTAGGCCCAAGTGTCTGTATCGCCATCAGCTCAATCCCAAAGCCACAAACGCACGCACTAAAAGCACCGTTTCATCCAGCTCAAGCAGCGCAAGCATTTTATAAACAGCTGCAAAGACAGAAGGCCATAACCAACTTCTGATCCTCTCTCCTTCTCCTCGCCATTCCCACGAAAGGTAGCCTTTGCCAAAGACGAGCCAGTGTGCTGGTTCAAGCGCTTGGAAGAATTCGTCTGGCTGAAAGTATGTCTGGCGGATGAGGGACAGAGATCGGACTGCTAAAGCTATGAAGATGGGTGATCTCCCTGTCATCCTTTGTTCCCAAAGTTGGATCCAGCTACAGCAGCGGCCATTCCCTGCGTGGACGACCAAATGTATCGCCAAACCTCCGCGACCATTTCCCGGACCTGAAACAAACGTTGCCACCGAATTTCTGTCCACCTCGTCAAACACAACGATGGCAACAAACGCAACATCAGGACTAGGCTACATCAAAGGCGAGAACTCGAGCGCGGGCGCAGCGCTAGGTCCCAAAGCTCCTGATGAGCTAGATATCAAGCTCGAGTTCGGGTATGTTACATCAAACGCTTGTCCTGCTCAAACTGATGTCCTAGCGGCGGCCTTCATCTCCTCTTCAGCAACGTCCCGAAACGGACTGTCCGTCTGCCACAAAGTGCCAATGATAAGCCAGTCGATATGCGGTATCTTGTCCGATGGATGAAAGATACCCTCGTTAGCGAGCGCGAAGAGATGTTTGGTGAAGGCGAAGGCGTGTACGTCGTCTCCTCCCCTGATTTCCCTCACTGACATCACAGACGACCAGGGATCCTGGTATTGATCAACGACGCAGATTGGGAACTAGAAAACGAGCTAGAATACGAGTTGCAAGATGGTGATTCCGTCGTGTTCATCTCGACGCTGCATGGAGGATGAAGGCTGAGGCTAAATGCAATACATGATATGACCAGTCTACTCGTCTTCCTCGCTCGAGTCATCATCACCCGCAACATCTGTATTAGCCTGCTCGAACTGCTCCATGAGTTTCTTGAGCTCTGCGTCGTCCGTCTCGGATACGACTTTTGGCTGTTGCCATCAGCTCCAACGTTTGCAGATAAGAAAGAGACGAACCTTCATCTTGATGTTGAGATCACCACCCCGACTCTGAATAACCTCTCCAATCTTCTCTACAGCCTCCTCCATCCTCTCAATCGCCTGCTGCTTATCCGTACTCGTAGTCGTCATGACGTACAAAGGCGGCGCAACGAGCTTGACCTGAATCGGGACTTCCTCCGTCGAACACGCCTCTCCAGCCCGCAGCGCCTCCTTGATCGCATCAATCCCAGCATACGCAAAACAAGTGACCTGGATATCCGCTCTAACCTTGACAGGCTTCGGCGTCAATCGACGTGCAATCTGCGCCTTCAAAGCCGCGAGCGTCTCCTCGGGTACGCTGACGTTTTCGAAAACGCTGTCGGGTTCAGAGATCGAGAGCTTGAATGCCTCGTATGCGTGTCCGTATCGCTTGCTCAGTGGCCAGGCGATTTGCTCGTACAGAGTCTCGGCGGGGATACCGGTTTTGCCAGCGACTTGAACCATGATACTGTCGACTGCTTTGCCCTTTTCGTATTGCTCTTCGCATTTGACGACTTCTTCAGCCGAGACTCGACGCTTGGACAAGTCAATGTAACCTTTCATCAGTAAAGGCAAGCTCGGGCCGGCCACTCACCCTTGTCCGGGTCCACACGCATCACAACGACGACTTCGTTCCTCCCGACTCTGATCAATTTCTGCACACTTCTGATACGCCTTCTGGAGAGCTCGGACAATAGAATCATGCCTTCAATGTTGTCGTATTCGAGCTGCTTGTCAGTCATTGCTGGGAATGAAAGGATCACGAACCAGCTTGACGTAGGCTCCCATGTCGGCAATCTGCTGGACCTGGACCATGACGAGTTGCTCGACCTATCTGTCAGGTCGACTACGATCACAGAGACGTACATCCGGGTACTTGTTTTCGTAAAAACGAGGCATAATGGGCTAAGTCTACGCTGACAAGTCAGAGCTGTTTCGTTGACTTGATTTCAGTGCATCGGTACTCACTGGTAGCTACGACTGTCAGCTTCCTTCCTAGCGATCTCCTGCACTCACCTGTTCCCTTTTGTTCTTGTTCTATCCTCTTCTGAATGCTAATCTTGATGCTAATACTGACTTAGATTTGTTAGTGGCACTTTGACAATGGGAACCTGTCACAAGGGGTTAGTGATCAGGTCGCCACCTTGATTCCGCCATGTGTACTAACCCCCACCTCGCGGCTACACGTGCAGCCGGTCAGGTGCACCTCGGCCGGGACAAGAGACCGGCCGGTGTGTACGCAGCTATCTTATTAGAAAGAAGAGTGAAGCAGTAACAACAGCAGCTCACTTTACTACCACCACCCGCTAAAAGAAAAGCAATGATCGCAATCCTTCGTCCAGCAGTCACACGCACTACACTCGCATTCAATCTCCGCAGAACCATGGCAACCGCAACAGACAAGCTCGTCATTCCGACCAAGTCGCCTTCTGGTACAGTCAGCATCTTGACGCTCAACAGGCCTAAAGCGCTCAATGCTCTTTCATCCGCATTGTTTGAAGAGCTCAATGCCGAGCTTGATGCTGCTGAGGCTGATACGAGTATCAGGGCTATTGTTCTTACCGGTGGTGACAAGGTCTTTGCTGGTCAGTTCAATTCCACTGAAGAAATGTAGCTGATCATCAGCCGGTGCTGATATCAAGGAGATGAAGGACAAAAAGTGTCAGTGGTTTACTGCCTAGGTTGCATAGCGAGACTAATCTACAGTCGCCGAAGTATACAAGACCAACTTTCTCGGCTCATGGACTCGCGTCTCACGCATGCGCAAGCCCATTGTCGGTGCCGTCGCAGGCTACGCCGTAAGTTCCTCCTCTCCCGCCGTGCCTTCTTCCTAACGTCGTAGCTCGGCGGAGGCTGCGAGCTGGCCATGATGTGCGACATCCTGCTCTGCACACCAAACGCCACATTCTCCCAACCCGAGATCACCCTCGGCATTATTCCAGGCGCAGGTGGCACTCAACGTCTCACGCACTTGATCGGCTCCAAGCGCGCCATGGACCTAGTTCTCACGGGCCGCAAGATAACTGGCGTCCAGGCAGGCGAATGGGGTCTCGTCTCTCGTGTTACTGAAGAAGGCGAGAGCGTTGTGGAACAGGCTGTCAAGGTTGCGGAGAAGGTTGCGAGCTTTGGTGAAATCAGTGTGCAGGCTGGTAAAGAGGCCGTCCTCGCTGCGGACGAGTTGTCGCTTCAGGAGGGTCTTCACCTTGAGAGGAGGCTTTTCCAGCAGTTGTTTGCTACTGCTGATCAAAAGGAGGGTAAGTCTGATAAGCCACTTTTGAATGTGCTGAACGACAGGTATGGGTGCTTTCGCCGAGAAGCGCAAGCCAACTTTTACGCACGAGTAGAAGAGATGCATGCAGTAGAAGAGTGCGTGTTCACACCTCTCGAGATCACCCTATTGAATTGAGCTTCTTCAGGTTTAGCTTGCATATGAACGTTGGCATAATGACTTGAGCTCATGCCGAACAATCTACGGTCGCGACATGTTCTGTATTGACTACTGACACTGTACCTTACGATAGTCTCAATATGGCGGTACCTCATCTTTGTTAATTCAAAACCTTGGAACGGTAATAGCGCAATGTCCGGTACCCAACCGCAAGCGCAACGCCACACACCCTGCAGGGCCTGATCTTGCCGTGCGTGCACATTGTGCGTCGACACTCCTGACTCGCTTGCACTCAGGGTCATGGTACCCTCATCCCTCTTCCAAGCGGGCGAAGCGGCCACAGTCATCACGTGATCTCGAATTTTCCCAAAACGCCGCGGCGTTATCGCTGCCCCCGCTTGGTATAAGAGGACGCTCAGCAGCTGGTCTTCTCTTCAATCGAGTACGTCCACACTTCCCCTCCCGCAAAGAATAGAGCGCTGACAATCCTAGACATACTCTGCAGGATTTCTGTATAGTCACTGTCTCGTTCACGCTAGTTTACTCTAGTCAACCTATTTACTTCGAGGTGATGATCTACCACTCCCCCGGCTCTTTCACGGAGACGTTTGGGTACTTGCTTTAGGGCGAGCCCATCGAAGAAGCTGGCGGTACAGTAAGCGAGCACCCTTTATTGGGCGCTCGAGCATTGGACCGTGGGCCAGGGGGATGTTTTCTGATCGAAGCTCTTTTCATCCAATGTTTTTCTCATTCTTTGTGAGTAGCTTCTCTCCTTCATAGCATGTTCATGCATCTTCTACATCCTTCTACACCTACTCTGATGACCCGAGTGCATTTGGCTTGAGGATCTCTTGGCTCCGTCATGGAGCACGGAGATCGCTGCTGAAAAATTCTCGCTACCTTATAAACTTTTGTCTGATACCTTCTTCGCTCCTGCCTCTTCTTTGAATGGTCGCTGATGACTGCAGGTTGATTCTTTCACTGTATGTCCCTCGTAGTACCTTCATGTATGCTTTGCCTGTTATTCTCACTTCACCGTTGGCGATCACACAAAATTATCTTCCGTTCCTGAGCGCACGTGACCCCGAAGTCATGTCAGCTCTGCAGCCCCTGCGGCACTGAGTCCGCTTCAGGAAACGCTGTGTTGTATCTAACATGCTAAGGAGATGACTATTAGTTAGATGATTAGAATGATGTAAGCAACGACGGTCAAAGACTTTGATTTCTCGTAAGGTGCCGAGCCAGTCAAAAAATTAACGTGGCCCGATGCATAGTTTACTGTTAAGACTACAACGGCATCTAATCGTTTTTGATCCCCTAACCTTCGTTCTTGATTAATGAAAACGTCCTTGGCAAATGCTTTCGCAGAAGTCAGTTTTCCGGCAATCTAAGAATTTCACCTCTAGCACCGGAATACTAATGCCCCCAACCGTCCCTATAAATCATGATGACAGGGTAATAGCACGCGAGAGTTCATATTGTCCGTGCTGTTTGCCACCTGAAAAATAATCAAGTTATTTGATTAACATCGGGGTGACTCGCCTGCACCGGGATGATGTGATGCATTGCGGAGGTCTTCTTCAACGGTCGCGCCGAAAGTCACGCCCATTCGCTCATGCAGTAGACATCTACATCTGTACATCTATGAACATAATTGTCGTCAAAATCATTTACAGTTTCTGAATCTCAGCACGAGCCTGCGGCCTTCATTACATACCGTCTCGCACATTTCACACACTGTGCGTCCGGGGTCTGCACGTCAGTATGCGCGAATGCTTGAAACGCACCGTTGACATAAGTACAAGCGGGACAGACTGCTTATTAGCTCTGACTGAAGCAGATATGACTCACTCTTCTCCGTGATGACGGGTTTGCTCGAATGGATAGCTGGGAGCGCTCCACCCACCAAGGCTGTTCCCCCAAAGCCACCTTCGTCGTCTGCTCGCGGACGAGCTTGCTCGGCATCAAGCATCTCAAAGTCGTCATCTACCTCGATCGAACCAACCTCGAGCATGTGGATTCGATCCGTCGACAGCAAGCCGATAGCCGTCGTTGACGCGTCGTTGTCGTTCAGCTCTTCGCCGCAGAGGAACAATCGTTGTAGCCATGGCTGGACTTGGCACGCTTTTGTAATCTGACGCGTCAGCAAAGCAGTGAGGTGTGATGAACAGCGTACCGATTTTTTGATATCCATGACCGTCTCACCTTTGGTAATTTGAATCTTAACTGGCGGACGAGTCTTACTGCGCTTGGCAGCTTGCCGACCGTATGTTTGCGGTTTGGCGAAGGAGACTTTTCGTTCTGCAGTCTTGCCATCGAATAAACTCTCGACATCAGTATCTGTATCATGCAGAAAAACCGTGATAGCTCTGGTTTGGTACTGCGATGCCCTGGTGTCAGTGTAGTCAACCGAGCAACGTACTCTTCGCGACGACACGGCTCGCAGACTTCCACGCTACACTGGTCGATTGGCGTCACTTGGCCAGGTCGAGGGTTCGAGCCGATCTGAACGCAGACCTCGCGTACGCTTCCATAGCTAAAGTCAGCGTCGTCGTAAGATTTCCTCACAGCTCAATCAGAGTCTCCCAGACTGGCGCTGCGATCTGCCAGCAGACCGGAGGCACGAGCAAAGTGTAGCGAGGATCAAAGCGAAGCAGGTCGTGCTGGCAGAACAAGCTGCTTGTGTCCAGAATAGGCCGAGATTTGCGCTGCGGAGCTTGCTGCCACGCTCGCCACTGGTCAATGAAGCCACACGGAACGAGAAAGATGGGGTCTTCCATCGGATATGACGTCTTCTCATCGAGATTAGACTTTGTGAGCAGCTTTAGGCGGTTCTGGAAGTCAGCTTCATCACCAGTGGCAACTAACCTTCTCGAGCTTGACTTGAGCCTGGTTCTCTTGCGCGTCTTCGTTGCTGAATGAAGTTTCGGTGCAGATAGAGCATTCTGCTGCGTCGGTCTGGTGGGCAAAGAAACCGGGCAGCCATGCCTGCAGAAAGTCGTATGCCTACGCCGTCAGCTCTCCCAAGTGTTTCCAACCCACACCCTGTGAAATGAGAAAGGTCTTGCCGTCGTCGAGCTTGGCTCCGTGATGACACTTGACTTCGCTGAGATACGGCTCCACGTCCTGAAGCATTGGCCTCCCAGTGACTTTGTCGATTGGCAAAGTCCACTTGCGCCAGTCTGCCATCAGCGCAGACGCTTATCATACTCACTGTTCAGCCACGCTTTCGACACCAAGTACTGCGTCCCATCATCGACCCCCACAAGCTCATTGAAAACTCGAAGTTCCTCGGTACGATGATGCTTGGATTGCCTCGCTGTTTCTCAGTCGCAGAGAAAGGAAAAACTAACCTTCGAATTCATCTACCACGCACTCTTGACAAAGATCATCAATCTTGAGCGGAGGCGTGCCGACGAAGCCACAATTCGTGAGCGCAATCATAGCAGACTGATGTCAGTAGTTTCTAGATCACAGCTTACCTCCGTGATCAGCTTGTAGCTGCTGGTCGTGAATAGCGATAATCGCCCGTGCTCGCACGTCAAGGGAGTGTTGTCCGCGTCGTACGCCATTGCAGTCATAGAAATTTCCTCTTGGAGGTTCAACGAAGGTTTCTGAGTCTTGGAAATCTCGAGCATTTGGGAGCCATTGGTCTTGCCATTTGGCAGTGACTCTTGCTCGACAATGACATCAGACTTCAACTCGTGATGACCATTGACAGCCGTGTTAGTGCGAGACACTTCTATCTCCGATATGAGTGTGCGTTCGACACTTGGTGGCCCAACATCAGCCAGAGAGCCATTCGAGAAGCCAGGCTTGGAGTCTTCAAGCTTGGCGGCGTCTTCATAGAGTGTGACTTCAAGATTCAACCACTTCTGAAGGTCATCTGTGCTGACGACTTGGTCGCGCTGAGACGTCAGCCAGTGCACCGCAATCAGTACACACCGGCTCGTCAGGCTTTTGCAGAGCTTCAAAGACAGAGTCGCGCATAGCCTTGACGTCCTCAGCAGCAGCATCAATAGCTTTGACTCTGACAATCAGCACCGTCTGTTCGCAGTAATCACTCACTCATCTTTAAAGATCGAGAACTTGGCCTTGAAGTCCTCATTCAGCTTCTCGACCGATGCCAGGATCTCGGCTGATGGGCATCGGAGATCGGCAGTGTTGTTATCAGAGTCTTTGCGTCGGGTGTACAGCAGAAGGTAGGCGTCCTTGGACGAATGCTGGCTGATTATTCAGCGAGGCTCTCGCTTGGAAGATCATACTTTTCCGTAGAGAGTTTGACTGTACGCTGAGACTGCTTCTGATGACTGTCAGGCGACGTCTTGAGTCTCTTGGCGCTGAGTCGTCAGGTATTCACACAGTCAGTCGACATACCCAGAAGATCCATCATCATCTACTGCAACAGTACGCTTCTTGATGGGTGTGAATTTGCCATTTGCCCTTCGAGTCAGTACCACCTTGACAATGAGGCAAAACGTACAACTTGAGCATGGTTTTGTCAGACAGATTCCCGGGCTTGGTGATTTCCTCGACCTCTTCATCATTGCAAAGAAACCACTTGTCAAGTCTGACAAATCAGCCTCAACCATTTATCCTTTTCATCAACTCACTCGACATCATAAACCTCGCAAACAAAGTGACCACGCTGCGCCTGCTCATCAGCTCACCCCTTATTTCAAAGACATACATTCGTTCCTCGATGCGTCACGATCGCCGAAAGCTCATACCAATCATCCACCTGCACACCCTCCACAAAAGGCTTCATGTTAATTACACCTGGAAACGTGATGGTATCTTTGCACTTTTTCCGTGAGAACGAGTACGGGTCAAAGACGAAGCGGAGGAGTGAAAAGTGGAGGACGGGTGGGAGACGTTTGAGTTTGATTCGCCTGATGGCGTTGCAGAGATTGCCGCACTTGGAGCAGCGGTATCTGTTTGTCAGCTGGAATGGGCGGATGAGTGTGCATACTTGTTGTCGCCTTCGAGTGCTTCGTCTCCTAGCAGCACCTGGAGTCTGTCGGCTAGCGACTCGTCTTTCTGAGAACATTCAGCTCCAGTCCCGGAACCAGAGTAGGCAACTAACTCCTAGCGCTAGTTCTAGCTCCGTGAAAGCAGCTTCACAGTCAGCATCTTCTGCTTTGACCACTCACTCTCTCGCTCGCTGTCCGCTCCACATCCTTTGCAGAGCGTCGAATAAGCCAGCTTGCCTTCAAACTCATCACATCAGCTTCCTGCTCACAACGAGCTCAGGACGCACACGATCCTTGATGACAGTCTTGAGTGCCGGATCACTTTGAGACTCAAGTTCGCGAGCGATCAAGCTCATGAATAGCTTTGAGAATCTCCATCGTCAGCAATGGCAGAGAGCAATGAGACATACTCGGAAGCGTCTTGCTGACTGCCTTTCTCCAGACGCAGCGACTCGACCAAGCTTGATGGATCGTAAACTGCTGATGTAGAGTGTTCTAGAGCCGCAAACGTCGTGGCGAGGTGGTGAATAGGAGCATCCTGCCTATCAGCTTGGTGGCTGGTGATGGTTTATGCAGCTGACCGGCGTTGAAGGCTTGCAGCTGTACACTCCTAAGCGCAGGATACGATCTCGGAACCACACCTGACGTCAGCTCATTCCCTGAGCGTCTCGAGCATACTTGAATGAAGGCATTCGCCTGAGGATATGTCAGCATCTACCGATGAGCGTGAGACTGAACACACGTAGCAGGTAGCTCCGAGATTCTTGGATGTCAGCTGCAGAGACAATACGCGCATTACTTACCCTTAGACCGACAGGCATGTCCGATTTGCGAGCGAGCTCCTCGGGGTCATTGGGATGTACTATTTTGATCGGCTTATTCTGGAGACAAAGTCAGCAATGTCAGTGAATGAAAAGCACATACCTTGAAGCTGTAGCAGTACGGACTTGTACATTTCTTGCCAGCACAGGAACATAGGTTCTGTAAGCCTGCAGCTCGACGGACGTGCTCAGAAGTGATAGCTTGTGCGTTGGGTATTTCCGAAACCCATGACCAGTCTGTAGCCAGTTTGCGCGGCGGCATGCTACTCTGTGAGCTCTCTCAGGTGGTATGAGAGGATGATGGCAATGTAGCTAGAGCTCTACGCAAGTTAAGGCACGGCCGCGGAATGCATTGTGTCAAGGTTCCATGTGATAACTTGCTAGCGTAATGATTGAGTTCCTAGCACTCTGGCGGTGCCACATTTCGATTGCGGGCGAGTCTTAAAAGCCGTTTAACGCAAGGCAGATCAGACCGAGGAAGCCACGCAGAGGAGGCAGGCTGCTCGAGCAGTGACAACAGCATCATACCTACCAGTTGTTCCCAGCTCCTGACTGCAGCTCAAGCGTAGCACCAGTCAGCCTTGTTTGTACCCCTCACTTAGTAAGAGAGTCGACCTCGGCATGAGTTTATCTTTCCACCCACGTACCAAAAGTACAATACTTACACAGCATGGGGATCTTTGATTTCCTACCATGCTGCGGCCCACGCGCCGGTAAATCAAAAGATACAGCTTCCGTGAGTCCCTCTTCCTCCCTTTCACTATTACTTCTAACGTCTCTTCTCAGCCAGCTGAATCCGCAACCCTCCTGAATCCAAACCGACCTTCCTCCATCTTCTCCGAAGACGTCGTTTCGTATGGCGCTGTTAACGGTGGTGCACCTGCTGAAGATCCGACGGGCATGAGTACGGCCGAGAGAGAAAGGATAGAGGCTATCGGTCGTGACGTTGGCAAGTGAGTTTCATAGACCTCCATTGTGATCTTGTCAGTGCTGATGATAAAAGTCATATGCTGCCTATTCATCTCTCACCACGGTCCCTTCATCCCAATAATTCTCACTCGCAATCCCAATCCCATTCGCGTACGCGCTCGTCATCGCATTCATCAAGGCCTGAATCCCCTTCTCCCTCCAGGCCAGAGACTGTACCCGTCGGCTCGACTCTGAGTCCTACGAGCACAAAAGTAGCAACACCCACTGCTGAACCCACTTCACCTACACCTACCGCTTCTGCTGCATCCGCAGCCCCGGAGCAAGCAGCCAAGCCCGAAGAAGAGACAGTTACGCGAAAACAGCTATTCGTCAATGGCAACAGGGGTCGCGGACGCGGTCGTGGACGAGGCAGAGGAAAGGGCAGAGGCAAGAAGTAAAAAAAGAGAGACTACACACACGTCAACCATCCCGCAGCAGATGTTGTATAATGAAAAAATGCATTGCACATGTCCATTCAATACATTCGACGGTCGATTTTCTGTGCATTGTACGTGCGCTTGATGTCAGTCGAGTCTGTGCAAGAACACGTACGTAGGCGGAGAATGCGAATGCAAGGAAAGCGAGCACGCCGATAGCCTTTCATCGTCAGTTCCGTGCGACCCGCACGAGGGTAGCTCACCTTGAGAATGAACAAGAACCACGCTGCCGCACCACTGTTACTCCGCCTGGCACGCTTCAGAGGTTTGTTACTCGAGTCACCCGACAAAGGCGACTGCGCTCCATGAACACCAGCGTGCAGCACAGCGCTCGACGTCGAAATAGACACAATACTGCCGGGTCAGCACATCCGACAGCGGTCTAGACGTACTCGTGAGCGTCGGAAACGTCACCTGTCAAAGCACTAAAGCCGACATAAGGACTGTCGGGCAGCTCGGCATTGATCTCAAAGCAAGTCGTCCATTCATCCCATCGCTGGGTATGGAGCTTGAGCTGCAGACATCAGATCATATCTCAAG
Organism: Holtermanniella nyarrowii; assembly: GCA_001600035.1. NCBI lineage: Eukaryota > Fungi > Basidiomycota > Tremellomycetes > Holtermanniales > Holtermanniella > Holtermanniella nyarrowii. Next base: position 1,215,769 of record BCIT01000004.1, on the reverse strand, counting down.
GGTGCTGTTTGACGTGCCTGAAGCATCTTGCCCTTGATGTATGTCAGACGAGCTTTTGTGGATACGTCGCGCCGCCTAAAGTTTTCCTGCATGTCAGCAATGTTGCTGAATTGCAAGAGCTCACGGAGCAAGCAGCGAGCTCGTGAGCGGCATTATCATGATCATGGTCGTATGCCGTCTTGCCATCTCCCAGCATGGCTGTCACGCGAGGCCACTGATACGCATGACGAGCGTTGGCGTAGCTTACGCTATCAGTATTCATGAACAATCATAATAGCTTGACGTACGTGTCAAAGAAGATACCAAGACCCTTGAAGTAGTCTTGCACATCAGCATGGTAGCGACGAGCATGTTCAGGACGTACCGACACTGCCAAAGACAGGTCCGGGCTTAGCACGGTCTGTGGTGAACCAAAGGGCGAAACCATCTCCAAACAAGTTTTGAGCTTTTCCATCGACCTGTCATCAGCGTAACTCCTTTTGACGCATGGGTCTCACCTTGAACTCGATATCCATCTGCCAGTTTGGTGTAGTTAATGGCAATCTACTCCATAGCCAGCCCATTTGGGACGGCTTGTCTTGCGTCAAACGAACATGTTTGTTCGTATTCTGTCGACGTCAGCTTGTCGTCTGCTGAAGCAAGGCATACGATATACGCGTCGCCTCCAAAGTCCCACCTGTGCGTTAGTGCCATACGTTCTGAAGCTTACCATCGGTTCTGCAGATCACTGTCCACATAAGGCGGGAAAAGTGTATGTGTTCTCAGCGGCACCGTCTTTCTATCAGCATTACGCGTCCCCATCTTCGCACCTTCTCGATCAGACCCTGCAGAGAATCTTCTCCAGTCTCGTCCTCAGCCGCGATAACGCCCCTGCCCGAACCAAACGTCAAAGCCAAGACTGCAAACCCAAAAGAGCTCCAGCGCATCGTATACCGTTGCGTTCGTTATCGTTTCAAGTGTCGTCGCGTCAGAGCGAAGCAAGGTATATCTGACCTTGGCGCCTGATCGTAAAATGGCGATGCTAAGATCGCTTCCAATGAAGAGATGGAAGGCGAGGCCCCGGCGCACCAGCTGCTGCTTGCATTCGAGCTCCTAGCCTGCACGTGATGTCGAGCTCGCGTTGCTGCAGCTGCAGCAGCCAGCTAGCACACGTCCATATCAACCTATATCGTGAGGCCGGCCTTATCTCTTCCATCATGTCTATCACCGGACGGCTGCGAAAATTCGGCGGAAAGCAGCTGTCTTTGCAACATGTAAGCTCCTCAAGGTACGTCGTCTGACGATCGCAGTTCTTGTTACAGAGCTCCATGGTGCATGCTTACAGATCCGCTGTCCGAGCTACGAGGCGTGGGTGTTATCAAAGACTTTGTCAAGCTGATGTACAGCCCTTCCTGATTCCAAAACCCGACGAGAGACATTGGACTGGATGAGAGCCGACTTGCAGCGACTAAAGGACATTACAGACTTGGTGAGTTTGTTCATATTAGAGAGAAAGAAGCTAAAGAACAGGGTACACTACAGTCCAACCTGTCTGCATTCCAGCGAACGGTCAAGCAGCTCGTGCCGAGTCTGGGTCTGGGTGATCTACATGCAGCAGAAGGTGCCAGACTCGTCGGGCGTCGACGTTGAGCACACTCGTCCATCATCGTTAGATTTGTATTCATCTGTCCACTATGCAACTCATGATCATATCATACAAAGCGTGTCATTCATCGTCGTCCTTGTGCCTCGCCTCTACTCAAGCCACAGGCGGCCTAGCAGTCGGCATGATCCTAGTCTTGCCACCAGGTGTAAAGCTACCCAGATCCTGACTCGGCAATCTCCAGCCCTCGCCCGTCCCTCCCATACTGTCCACAGTCGCCTTGACCATGCCTATCCGCCCATGCGGTCCCTCGACATACTCTTCAACATCCTTCCACCCTCCATCCGTACAATCTTCGACCTCGACTCGCACTTCGTCAGTCTGCAGAATGATTTCTTTGCCGTTCTCTCTTCGGCTGGCACCGTTGACTTGTAGTAGTTCGAGAGCACGGATGAGGTCCGAGGCCAGAGGGGCGGCGTTCGGTGCGTCTTCGACGATAGGTTGCCAGCCTTCAGGTGGGGAGCCTGGAGGTGAGATGAGGAAGTTCTTGCTTTGGGCCGGCGGTTGGAGGTGTTGGTCTGCCGCCTCGGCTTCTAGGTCGGTCGGTGGCAATGCATAGAGACGAAGGACAAGGCTGTGAGTGTTAACGACAGTCCACAAATGCGATATACATACCTGTTGGCTTTATAAGACCGCTTTCTTTGAGCAAAGTAAGGACCAGCAGGATTCTGCTTCGTGCTACCACCCGTCTCTCCCTCTTTGCCAGCATCAAGATCCAGCTCGAGCCGGTCTCCTTCAGCTTTCGCCCTCATAGCCTCAATCTCCGAAGCATAGACAACAATCACTCTGCCAAAGCCCTTGACAGGTGCCCAGACTTTGATCTCGCCATACTGCTCGTAGTAGCTCTTCAGCAACGCCAGGACCGGCGGCGAGAAGAGCGCCAAGTGCGGAAGAAGCAACGCGAGGGTATTAGTCGCCTCGTCTGGCATGCTTGTTGCGTCTAGAGATGGTGGTGTTGGGATGTCAATAGCTCTTGGGACGGTCATGATTGGTGTAATGACTACGTGGTCGCTCGACACAAAGGAGTTGTGCATGCTGCGCAAACAATTGTTACGTAAATAGCCGTTGAAGGTGGAGGAGATCGCCGCTCGTTTTCTCAACTGCAACGTCCACAGACGTTTGTGAAGCACACCGCATCGCGTCTCGATGACCTCTATAAAGAGCTATACATCATAGGAACGATCGGAGAGCGCAGAGGAAAGTCGAGCGTCCAATTGAAACAAGAGAACTCGACGGAGGCCGCTGCAAAGGACTTGTCTCTCATGAGAGTACCGAGAACCGAGTAGTATAATGTGGCTAAATCATTCAAATACACGCTACCTTTTGCTCATGGAAAGGCATAGATGCCAACTGCTTCGAAGCGCGTTCCTTGTCCAGTTTCAAGTTCCACTTTCCACAGCGCTTCGAAATTCTGTAGCCATGGCACAGGCGCCAGTATTACAATTCGACTTTCGTCGTCGTGATCACAACAGGGTACATGACGTGCACTCATGAAATTACGATCCTGTGTCTCATCATCACCCTTGTCGCCCGCCCTTGTCCCCTTCCCTTGTGCCTAGCCTTCCTCTCTTGTTCTCCTTTCGGTAGCTTCTAGGGGCAGACTCATTGGTGATTCGAGCATCGACGACCTACAAAGGGCTTCACCACGCACGTCGTCAAAGCGAAACCACAGAACCTCAGCAACCATGACAGCTCATTCGGAAGAAGATCCTGGAAAAAGCTGGAGGCGCTGTATCTTTCTCCTAAGTTCAGGTGTCACCTGGACGCCTGTGAAGGAATTGATTTCCGTTTGCATAAAACCCAGCCCTGATCCACTGATTATGAAGTGTACTACCAGTAACAAGGTGAAGACGACATACTGTGGATTTGGCTCTAGCAACTTGGATGGCACCGAAGAGGGTATTATTTGCACGTTCATCTCGCGGGTGTGCGGCAGCGATAAGGCCTCATGTGGACACGGTGAGAACTACGTTCGAACATTTGAGCCAAATGGCCAGCATTCCGCTTGTTAGCAAACAGAATCTATACTTACCTTACGAACGCCCGAATGAAGAGCTCAAAGCTCAGACTGGATGTATCATGTCCGACGCCGCCAAGTGTCACTGCAGTCACTGCTAATGAGCTCAGCTTTTTGTAAGGAGTGAAATGCTGCATGACTGACACCTACGCCACCGTACTCGTCTCTGGCTCCAGCTCGTCCGCCAAACTCCACCTTGCCATGTCTACGACCTCGACCTCTACAGCGCGCTGCGCACCCCAAGCCTTGATCGCATCCGCTACCGTCGCCGCTTCTCCTGCACTCGGGAACATCATCGGTTGCTGCTGCAACAGAAATTCTGCCTCTCCCTCTGCATCAGTACCCGCAGGCGCCGAGATACCTTTCGTAGGAAACCCAACAACCTGACGGGCAACTGTACGTGCAAGTGTCGAGAGCTCCGACTCGAGCTGCAAGCCCGCTTCTGTCCCTCCCAACATACGAGCGATGGGTTTAGCGGGGTCGACAGACCTGACGGCTAGTACGACAAGAGCGCCGAGCTTGCCTTCGGTGCCTGCTGGTGAGATTGCGCCGTGGACGTAGACGCCAGGAAGGAATTTGACGTCTGGGCTGGAGGGAAAGGGAGCTGCGAAAGTGACTGCTCGGCGAAGCTTGATATTTTCGCCTGTTTGAGTGATGGTAGATGTCAGTGTCTGTGATAGTGTTGGAGGTGGTGAGGATGATGAAAGGACGGAGAGGTCGGCGGCGGATGAATCGGCATCAGGGAATGTGATGAGAGGAGCAGATAGTAGTGCAGATGTAGGAAATGCCCTGATCTTGGCCGAAGTTGAAGAGTTCGGACTCGCCTGCGTCATCTCGAGATTCTCAGGAACGTCCAAGAATGCAGCCGTCCTAGCAACACCGCCCACAGCGTCCCCAAACACCTTGTTCCTCGCCACGAAATCCGTCTCACATCCAACATGTACCATGGCCGCTCTCTTCTTGCCAAGTACAGAGACAGCAATCAAGCCTTCATCAGCTGTGCGCGACTCGACTTTGGCTGCTTTCGCGAGTCCTGACGTCGCCAAGTCGGCTTCGAGCCATTTCAGAGCTGCTGGAATGGAATTTTGGGATTGAGCCAGAGCCGTTCGGGCTTTCGCCAATGAGACTGGTGTTTGTTTCCGCAGCTCTGCAATGAGGGCGATGGGTGGCTTTGATTGCTCGGCACTGATGGTTAGACAAGTCTCGGATAACAGCTTACTATTTCGACGACGAGGCAAAGCAGCGAGCAGAGGGTTGTGAAAGCCTGGCTGCTGGCTGAACGCGCGCTACCGCAGACAGGGCAGAGTAAAACCTCATGTTTTCGGGAATTGGCAGCTGAAGGCTCGCAGGAGTGGAGGTGTCAACGTCTGCAGTCAAAAGTCAAGCTCGCTTGTGCCTGGCCAGGTAGGCGCGCGAAGCTGTCAAGTCCAGTGTGCCTGCTGGTATTGTGGCGAAACACATATCGAACTGATTCTGAAAGATCGGCGCCAAGCAGACCATGACTCAAAGTAATCATCCCTTGAATAACAGCACGAACCATATGCTACTGCGCTTCATTGTGAGCCACTGAGCCGCTCGTTCCGGTGCGAACTCGATCCGGAGTTCAGACCTGGAAATCACAGTACAATCCATCATTCATCTCAGAGTGTGGTACAAATTGATCGTAGCTCGCACACAGCAGTCTTCTGCACGCTGAGCCAGTCACTACGCCCCGTCGCACGCGTTCGGACCACCTTGCCCGACTAGCAACTTTGCAACGCCCCCGAGCTGATTGGCCGTCACGCCACACACAAAATTCTAATTTTACCTAAGCTTCACCCCTTTCTTCGCGTGCGCTAATAAAGCCGCTCAGCTATCGATAAACCATCAATCCAATTCAACCCAATCCCAGAATTTCAACAATGGCCTGCTGTGGAGGAAACGAGTCTGGTAAATGCTGCGGTGGTAAAGGTCGTTCATCCTCTTCGTCTGGCTCTGCGACAGAGTCAACAAAGGTGACTGTGACGGGGGATGAGTCTGTTGCGTTGCCTTCGAGGAAGCATAAAGGAGGAGCAGACGTGACGCCTGTGTGGTCTCTTCAGGCCGCTGGGCATGGTCAGGGATCTCGGTCGCCTAGTCCGACGCCTTCAAAGCGTCGTGATCAGGTCGAGAGGTTGTTGGATGACCCTGTGCCGCTTGCTTCTAAATGCGCGGCTCATGGTCGCGAGGGAGGTGTCTGCTGTGAGTTGCTTGAACGTGCGAGGCGAGGGCTGATGTGATAGGCAAGGATTTGAAAGGCGATGATGAGAGGACATTGATTGATCCTGATATCGTCCGCGACGTGTGAGTTTAAAATTGAAGACAAAGATCCCACGCTAACGTGCAGAATCATCGGTCTTTCAGATGGGTTGACTGTGCCGTTCGCTCTCACTGCTGGTCTTTCCTCAATTGGTTCAAGTCGTCTCGTGGTTCTCGGTGGTCTCGCAGAGTTGATTGCTGGCGCCATCAGTATGGGTCTCGGCGGCTACCGTACGTCCTTCTTATCGCCTTTCACAAAACTAACGAGCAGTCGCCTCCCAAGCCGAAATGGATCATTTCCACTATCTCCGCCGGCAAACCCACGCCCGCGTAGCCCGATCATGTTCAGGCGAAATGGAGCGTGAAGTCCACGGTATCCTCGGACCCGTCGGCGTCGAAGAATCCCTCTCGCGTCTCGTCGCTGAATCCCTTCGCGAAGTGGAAGAAGACTTGTGTAGAGAGGTTGGTGAGGGAGAGGAATGGGATACGGCTGTGGGTGGTGATCAGGGTGTTGTGCGTCCTGGCCGCGGCGCAGGCGCTGGGACACGGGGTGAGGCGCAAAAGGGGTTCTTGGCTAGCTTGGGTTTGAATAAAGCGCCAAAGGGACAGGAAGAGGAGAATGGGGGATTGAAATGGAGTGAGGATGTCGGATTGACTGCTTTCTTGCTGAAATTCGGCGAAGGCATGGGTGCGTCATCTACCTTTATTCACTGCATCACTAACATGCATCACAGAGGAAGTCCCGCGCTCACGTCTCTACATTTCAGCAATCACCATTGGTTTATCCTATTTCATCGGTGGTCTCGTCCCTCTCGTCCCCTACTTTTTCGTCTCTACAGCTACCACCGGCCTGATCGTCTCGTCCATCTTGACAGGCGTGATTTTGTTGATCTTCGGCGCTTTCAAGACGTACTTTACCGGTGCTACGGGTGGTGCGGGAGGTTATGCTTGGGGCGCGATTTCAACCATGTTGGTAGGTGGTTTGGCGGCGGGTGCTGCGTTTGCGATTGTCAGACTGCTTGAAGTGCACGAGTAGGGTCGATTGCGTAGGGATTATGAATGCACACTTGCATTGGCATGGAATGAGACCTTGGCTTTGAGCTTAAGCTTGTCGCAGGAATACCGAGTCCGGCTTTGCTAGCGCTCTTGGCATTCAGCTAGCATTGAGATAACACGTGCATGACGAGAGTGGCGGTGCGATCGCGCGTGGCTTGTCGGATAAGGTGCGGCTGTGACCCTGAGTCTTTCTCTCGGCGCCTACAAGCTGGCAGAATCAGGGAAAAAGAACAAATAAGGGGGCATCGACGTAGCTCATACATAGTCATCACTATCACCAGCTCTCAACAGTCAACCAACACAAACAACAGCGTCGATCAAAGGATCGCAACAGTTTGCAAGAAGGCCAGGCGTCATAATCGACTCCGCAGCGCAATCTCGACGTTTTTTAACCTCCACTTGATTTCGCTTGAAGGATTCCAACAAGTTAACGGTGATAAACAAAGAGAGAGATGTTCAAGACGAGAAGAGAGATGAAGAGGGATATGCAAGCTAGGCAAGATCCAGGAGAGAGTGGGGTGGCCAGTGCTAGTGCGCCGCCTGTGAGCGCTGCACCGAGTGCTGAGCCGTCAGTGGAGCCATCAGTGGCACCTCCAGCCTGTGAGTTCTTCTTGCGTTTCATTCTGTTTCATCGTTTTGCATCGCATCTACGTGCATTCCTCCTTCAAACCATAGCAGCTTGCTTCCGTCTGAATTCTCGAAATTCCCAGTCCAAAAGCGGCGAGTGGCGCCATTCGAATTGGTTACTTGACCATTTTAATGGCATTAGGATTTATTTCCTAATGGTGAATACCCTTACTCTTGGCCAATTGAAACGCTTCAGAGCTTAATTCTGGGCCGGTCTCGACGTGTTTGTCTGTTTCACTCTAGCACCTTTTGCATCTCAGAAGATTTACAAGACTGCAGAGTAGCAGAAAACACGCTAGAGGTTTAGCTTTCGAAATCACCCACCCTCGTCCTTCCTTATTTTTCTTCCTACCCCTCTTCTCCTTTGCTCATTGTTTTTCATCGCGACCCGAGCGTGAGAATCCATCATGGCTGAATGTGCGTATCACTTCTTTCTCGCGTTTGTGGCTGTTGGCTGCCTTGGCTGAGGGGAGGGTTGGCGGTGGATGTTATGAAGTGCGAATCGTGAGTGGATGGCATCCAGAGAGGATACGCGGCACGGTCGATGAATTCTCTAGCTCTTCGAAGCTATCAGAGAGGGTTGACTGTGCCGGAACACCCCTACGCGTCATTCGCTTGCACTCCCTTGGCATACCTCGTTTCAACGTCCTTTGATGTCCCTTGCGCGTGTACTGTGCGTTGTCGATATTTTGCACCGTCAAGGCGGTGCATTCTATGGATGCCACGAACAGCACAACGTCGCAGGCGGCGTCTACGCAATCTAGCACTAGCACTAGCACCAGCTCTAGCTCTGTGTCATCATCGGCCGATGTCACAGCGACGCCGACGGTGATAGTGGCAGCGGCAGCATCCGGGTCGAATGGGCCTTTGGTTGAGAATATTAAGGAAGTTGTTGCTGACGATGATTCCTCCTCCACTTCCATCTTTTCAACCCGATCTTCACCTGAAATTTCATCCTCATCCTCATCCTCGTCCTCTCCATCATCGTCCTCAACTCGACAAACGACTGTCAATAATACAGCTTCCGCCGCACCCCCTCCGTCTTCCGCCGCGCCCGAACCATCCGTCGCGCCATCTTCGGCAGCTCCTTCTCAGCCTCCGGCCTCTTCGGCTCAGCCTTCACCCGAGCCAAGCCCCGAGCCCAGTCAGGCTCCTTCTTCTGCTGCCCCTTCGTCTGCTGCCCCCTCTTCGGCCGCACCTTCATCTGCTGCACCGTCAAGTGAGGCGCCCAGCAGTCAGGCTCCTAGTTCGGCGGCACCTAGCAGCCAAGCTCCTAGCTCGCAGCAACCGTGCGTACTCCGTGACAGATGGATCATACTGACAAATCAGATCTAGCGACGCTCAGTCATCTGCGGCTCAGTCGTCGACAACAACTGTCACGACTACTGTACCACCTTCATCTCAATCCCAGTCGACACTTACGGTCACACCCTCTCAGTCTGCATCGGCTGGGCCTGGCGAGTCATCGACCGTCGTTGTCATCGTCCCGGGTAGTTCTGCTAGTGCATCGCGTACCGCCTCTGGCGTCGCGAGCGAGACTACGCTTGCTAGTGCTGTTGAAATCACGACCACGGACGCTCGCGGCTCAGTTGTGACTACCCGACCTCCCACTTTTACTTCTGAAATCACGACGACAGATGCAAACGGCGCCGTCATTACCGTCACCCAAATCGTCGTCAACCCTACTGGCGGTCTCAATGATGGCTCCTCGGGTTCCAGCTCGGGGTCCGGCTCGTCATTCTTCAACAACACTGGGGCCGTCGTCGGTGTCTTTGTCGTTGTCGGTATAGCTGGTGCTGCCATTCTGCTTGGTGCTGCCTTTTTGCTGTTCAGGCGGAGACGGAGGCAGAGGCTTGACCGCGATGTCGCTGCTGCTGCTGCCGCTGCTGCTGCTGCTGCCTCGCGCGCACCTTTCGACGACGATGAAGAGAACTCGGGTGGTCACACTTCTTACTCGTCAACGGGTCCTGCTATGACCCAGTACGGTGGCTACTATGCTGCTTCGGGCCCACCTGGCCAGGCGCTCGGTGGTTACGACTACGAGGACCCTGCCGGTGGTTACGATCACTATGCCCCTCCCCCTCCTGGTGCCGGTGGCGGCTATGACCGTTCGAGCGTTGGGACTGCTCCCGGCATGGCTGGCTTTGGCGGCGGTGACCACTTTGCTCGTCAAGCTGGACAAGAACCTCCCTTGCCCGGCCAGCACGGCCAAACCGACCCGTACTACCTTGACCCGAACGACGCATCGCAATACCACGATGATATTGGGTATCCTGGCCACGGCGATGACGCGTACGGTGGTTACGCACAAAACTACCCTGCGCAGCAGGATCAGGCTGGCATGACGCATGGCAACTCGAGTGAGGGCAGTGTTGTGGGTCAGAATGAGCGCCGGAGCGGGCTCAAGGTGAGTTTATTAAGCTTGCTAGGACCACGCTGATCTTTAGGTGACCAACCCTTCGGACGAGTGATTTCTTCTTCTCTGTATAGTATAGTTTAGCTTCTGTGGACATTATCTCCTACCATCTTTTCGGGCTTGCAATTGTGCGCGCGTGCGATGCATAACATCACGTGTCTTCTGATCGGGCCGACAAAGATCCGTTCGGGTCTCGCTTGTTCGCTTTTTAGTGACTTTATGGAGTTGTAGATGCCGGCGTCGCCCGTCTTGCCTTCTTCGTACAAGTATCAGCACCAGGAAGATAGTGAAAGTATTGCTAAAGTGAAAGAAACATTTGTGGAAAAGGCCCTACATAGTATGGCGGCTTCTTTGATCCTTGTTGGCGCTGCGGCGTTCATGGCTATCGGCGGCACTGTCTCCGCTGTATGTTGCTTTTCTTCGAGGTTGAGCTGATTAGATAGACTCAATTGGCAAGAGATAATGTCCCTCAGTTTGGGCAATATATCGCACCCAAGTCGTTTGCGGTGCTTGAGAAGGTCTTGCCTCCGCTTGAGCAGAATGGCTCAACTGTACGTTCTTTCCGAAAGCTATACCAAAACTCACGACTCAGCTCTTCATCCCACCTGGTTCCACGGTCGAATCACTTCGAGAACGCCCCTTTCTGATCTATGATGACGAATTCTATGCTGTGTTGGGCGATAACCCAACTTTGACATTGATCGGTCAAACAGATGGGGACCCCATCTTCCACGAGGCGAATGTGTGGCAAGTCTTTCACCTACTTGAGATCAGCTGCTGATAGGAAAGGTTCCCGCCGACGGACGAAATGTTCTTTGTGCAGAATGCAGGTGCTCTGGCTGCTGGGACGGGCTTGGCGAAGAGCGCCATCACGCAGAAAATCTCGTTGAAGGAGGCAGCTAGCGTTGCTGCTGCTGCTTCGGCTAGTAATTATGATGGTGCTGCTGGTTTTGTGAATGTGACTGTTGTGGATGCTGGCATCAACATTATCAATCCGAATGGTTCGTCTTCATGAGTCTTGGAGAGGCTGATGGGCCAGGCGCGACCAACTACAAAGACAAGCTGGCTTTCATGACCGAAGGTCAAGGGAGCGATATTCCTCCCACCATCACCCTCTTGAATCCCTACCCCCCTTACGATACAGAAAGTGCGTCATTTCACCATAAACGATCAACACTGACCCCTCAGTTATCTTGAACAATTACTTTGGCCGTCAATTCAACTCGCTTAACGACGCGGCTGTCAACCCTCGCAACAAGGAGATTTACTTTACAGATGTCACGTACGGCTTCAATCAAAACTTTCGTCCTGAACCTGGACTCCCGAATCAGGTTTACCGCTTCAACCCTGACACTGGCCTCGTGCGCGCCGTTGCGGATGCTTTCACCAAGCCGAATGGTATGTCTGATCAAGCGTGCAGAGCTCATGTCAGGTATCACTTTCTCGCCTGATGGATTCAAAGCCTATGTCACAGACACGGGCGTCGGCGATGGTCTGTTCGCATCAAACTACACTCGTCCCGCCGGAGTCTACCAGTTCGATGTCGATGCAGACGGTACCTGGGGTAACCGTAAACTCTTTGCATTCAGCGGCCACGGTCTCCCTGATGGCGTGCACTGCGATACAAAGGGCAACGTCTACACTGGCGTCGGTGACGGTGTCATTGTGTATAACCCTTCTGGCAAGTTGATTGGCAAGATCTATCTTGGGACGGGGGCGGCCAACTTTCAGTTTGCTGGGAATGGAAGGATGGTGATTTGTGCAGAGACGGAATTATATTATGTGACGCTGCAGGCGGAGGGAGTTGATATCTTCAACTTGGATTATAGTCAGACGACGTAGAGTGATGGGGAGGAAAGGGTGAAGAAGAAGCAGAACACGTTAGGAGATGTATGGATGAGGAGAAGCGGCGCTGGATGGAGACTTGAGGTGATCAGAGTGACTATGCTCCAGTCTCTTGTCCCATGGTCCACGATCGTGATGCGAAAGCGACACGCGAAGTACAGCTGCATCATTGTGCATCATTGCGGACCCACATCTCGTACCGATACTGCACGCCCTTCTCCTCCACAATCTCCCCCGGAACATCCCACCCCAGCCACCTCTGCAGCTCCGCATGCGTCGCCTGCGTCCACTCTTTTAAGCTCGTAAAATCCGTCAGGAACGTATCGCATTCGAAAGCGGGCGATACGATTCGCGTCAAGAGCACACGATCCACAACGCCCATCTCAAAGCCGAGGGTGTAGAGCTGCGCTCCACCGATCAGGAAAGTTCGATGCGTTATGGATGGGATAGCGGCAATAGCTGCTTCCATTGAGGAATGCGAAGTAGAGTCTTCTTCAGAGGTGCTGAGCGAATCAGCCGCTGCTTTCGTGCAAAGTGGGATGAGACGCACATGTCGATGCCTTTGGCGGAAACGACCAAGTTGGTTCGTCCCTTCAAAGGCCTGAATTTGGTAGGTATGCTCTCCCAGCTCTTACGACCCATGATCACAGCGTTCATTGAGCCCTCAGGCAGAGCCTGCGACTCGCCTGTAGTCGCTAGGATTCTTGTCAATATTGAAGAGAAATCTGGTGTCGTGACGTACCTCGCGCAAAGTATTTCATCTCTCCTGGAAGCCGCCATGGTAGTCCACCGTTGAGCCCGATACCATTAGCTGTTGTTGCGGCGACGATTGCAGTGAGTGTGCGGCGTGGTGATGAAGAGCTAGACATCTCTTTGTGGATTCAATGACAATGATTGAGCTCGCGTCGACGCGTTCGACACTCGGCCGCGGTCCAAGGCCGCGCACTTACGAGACTTGATCTTTCATGTGCATGGCTACCTCCACCACGTCGTGCACTTAAGCTTCCATGCTGACATATTACGCGTCATCTCCAACGTCGACAGTCTTTTAAAGTTCAATCACTTACATGACAGTAGCAGAGAATCAAGAAACTGACATGTCGGTACCAAAAGTACTCATCAACCGCTTGCCGCTACCACCCGTCTCAAGAAGACTCCAAGCGCAGCTGCCCCGAGTGGCTTTGCCAGCTCTGAGCTCGCATCAGCGGCGATCAAAAGTCTTTCCATCAAAGCAAGGGACAGGTATATGGGCAAGAGTGAACCCTCTGCCTCTGCCGTTCCCGTACCGGGCGCCTCAGGATTGGCAGGGGACGGATCCTCCTGGTGTCGAGGAGGTTTTGAGCTTGTACGAGCCGCAGGTGGCAAATGTGGGCCTTGACGGTGCGGACCTACAAGTCGCTACGACAGACAAGAGAGAGGCATGGCAGCCGAAACTTCTTGGAATCTCTCAAAAAGCCGTCGAGGAGCTGCTGCCACAACTCGATGTCGGCGACGCATTCGAGGTATGTGCCGGAAAAGAGGGCAATTCCGGTTCCAACGAGGCTCGCGATTTGTTGGTGGATGTTCTCTGGGGCAAGAAAATCTTGTACAAGGGGCTTGGAGCTGGGCCAAGAGACCTTGAGCAGTCTGCGGAAGGAGAGGAATACGGTCCATGGAGCACGCGCTATGCTGGTACGTTGACTCTTCATCGTTATATGAGCTGATCGACAGGACACCAATTTGGTCATTGGGCGGGCCAGCTGGGTGACGGCCGTGCGATCTCTTTGCGTGAGTGAATTGACTTTTGTGAGGAACATCGAGCTGAGTAAGCAGTCGAGACAGTGTCGGACAAAGCCGGCAAAGTCGAGATTCAGCTCAAGGGCAGTGGTCGCACGCCTTTCAGTCGTTCGGCAGATGGATTGGCAGTGCTTCGAAGTAGTGTGCGAGAATTTCTCGGAGCTGAAGGTTAGCTTTGCCGCGAACACGACTCGGACTGACAGTTCAGCTATGGCCGCATTACGCGTCGCAACAACCAGATCACTGGCGATCCTCACAGCGCCAGTCAGCGAGCTCCCAGTCCTGCGCGAGAGAGGCATCGAGTCATCCTCCATCGTCTCGCGAATGGCACCATCATTTATCAGAATCGGACATTTCGAGATCTTGAATCCACCTAAAACAGCCATGGACACGGCGTTCTTCGTGATGGGTGTCGGCATGGTTGGTGAGGATGGTTCTGGTAACGATAAGCGGGATTGGGAGGGATTGAGGAGTTTGGGCGAATGGGTTGCTTCGGAGCTTGGTGTTGAGAAGACGGCTTGTTGGGGCAAGGCAGTTGTCGAGGAGAGCGTTCGACGAAACGCGGAGATGGTTGCTGGTTGGCAGGTGCGTCTTGTCACTGGAGGGCTGGGCTGACAGGTCAAGGCTTATGGCTTTATGCACGGTGTCATCAACACTGACAACGTCTCCGTTCTGGGTCTGACTATCGATTACGGGCCGTATGCCTTCATGGACATTTACAACGAGCGCCACGTCTGCAGTGAGTCAACTTTTAATGCATGTCCACAGGCTGACAATGGCAGATCACTCTGATGATGAGGGCCGCTATGACTATCAGAAGCAGCCGCAGATGGTTATGTTCGCCATGAACGCTCTGGTCAACTCGCTCTCACACCTCATAGGATACGAAGCATCCACTGGCAAGCCGCCTGCTGCTGGGTGGGCCGATGAAGCAAGCGATCAAGAGAAGGACGCTTGGCGCACCAAAGGCATCGAGGAGATGACGGACTGGCCGGAACGGTACATGTCGATCTACTCGACCAAGCTCGGCGAATTGTGGCGCAAGCGATTTGGTCTGCGCATCTTTCAGGCTAGCGATATCGACACTATCGTCAAGCCATTCCTCAAGATCCTGCAGCGCCACGAAGTCGACTTTCATAGCGCTTTCCGCTCTCTGACGAGCTTTAGGCCTGACGAATCGAGCGAGAAGACTTTGGCTGAACAGATTGTACGGAACATCAAGGTTGATTCTAGTTCGGATGCTGGGACCGCTGTGTCTGATTTGGTGGAATGGCTCAAGGTATATGCGGAACGCTTAACAAACGAGGAGGAGAAGACGGCTTGGGAGAGCTTTGAGCTCAGTGATACCGAGGCGGATCGCTATGCGTATGGCCCTGTCCAGGCGCATGGCGAGGCGTGGCTTGCAAAAAGGCAGACGGAGATGATGCGCTGGAACCCTCGTTTCGTGTTGCGGCAGTGGCTGCTTGAGAAGACGATCTCAGACGTTGAAGAAGATCATGGTCTGGACGAGGATATGGCACTTGCTAAGAACAGAGAGATCCTCTCGCGGCGACTAGACGTGAGTTTTGCGCATCGGAAGGTTCGAAAAAAGCTGACGAGGCAGATGGCAAGTCGTCCATTCTATCCATGGGGAGAGTCAACGGGCGATCTGTCCGATGAAGAGAAGGATGCCAAGTGGGCGTGCGGAATGGGAGGAGCGAGCATGCTCGGCTTTCAGTGCAGCTGTTCCAGCTAGGTATCATACAAACATTGCATGCATTCATCTATCCTCATCTAGCCACTGGAGGCGGAGCCTGAGCCTGAGGCACTCGCTGATCCTGCTGTCTAACCCAACGACCTCTGACGTAGACGAGACCCATGATGACAAGGATGACAGCGATCGTCACGGCCGTCTCGAAAGCGTCATCGTCCTCTTCGACTTCGCCAGCAGCACGACGGGCCGCCCAACCTGATTCAGAGTGATCCTCGTATTCGTCGTCCTCTCTCCTTCGACGCCAATCAGCAGCTTGATCGCGATCGTACGCGTCGACATCACCACCTTCCCGAGCACCTGCATCTTCGAGCTCGTTGTGTGGAGGAAAGCGACGCTGCGAAGCAAAAAGCGACTTGACTCGCTCAAATAGACTTCGCGGATTCTCCGTATCGAGGTCTTCGAATAAAAGTAGCCCGGGCTTTTGACCTGCCGTCTTAATCTCGATCCACCAGCTTTCGAATCAGCTGGCTCCGTCTTGCTTCAGAGCACTGACCTTCTCGCGTAGAGCTTTATCAACGACAGCATGACGGGCAAGTAAGCCTCAGTGTTGGTTTCGAGCGATAGGTCATAGAAGCGCTTGGCAAGATGCCAGTCCTGCAGTGTCAGCGCAACCTCCAAACAAGAGACGCACCTGAGGCACACCCAGCCCATTCTCGTACATCCAGCCAAGATTCCAGTAAGCCATGGCACTGCTAAGCGTACCCGCCGCAGACTGATAAAATCCTGCAGCCTTGTCGTACCGATCTTCACCGGGTAGCAAGCCGATCCCGTTATCTATTCATCAGCTTGTTCTTCGGTTTATGGCTCAAAACAAGACACACAGTAGTAGTCACCGACTTTGACCATGGAATCAACGTTGTCCTGCGATGCTGACCGAGTCCAGTGGACCAATGCCGTTGTCGCGGTATCGTTCAAGAGATTTCCAAGAGGTGATTTATCGCCAAAGAACGTCGCAGCTGCAAATCAGCATTCCACCACCCGCATAAACGACCAACCTTGATCAAACACGAAAGCAACATTGTTCTGCGCGACTTCATAGCCCATCTCACCCGCCACCATCCATCCGGTAATGGCCGCTTCATGCTCACCACGAGCCCAAGCTCGATCAGCTTCACCAACGACATCGCGTTTCCAAGATCCACGCTCGACGACGAGCTTGTACCACGCCACAGCAGCACCACACATGCCTGGTCGTCCACCTTGCGATGAAGGCGTCCGAGCTTCGTTGACATATGTTGAAGCAAGCAAGTGGAAAGCCTCAAACTGGGAACCGTGACTGATGGCGACTTTGAAGAACCCAGCGGCCGTAGCTGTGTCTCCGAGTTCTGTCTGCTCAGCTTCTGGCTGCGAACTCAATCAAAGCTTACCCAAATTCATCTTGCCGAGATTGATTTGCGCCTCGGCCAGGTCCTGACCAGCAGCAGCCTGAAAGTAGTGAAAGGCCTTTTGACGATCCTTGGCGACTCCCAATCCATCTCTAAAGATGATTCCCAATCCATTTTGCGCCTCCTTGTCACCCTACTCATCAGCTCCTCCCCATCTTCGAAGACTCACAAAGTCAACAGCGCGCTCATACCACATCCTCGCCCTCTTATAATCCGTCTTGACACCCTCCCCTCTCAAACTCATCCTTCCCAAAAACGCAGCAGCAGTAGTCGCAGGCTCCCTGATCAGATCCTCCGAGTCCTTTGCCAACTTGCGTTTGGGCGCAACATGTCCATGATGATCGTAGTCAACAGGCCAAAGAGTTCGTGCGGCTTTCAAAAAGTATGCACGGGCTTTATCGAATGATTGAGGGATCGCACCGACGCTTTCGGCGCCTGATGCGACTCCGCCGGGGAGAGCGTAAACTGAACCAAGGTAAAAGAGACGACCTAGACGGACCGTGTATTTGTGGTCGTCACGGTCTGAGTGGTATTGATAGAATTCTAGAACTTCGGATTCCGTTTCGCCGCGTGCCATTGCGCTTGAAGCGCGAACGGCGGCTCGACCGGCATTACCACCTGTACTCGCCCAGGACGCATGGGGACCGTAGACTCCACCTGCTCGATCAGACAAGCGCGAAGGGACTAGAGGAAGCGTTCGGCCTCCTGGAGGACCCGTGAGGAAGTAGGCGTACGCTGATCGTCAGTGTGTCGTCGGCGCATGCCCACCTTTCTCAGCAGCAGATTCGTAATAGTCAAGCGCAATCTGACAGCTCTGACAAGTCAGCTTTGATTCCCAAAGTCAGCTAGACGGACCTCGCTCGTGCCGATGCCTGCCCAATGCCGATAGCCCAACGCCATCTCCGCCGCTGCGTCACCTTGGAACGCAGCAAACGTATAGTACAGCAACGCTTTTGCTTGATCGCGCTCGATGCCACCGAGGGCGGAAGCATGGAAGAAGGCAGTCATGAACTGTGATGTCGAGTTGGATGAGAGCTCTGCTGACATCTATGGGTCAGAGAGGTCTGAAAGTGAACAAACCTTGAAGGACGAGTAGGCTGCTGGCAGGTTCTGCGGTACACCTTTCGGAGGGATCTATAAGTCAGCAGAGGTAACATTAAAAACGGGCATACAAGGTTGACCATTCCCTTGGTCCCATACGCCTCGACACAGCCATCGCCAATAGCCAGCTCAAGCAACTTGCTCAACCTCTCCGCCTGCCACGCGCGATCTCTGCCATTCCCACCTCTAGCAGTGGATGACCAGATCTTTGATACGATCGGAGCTTGAGCGAGCCTCGCAAAGGGATGCATGAGAGAAGAGACGAGTTTGGGTATCAGTCTCAGTGATGTTGAGATTGGACCCTGTTTTCTTTAGTGCGGTTTTGGGGTGGGGGTGCAACGTACATTTGTGCCCATGCCGAGACCTTCTGCCCATGAATGACCTGCAAAAGGCGTGATGGAGGCTTTGGAAAGGAGGTGAGCGTTCGCTTTAGGTTGCAGTTCGGCGAGGATCTCTAGTGCTTCTTGATGGGCTCTGCATGCTTGAAAGTCAGTCAAGTCAAGGCAATACCAGCAAATCAAGTACCTTGCGATTGATCGCGTACATCATCAGTCGTCTGAAAGTAAGAATGGCTCCAGCAACTCAAATCTAGTGACTTACCCAAGCGACTTGAGAAGCTTGCCCTTCTTCCGCTAATGTGAGAAACGGGAGGGAGAGCAGTAGCACAAAAGTCGCTGCTTTGCGATGCATGATGCGCTTTTCAGTGTCCTGAAAAACGCGCTGCGTTTCGCCCTTGTTGCGTTGCTTTTGTGTACCACCGTTATTAGCTCGAGGATGATGACCGCCGTGCTGGAACCATGTATTTCCACCGCGAAGATATTTGGGTGGCAACATGTCAGTTTCGAATTTTGCGTTTGGACCAGTTCTAATCTCGCAATCTCTTCTCCTTACAAAGGTCTCTGGTCTCGTGTTGAATCAATTGCTATTGTTACAAGGTTTTAGTTGACCGACTGACAGTCGTTTCAGCTTAATTTTCGCTCACGTGCGTCATCCTTATGTCCAGGCACAGCGCGTCAGAAACTTGAGCTTTGTGCCCGCATGTTTCATCTTTAACAACGGGGAAATAGTACAAGAAGAGAGATGGGTAGACCAGTAATCGTCACAGATAAACCTAGTCTCTTTGATCCTTTGCTGGTAGAGGGCGGTGGTAACGTTTCTTCTTTCAGTCTTTTGACGTATGCCATGTGAGTTTTGAACGGCCCGCACGATAGCACGGCGGAAGACAGAGATAGCCTTTCGTGTTTGCAATTGCAGCACTGGTCTTATACTATATCGAGTAGAACTCAGACTGACATGCAGCTCACGTCTTCCACCATGGCACCTTCCAATCCTACTCCTATACACAATCGGCGTCATCACAATCTACGAACTCAAACTCTTTCCCTCCGAGTATCTGTGCAAAGGCGGAGCAGCAGTCGGTGGAACTCTTAGCATGGGTGTGTCATCCCTGTCCAGAGAACACGAGTGCTGAAACCTGACAGTCATCGGTCTATTGCTCAGCTATCGATTCTCATCAGCAATTACCAAATTCGATAAAGGTCGTCAAGTTTGGACGGACGTGAGGGGCGAGATTCGTGATGCGATTCGACTGGTACGCATCGCTCTGTACGAATGCACTTTACTGAGAGAAGCTATCGGTCTTGCCACCCTCTGCGAGCGCCGCTTCGCGCCTCAATACCTCGCACGTAAGTCCAGGAGGAGACGGTACCGTCCAACTCCCTTCGTCTCCATTCTCTTCCTCCTCCTCTTCAGCTCTAGACTCCGATCTAGGTATCGAGAGCGCTGCGTCGGGAGAGACAGATAAGCAGAAACAGATTGCAATGGTGCATGAAAAGACACAGGAACTCGCAGGGACTTTTGTTGGGTTCGCATTTGCTTTGCAGTGAGTTGTTGAGATCGTGCGCAGATACTGATGAAAGGTATCACTTGTTGCATTCTAGGCCTTTGCCTCAGCCGCCATTGTGCGATCTATTGCCTCAAGGCTATCTTGCAAGCCTCAAACGGACAGACTATCGTGTTCGATTCGCCGAAGCGCACGCAGGACCTTCATCCAGCAGTCTTAAAGGCGATGTTTACATTCACGAACATGATGTCGATACGGATGCGTCTCGCCCGGGTATCAAGCGTCGTTCGACGGGCCGACCGACATCAGATGAAATCAACGAGAAACGAGGCGCAACAATGGAACATTTCCGTGATCAAGCTGAGAAACTAGCAGGCGCAGTCGCATCGGCAACTACGACAGCTCATACCACTCGAGCAGATCAAGAACTTCGTCTTCAACTTGATCAACTCAACCGTCCAAACCCAACCCCACCAGCAGCAGCATCGGGGCCAGCGAAAAGTAATCTCGTCCAGCCGAATCCACCGAATCTGCCGCTTGCGTTGTTGAGGATCATGGAGATATATGTGGTTGGGTTGGCGGAAATTGAAGTTGCTGTTGGTGGATGGAGTGAAGCGAAGCGCGAAAGGGGATTGGGGATTGTCAAGGCTCTTGGGAGGAGATTGGGAGAAGCGGAGGTCTTGAACTCTGGTGAGTTGAGACTGAGTGGGAATGAGCTGATAGATAGCGCCACCGCCATTACCGTTGACTCTCCATCTCTCGCATCTGCTCGTTGTCTACCTCGCAGCACTGCCCACAACCATCGTCCCTGTCCTAGGAAGATGGAGCATTCTCGTGACTCTTATCGCAGGATGGTGCTTCTTCGGCCTTGAAGCCCTAACAGCCGAAGTAGGTGGTGTTTTCGGTACAAACGGTGCGTCCCTCCTTGCGTCTTTCCCACAGGAGCTGACACGTACAGAGAACCATCTCCCGCTAGCGCGTTTCACATCAGCTATCCTCAGTGAATGCCTCGAGATCTCACTGCCTTTCAGAAGAGCTTATCATGCTCGGCTTTGTGCGAGGTTTGGTGAAGGGAGTGAGGCTGCGATGGATGTCGCTAGGCGGCGGAGTGAGGAATGGACTGTTGAGTGGTGAAGAGGGTGGATGTGATGAGCTAATGACGCGATGACATCTGTACATAAATTCGGCGTCGGCGTCGGCTTGGGCTCTTTCAAGATAATTGCTGCTCGACTGACGTACTTTGGCTTTTCAAAGGACCGCCACTTGGACTTGTATGCGCGCCTCCGCCGCCGACTCGTCTTCCCCCGAGTGTCCGGCATGCGAGCACTCAGCACAACATGGGAGCAGTCGGATCTCGAAGACGCTCATCGGCAGGCTCCCTGCTTAAAGCCTGCTCCGTAGGAACCTTGTCAGCACAACTCAATCGCAACATGTCTACGGCTCAAAAAACTTCTCTCGTCTTCAGTACAGACGAAGATCTCGAAGCCGCCAAGGCAAGTGCTTTGGAGATGCTTCGCGTCTATAGAACCGCCAAAGAGAGCCGCAATGACTTTGCAGTCTTCACTGTGACGGTCCGGGATTCGGTAAAGAGTTATGGCTGGTACAATTCTCGTACCGAAGAATATCATGAGGGTGTTGCTCCACCTACTAAGGAGCTGAACGAGTCGCCAGACTGGCGCGTAAGATGCAGTTTCATGCAGCTGCAGTGTCTTCTTGTCTCTATCCGGATAGCCAGCTGCATTCAAAGTCCTCAGAAGTGACTGCTAGCATCACTAGCAACCGTATAGCCGACCACATCGTCGTGTTTGGTTTCGCGTATTGCATTGCGAACTATTCACTGGAACGCAATCAAGACAGCTAAGCAATCGAGCCTTCACCACATAATCAAGCAGCTCGTTATCATCTTGGAGAGGGCGATAGTCTCGCAGGCGCGTATCCGATGCAGCAAATGCAGAATCTGGGACAAGGTGGTCAGTTCCTACTCCTATCCCTGCGATACATCTCTGACTTCTACAGGGCCTCCGCTGGCATCCTACATTGGAATGCAGCAGCGACAAGTACCCAATAACCAGGCACCTGGAGGTGGTATGATGGGTCCTCCGTCATTACCTGGGCAATTCGGGTCGCTGCAATATCCGATGCAGCAGAATGGCATGGCCACTCCGCAGCAACAGTTGTTGCAGCAGATGCAAGCCCAACAACAACAACAACAGGCTGCTCAGCACCTTCAAGTCCAACAGCTCTTGCAGCAGCAGCAGCGGGCCATGTTGCAACAACAAGCTCAACAGTCACAACATCCACAGCAGCCTCAAGGCTTGACGCAGCAGCAACACATGCTGAATCAAATGCAGCAATCCATGCCTCATCAGCAAATGCAAGGGTTACATCAGCAGATGCCGAAACAGTCGAGCACACCGTCGCCTTCGATGAAGAAGAAGCCGCGACCAGTGCCACCGGCAGTGAGTCCTTTATCGGACTCGAATGCTGACAAGCCAGCAGAGACCAACACATATGGCTCCACCTCAGCCTGTGCCAATGCGGGCGCCGATGTACACGCCGACAGGACCGCAATCTGGAGATCTCGAGCCTTATGCCGGTTAGTCGATATGAGCGCGACAGGTGTTGATGTGACAGACGAGTTCGACTATACTCTACCCCAGGATCTAGCCATTGCTCGCTTCGAGATGCGGCACAATGCCTTGAACGAAATCTTTTCGCCTGAAGGGCTGTGTACGTTGCATTGTTAAGCTGGCCTTGGTGTGCTCATTTATAGCACAACTGCCTGAACCTGATGATGAGTGGGGAGGGAAACCTCTTGATGATCTCGAAGCGGAGCTTGTGAGTATCGTGCTCTTGCTCTGCTCGATGGATGTGTATGCTGACAAAGACCAGGCTGCGATGGAAGAAGAGAACGAGCAGCTGCAACGGCGGGGGGAGACAGAGGTCGATGATTTGCGCGCGAGGCTGGCAAGGGTGGATAGAGGGGAGCTTTTGACGCCAGAGGGCTCTCCTGCGCCATGAGATTGTCGGGTCGGGGAGAGCGTCGAGTTGAGTGCGTGCTTGCTTGCTTGCATGGGTTGAGCATTGTTGTATCATTGCATGATGATCGAGTGTTTTGGGTACGTCGCTTTCAAATGTTCATCCGGTGCTCTGTGCAGTTCCCACGGTATAGTGTCATTGAGCGCCGAGGAGATCGGCACAGTGACTCTCAGAGGCTGGCTAACTCCAGGGAGCGCAAGGGAGCTCCCCATTTGCCTGCGCATCGGGACACGAATGGTCGATGAAAGGACTCAAGAATGGAGTCCTGGCTTCCCAGAGCTTATAACCTCGGGTTTCCAGTTAGAATTGTTCCACACCAACATGTCTGAAGTAATCAAGACCACGACCTCGAAGTACGACGCCGACACACTCGAAGGAGCCAAAGCCATGGCGCTGACTTTACTTCCAGATCTCAAGGCCAGAAGGCGCTTTACGGGCGAGACTGAAACCTTTACCCTGGGAGTCTTCACCACTGACGGGGTCTATCACGGCTACTTTAACTCTGACACCGAGGAGTTTCATGCGGGCCCAGTCCCTGATATTCGCACCTTGAATTAGCTTGACTGAAAGCAAATTCCTTGATGGTGGATCAAATCATGCATCCTATTGCACTTGTTGGATCTTTGGAACACTTGTTATACTCCTTGATGCCTCACATCTGTCAGTGACTATGTGTCATGTTACAATGCGAAAGCTCTGGCTTGATAGGGCTAAGTACACGACGCAGATGATACAGATGCCAAATGAAATGATCAGAGACTGATCGCTCCGAAGAGCAAGAGATCTCCCCCAGGTTCACGCGTCCAACTAGTCGTTGAGTCGAAATCGGGAGACCGGGACCGTAAATCGCAAGGACCGGCACAGCGAATTAGTTGTGGCTCACTTAAAGAAGAGAGCTCGGGCTTCGCAGTCGCTTCGGCCAGCTACGCAAAGCTTGTTAGCAAAGGTGTAACACTCGTTGCACAGACAGCACACCACACCACGCCACAACACACCACGAGAAGCGAGAGGGAACAAAGTTCAACTGTTTGGCTCACCAGCGCTCATAGATTTCAGCCGCTTTCTCATAAGAAACCTTGAGATCAAGCTTGTGACGGTTAAGCTTTATCGTGATGGACCCTCGTTTGTCGAGTACCCGGTCAGACTACAGCAACCCCATGAGGCCGGTCGTCAGTAACACTGTCCAAGTCGACAACGTTTCAAGCATGCTCTCCGGCTTCAATGTGCAGCTCCAACCACCGCAGCAACAGCAGCCAGCCGGGGTCCAGAGTCCAACGGCGGAAGTCAGCTCTGATGAAGGTCCTGCGCCTTTGAGGCGCAATCAAGCTTGCTTGCAGGTGAGTGAGCTTATGCCCTTCGAACTGACGCAATAGTGTCGGAGAAGGAAGTTGGTATGTAGATGAACCCTGGGTGGCGAAACCCTCACTAACGTAGTTCTCAACAGAAATGCGATGCCGTGAGTCCATATACTCGAATTAAGCATACTGACTGTCGAGACTCGACCTCATTGCGCGACATGTCAGCGTTCCCACGCCCACCTTATACGCACCTCGCCCCGGACACACCACGTTCTCACGTGTACGTACGATGACCTGCCCGAACCCGAAGCCTCTACAGGTCAGAAGAAGCGGCAGCGCAAGTCGACAGCTGGTAGTGCCGGCCGCAAACGCAAAACGGGAGAGAATGAGGATAGTGAAGTCAACGAGGCGAGCAAGATTCGGGAGGAAAAAGAGGCGTTGGAGAGAAAAGTTGGTGAGTGGTTCGGGGAGGTCCTGGTCCACGCTGAAACGGATAGCCGAGCTGCAGAATCAGCTGTTGAAGACGAATGGTGGACAGGTCAAGGCCGGTCAGGCGCCTTTGTTCTGGGAACAGTCTGGTCACATGCAGCTTTCGACTTTTGGTCCCCAGATGCCTCAGCCGCCAGTGAACCCAGAGTCACCGACGCCGTTTCTTGATTTGCTATCGACTGCTGCAGCTGCTCAGGGGCCTCCTCAGGCAGCATCATGGGGAGCAAAACCTTCACCGCCTGTCCCAGCTCCAGCACAGAACAAGCCATGGTGGGAGCAGACTGGAGAGCCCTCGCCTTTCAGCACCAACTCTTCAGCATCAGGTGTCCCGCATCCCCAGCAGCGGACAAGCTCTTACTCGTCATCGCACCCTTCAGGCGGTGGCACACCTGCGATCTCGGATCCGCAAATCACACCTTGGGGCCTTGTTTTGGAAGACCCATCCAAACTTCCGGCTGGGGGCGAGTGGCGCGCAGTAGAGACTGTAGCGACTGTGTTGGAAAATGCCATGGATGCTGGCACCGACGACGCTAACTTCGGCATGGCTGAAAACAAGCACGCTCCCGCTGGCGGATCGCAGTTCCTGCTTGATCTCCTTTGGCCCAATTGGCCGGTCCGTCTCCCCGATCCATCAATCATGAGTCACCTCATCGACGTCTTCTTTGACATGGTCCCAGGCATGCACCGTATCATCCACCGCGAGCGCTTCATGTCGCGTATGCTCCTCCCGCCTTCGCACAGCGGCTTTCCTCACGTCGCTCTCCTGCACGCCATCTGTGGTGTTGCAGCTCACTTTACTGCCTGGGTCAATACGCCCGCGCCAAAGGATCGCGACGACAAGACAACCACTCAGTGTTCGGCCGATCCAAACTTCACAAAGTCAGACTTTACGACGCAGCATTCTACGCTTGCGAGTGAGGAAATCTTTAGGGCTGTCAGGACAGGAGAAAAAACGTTTGACGTGTTGCGAGCTCAGGTGAGTCGATGGTGATTCGGAATCGAAGTTGACGTTCAGATTGTCCTGCATAGGGCGCTGACTTACAACGCCGCTTGGATAGAAGCCTGGAGTGTGCAGGGCAGTACTATTCGTAATTTGCTGCCTATGGGACTTGGGAGTCGTAACACTCATTCTGGCTACAAACCCGCGACGCTCGAGGACCCGAAGGATGATGTCGAGCGCGAAGAGCGCCGCGGGGTGCTCTGGACGACCGTCATGAACGACGTCTCGAGCGCGGCAATGTCGGGCTGGGGTACTTCCCTCGTCATGGATGAGCTGGTGAGTATCGCGTGAGGTGGAGGAGTCGCTGACTGGCGATAGCTGCAGCCTCTGCCAACTGGCACTGCCGAGTGGAAAGTTGGGGTGAATCAAGAGGCCGGTCGTGGTTCCATTACTGACGTTGCAGCTCGAGATGACGGAGAACCCGCAAGATCTCGAATCTTTGGACCTATTCACAAAGTATGTTCACTCTTCGCCATCAATTATATTGACCAAAGTCACCCCATTGTCGATAGCTTCGTCTTGAATGTCAAAGCGTCCATCCTGGCAGGCCGAGTCGCTCGCTTCCAGCGCAGATGGAGAGATCGCAAGCTCAGGCCGAATGACGACAAGCATGGAATGAGCCGTGCAGAGTTCAAGCAGCTTGACAGTGCCATCTCGTGCTTCTTGTAAGTGATTCAATGTTGTGTCTTCAACTAACGTGCCAGGATGAGTATCCCACCCGAATTGAAGAACCCGCTCGCCAAGACGAGCAATTCGGGTAAATCTGGTATTGACCCTGACTTATTGGTAAGTGTCTTGCTGCTCTCGACCGAGAAGCTGACAAGTCCAGTCTACTCACATGCTCCCGCACGCCGCAGCTATCATGCTGCATGAATGCTTTGCAGACATGGAAGACCCGGCCGATTGCTCGGCTATTCGTGTGAGACACGCCGCACACGCCATCTTTGGCCTTGTCAACCTTGTTGCTTCGAGCAGCGTAGATTTGGCGTCTGTTATACTACCCAACCTTGGCTGTGAGTGCCGTTAATCTCTTCAAATAGGTACTGACTGTGCAGTGTATGTCGATGACTGCTGACTGACTGGACTGACCTTTCAGTGCTGCTTATGCCTGTGGAAGGTCGTTGATCCTCTGCCTGCGCATTGCTCTCAATAATGGAGAAGAAGAGCTAGCGTCGTCCATATATCAGGAGCTTCAGGTCTTGATGTGGGTTCCTCTGCGCCGCGAGGCCGTTAGACTGACGTCGCAGCATGACCTATAAGCAAATTGGAGAGCGGTGAGCAAACTGACTTACGGGAGTTCAATGCTGACGCCTAAGCGTCTACCTCGGTCTGAAGCAAGCCGAGATGCTAGAGATGATGATCAATGCGGCGCTGAGCCCGACATACACCATGTTCGCTTGCCACATGCCGTTCCCGAAACATCCGCGTCACAATGAGTATGTCACTGAGAGCCAGCGCCCATGTGCTAATAATTCCAGGGGCGTTGTGCTCGAATTCAACTCCGACAGTTCGCCGAAAGACCTCGGCACATTCTTCGTCACCGTTCTCAATATCAAAAGGGGCTTTTGGCGATCACGCGTCCCAGGGTCTGTTGGCTCTGTTGGCTCTGTTGGCTCTGTTGGCTCCGCCGGCTCCGCCTCGGCTCATCTCAGTAGTGCGGGCCTTACGCCCGATAGTACGAGCGAGCGCGGCAACTCGTCAAACTCGACGCAAATCACGACGCCAGTCGACATGGAGCAGTTTGTCATTGAGGGCTTTTATGGAGCAGATTGTCAATGAGAGCTTTTCGACAAAGTAGATTGAAGTTGGAGGATACATTAGATTGATGCGCTTGCATGTACTTGTGTTTAAGTCGAAGGGATCATATCGCAATCTTTCGAAAGCATGCCAATTACGATTGCCGCTGCGCGATCATGATGACAGCTTTATATGGAAGATGCATGAGTGGGGATGCCATACTCAGTAGTACATGTCAGGTTCTACTGCTCCTCGTCGAGCCAGTCGAGCAATTGCGGCGTGAAATAAGTCAAAATGATGCTTGCGCCTGACTCGTCAGCAAGCCATCCCTGGGACCGCTCAGACCTACCAGCGCGAACCATGCTCTCAGACGTCTCAAAAGCCATCTCCTTGAGACCATAGATACCCTTTTCGGCACCAGCGACAATCATGGCGTATTCGCCAGAAACTTGATAGCATGCTGTTGGGTGGTTTGGCGCGAGTTGGGCGCAGTCGGAGATGATGTCGAGATAGGGTAGTGAAGGCTTCACCATTAGGATATCAGCACCTTCAGTGACGTCGCGTTGCTATCACGTCAGCTGCAGAGCAGGAAAGTGGGCGCACGTACGATAGCGCGACGAGCGAGACCTCTAGCTGTGGGTGGCAATTGATAGCACTTGCGATTCCCGAACGATGGCGCGCTACCGGCTGCATCTCTATCTCTCGTCAGCAGAGCCCTCAACGAGGAAGAGTACAGACCTGAAAGGGCCATAAAGACCGCTTGCGAACTTGGCCGAGTAGGACATCAATGTGCATCGGTTGGCAAGACCAGCGTGCATAAGACCGAGCTTGATAGATCTGATTCTGCCGTCCATCATGTCGCTTGGTGCAACGCAGTGAGCACCGGCCTTGGCATACGCAACTGCGACTTCGGCGATGCGCTGAGCAGAAGCCTCGGCGTCTAGTGTTGCTTGGTCGGAATGACCCGGAGCAGGGAGAGAGGAAAGGATACCACAGTGACCATGAGATGTGTACTCGCATAGACAGACATCGACTGCGAGTAAGAGCTGAGGGAACTCTTTGGAGAGAAGCCTGAGCGCTTGAATGACGGGTGTCCTCTCATCGTCTGCAGCGCTGCCTCGTGGGTCCTGCGTGGTCAATAAATTGCTGTAATCAAAACGTACCTTGGTAAGCTTCATCGGCACACCAAACAGAATCACGCTCTTGAGACCCTTCTTGACAAGAGGCCCAATGAATTCCTTGAGCTTGTTCACGCCCCATCGCTTTTGGCCAGGTAAAGTTTGAACGACCTGCTCTGCATCTGGATCATCCGAGATGAAGATGGGGTACATGAGCATTGATTTGGTGAGTGAACGACCGTTGGCTTGAAAAGTGCGCATCAACGGGTGGTGGTAGCCACCTTGGAGGACCGACCTGTCCGTTAGAATCGGGATGAAGTATTGAATTCTAGACGTACGAGATCTCGAGAGGAGGAGCTCGGAATGCCTAGCTGTCAGTCGAGAGGGCATCTGAGCCTTGCGCACTCACCATGATGTTTGCTGCTTGACGATGTTGATCAAAGGCAAGCTTCGCAAAGAGTATGGCGATCTTGATCATCCGTCCGTTTCAAGGTTAATATCCTCCGCAAAGATTTACCTGCCGTTCGAGGTTACCTGCAGCTGCATGTGCACCTACGCAATTGTTTGCACTTGGGGCTCAGCATGATCGATCATAGACAACCACCTCCAGGGATCAAGCGAGTGTTTTGGCGGGCGAGGTGAGTTATAGCACAGCGATGAGGTGCGAGAGTGCTGACGCTTTCAGGATCAAGGTTGAATCGACCTTTGCACTGGCCATGCTCGAGACATGGGAGAAGGCTTTGGTCTGTGAGTAGCCCGATCTACCCTTGCGACATCAGCTGAATTCTCTCAGGGTCAACACTTCTCCTCGTGACAGTCCTCTTCTACGTCTCAGTCTTCACCTACCTTCCAACACACGTCGCGTTCCTCCGTCGGCGCTTCGCCTACTATGTGTACGGCGATGAGGCTGCCGACGTAACGGCAGAGATCTGGTCCTGGACGCGTAGTCTGTTTTCAAGTGGACAAGCCTCGCTTAAGGAGCTGTGAGATGCACTGGCAGGATAGAGCTAAAGGGAGAGGGAGTGTTTACGGTACGATATAATGCAGTCTCATAACGGTCAATCAGTCTCGTGTTCGCATCATACAAAGTCATTTCCTCTCGATCCTACTCTGCGCTCTCCTCGCGCATCTCTGCCAGGCGCCGTCTCATGGCCTTCTCCGTCTTTGTCGGAGGCACACGGCGCGAAATGGCGGCACCGACCTGGACGTTAGTTTGATTTCGTCACGCCAGTGGTGAGCTTACAAAGGCCATCAAGCCACCGAAGCGTAGAACCCACGCAACGCCCGTCTTGGGCGTATGAGGATCACCTTCTGCGAACCCGCCCGAAGGCGCCGCGTCGCCATCCGCAAGACGGAAAATGATGGACGCAACGACCGCAATCTGTCATCAGCACTCTCTTGCCAAGCGAGCCCAAACCTAACGCAACGCACAATAAACTGCGGAAATACAATAGCAAGATTATGAATCCCCATAATCGTCCCGCCCGCAACAGGTCCAGAACCCGTATAATTCATACGCTCACCCGCGTTTTCAACATCAGCACTCGACATGCTACGCGTGAGCGGTGTACGTTCATTCGGTGCTGGCGAAGCAGGTGTGGACTGTGAATGCGGGTAGGCGCCTGTTGGCGTTGACATTGCGCGTGCGTGCATTGGTCGAGTTGACGATGGACCGCTGCTTGGAACGTAGGGTGGTGGGCGGTCTCGTCGACGAGTCGAACGGGACGTCTTGGAGCTTGCGGCGTGCTGGTCGTCCATTTCTTTCAAGAACTACTGTCAATCCTGTTCATCATGGCAACTCACTTCCATGATGATTGCGAATGGGCTGCGAAGTTAGCTTCTGACCCGTTTCGCCAGACTCACACCCAGCAAGCGACCGCCCAGCAAATCCCAACCAGCGCAATAGCAACAGTCGCCTGCCACACTTTTGAGATAAAGAAAGTAGACATCATGATAACACCAAAAAGCACCAACGCCGCCGTCCAAATATTCCTCAGCATGAACGGCACTGCTCATCAGCCTCTCCTCTCCCTTCAACTCACTAGTCGGAAGCTTGAGCGGTCGTCCGGCTCGTGCAGCTTCAGCTTTCCATTGCCTGACCATTTCTCTGATATTCTCAAGTTCCTCATCGTCTTCATCATCTGTTGAGAGCTCGCCGTCCGAAGTATCAGAGGCGGCTGAGCGCTTGCGTTTGTTCTCGGGTTTGAGGAGGCGGTGGTCTCGCGCTGCTAGATATGGCAGGAGCGTGCCTGCAAAGATCGCGACTATCGCGTCAGCATTCCTGAATGAACGAAGAGACGCACCGAAGCTGTAGATCAAAAGCGCCAGACTGCCCGCACGTGTAGCACGATCGACGTCAGGCTCATAGCCCAGTTCCGTCGCCATGACCTCTCCAACCCAAGTGGTCGAATAGAACAGATACGGAAACCAGCCCATGAAGGCCGCAATCTGCACGAAACAAACCCGTCTTACAGGTTTGGGTAGATGCAGCACGGCATCATAGATTGTTGCAATCACATCACGTATCTTTCTTCCCAATCAGCCTAAACCCCTCCTTTCCTGTACTTACGATCGCCGTTCACCAAAGATGCTCTCCTTGGCATCCTCTTCCTGTGTCCAACAAGTGATCCAAACAGTGATCACAAGAAATATCAGTGCCACGATACAGACTTTGCGGAATTGACCGCCTCCGACAAGTCGGATGATGGGCACTTGAGAAAGGTTGAGGAAACCGAGAGTGAAGCCGACAATGTTTCCGAAATGATTGAATCTTCCGTGCCATGCGTTTGCGGATGCTAGTTGTTCGCCGGGGGTGATGTCTAGAACCAGGTTTCTAAGGGATGCTTGCAGCCTTCAGTGCGTTAGTAGTCCTGGGAGATGTGTGAAGAGTTTTCTTACGCGTTGAGGGCAAAGTCGAGGCAGTAGAATGCGAGTACTGCGATGCCAATCGCGGTTGACTTGATCTATCTTCGTCAGTCAAGCTGACATCACACGATAGACTTGCCAGCTTCGCTCGCCTAGGATCCCAGTCACCCTCTCCGCCGCCTACAAGATCCACCAGCACCCTCGCAATAGCCTCTGTGAAAGCGAGACCAAGGCCACTAATGACAAGCAAGATGGTAGCTGCCACAATCCAGTAGCGTCTTCTGAAACGCGACTGCGATGAGTCTGAGATGGCGCCGATGAGAGGTTGGGCTACTAGGCCAGAGATTGGGCCTGCTAGCCAGACTAGCGAGGTGAGTTGTTCCGATAGACCGAGGGAGAGGAGGTACGGTGTTCCGTAGCCCAATTCACTTTCATTAGTATATTATAAGCTGTCAGTAATGCGACGTACACTGTCCAAGCAATCTTTCCAAGCGTCAGCGCACGTTTCTGTATAGACTGGACGTACTTGACTGCCACCCATCGATACGGTCAATGCCATCATCTTGAGGGTACTCAACCGGCCCTTTCCGGCTTCTTTAGATGGTTCAGTTTTGGGTTGATTCGGGCTCCTGCTCCTTGACCTGCTCCGCGACTCGACAGGCTCGGTTCTCAACGAGCGGCTAGTTTTGAGAATGCCACTTGCGCGTTCAGGCGCGTCTCCATCAGCCGCCTGAGCACCACCACCACCACCACCACCGCTGTTACCATTCGAGTCAGGCAGATTCCAGCCTATAGAAGTCGAGCGATTCCCATGACCCGGTCCCGGACCGTTCTTGGCTTTCGCACTCGCTTTGGGTGACTTGTGGGTTGACGGACTTGGTGTGCCATCGTTGGATAGCAATGAAGCGAGTGAAGTATATTGCTGCTTTGGTGTTGTAGGTGTTGTTGGATCCTTGATGCCTGTGTCTTGAGAAGGGGAAGACATTGCGCCTGGTATAGGATGGGAAGGCAAGGTGCTGGGCGCGTCACTGTGAGCTCGGGGCCCTTTGAACGCGTCGGCTCGAAGATGGCTGTCTAACCCCCTGCTAACAACCCCGTGCACCTCGTTCCGAGTAATTCCGTTAGTGACTATCTCATTAGGATAATATTGTAATCATTTTCTAATCAGCTAGTTGACCTTGTTTTAATCGTCATTTCAATCCTTTCGACAATCCGGTCTATCTGTTCTTTGTCAAGTCAAGAGTTGCAATCAAATCAAGCAGCATCAATCAGCATCAAGCAAGCATACAATTCAACACCGCTTCTCTGAGCTTGCTAGGATCACTACTATATCCTGAAGCAGACGACAAACTTGTTATCACCTCACTCCTTTATCATGGCGTCCTCCTCAACGTACGCTGCATCCTCGTGCCTCAACTGACATCCAGCTCTGCCAATGACGACTGGCGAAAAACACTGCCTGCTCCTCCCAAAGACCTCCGACCACAAACTGAAGTACGCCATCAGTCCAGCCCAAGCTGACCTCAGGATGTGACAGCAACCCAAGGCTCCTCCTTCGACGACCTCTACCTTAAACGCGAGCTGCTCATGGGCATCTGGCAAGCCGGCTTTGAACGACCATCACCTATTCAAGAAGAAGCCATCCCTGCCGCTCTCAGTCGACGAGACGTCCTTGCTCGCGCCAAGAATGGGACAGGCAAAACAGCAGCGTTTACCATCCCAACACTCAACCTCATCAATACTGCCTTACCTCATATCCAAGCCATCATCCTTGTCCCTACCCGCGAGCTTGCACTCCAAACATCCCAAGTCGCCAAGACACTCGGAGCGCATGTTCCGGGGTTGCAAGTCATGGTCACCACCGGCGGTACGACGTTGAGAGATGATATCATGCGGTTACAGGAGCCTGTACATGTGCTTGTTGGAACTCCGGGTAGAGTGCTTGATTTGGCGGGCAAGGGTATTGCGGATCTGCGAAAGTGTGGGATATTTGTGATGGACGAGGCCGACAAGCTGCTCAGTCCCGAGTTCACTCCAGTAATGGAGCAGCTGCTTGGTTTGTGCCCGAAAGACCGTCAAGTCATGCTCTTCTCTGCCACCTTTCCCATGATGGTCAAAGACTTCCGCGTAAGTCGCTTGTGCCAGCCAACCTCTAACAGCAGGATCGTCACATGAAGAACCCCTACGAAATCAATCTCATGGACGAGCTCACCCTCCGCGGCGTCACCCAATACTATGCCTACGTCGAAGAGCGTCAAAAAGTCCACTGCCTCAACACGCTCTTTTCCAAACTCCAAATCAATCAATCCATCATCTTCTGCAACTCCACCAACCGCGTCGAACTCCTCGCCAAGAAAATCACAGATCTAGGCTACTCTTGTTTCTATTCCCACGCCAAAATGCTTCAAGCGCACCGTAACCGCGTTTTCCACGACTTCAGAGGTGGCATGACGCGTAATCTCGTCTGCTCGGATCTCCTCACGCGCGGTATCGATATCCAAGCCGTCAACGTGGTCATCAACTTCGATTTCCCAAAGACTGCAGAGAGTTATTTGCATCGAATCGGTCGATCAGGGAGATTTGGGCATTTGGGTGTGGCGATTTCGTTGTTGACGATTGAGGACCGGCATAACTTGTATCGGATTGAACAAGAATTGGGGACGGAGATTGCGCCTATACCTGCTATTGTTGATCCGACGCTTTACGTTGCGCCGAGTGCGGTGGTGGATGAGGGTGCCAAGAGGGATTTCGAAAAGGAGGAGGTGGAGAAGAGGCAGGCGGCGGCTCAGCAGCAGCAGCAGGGTCAGCAACGACCACCACAGGCTCAGACTCAACGGCAACCTCAGCAAACGCAGCAGCAGCGTCAGCCTCAGCAGGCTCCGGCTCCGGCTCCGGCTCCGGGTCAGCAGCAGCAACAGCGTCAATCCCAGCAGCAACCCCAGCAGCAGCAGCGTCAACAGCAGCAGAGACGGCCACAGCAGCCTCGACTGCCGATGGATAACCTCGCGACCGCTCAAGGGCAGTCGTAGGTGTGACGAAAGCGGCGCGGCGAGATGTGGGAGTGGCGGAGAGGAGGCGAAGAGGGTTGTGCGGAGGGAGGCGGCGCGGGAGGAGGAGGTGACGGCGTGGACAGACTCAACTCTGTCATGGCAAACACGGTCGTTTGAGGGCTTGGAGCGGAGCGTCGAGACGTCTTGTTCGGGACGGTTGTTCTGCATGCATCGCTTGGCTGTCAACTTGTCGTGAAGCATTGAGCTTCTCACTGAATCATGGTCGCTGACAGGATGATACGACGTGCACGCTGGAAAGGAAGTGTAACTCTGCAACTCTGCACTCTCTTACTTATCCAAAGACGTTACACATGAGCGAGTTGAACGCCGGACCTCGGCGCCCCGACTGTGTCAGCGGATCCCCGTCGGGAACCCGACCTCAACGGGATCAACTCGCGGTTGTTTGTGTCGTTGCAATCTATACTTTCGCTTCAACATGTCGCTCAGTTTCAGAGATGCGAGCCCCACCATCGTTCACTGTGATGAGCATCTTCTTCGTGCGACATTTGGACTTGCAGAGCTGCTACGTCGACCGACAGTGGTACGTTGGTGAACGCGACGTCAAGCTGATATTAGACACTGCGCGCGTCTTACGGTGTGCGGCCAGTCGCGAGCTCGAGTCGTCTACCGAGTCCACCCCAAGATGACCATGTCAATATGGGTGAAAAAAGCTTCTTTCTCATTGGTGCCGAGCTGGACGAAGCGCTCGCACGAGAAGAGGAGCTCGAGATCAAGTGGCCGTTTGTGCATATTGACCGAGCCGAGGTGGATTGGGTCGGGCGAGAAGCGTTATTGTGCGTCAAGGAAGTGCCAAAAAGCTGACCTCAGGCGCCATCTGCTGTTCACGCAGCTCCAACTGAATCTCTCGTCCAACATTTCTCCCATTCTGATTGTCCCACCGCCTCTGCCTCTGCTCCAATCCCACTTGCACCAAGCAGAGTACACACGCATTGTCTTCGAAGAGCTCAACGCTCCTGGTTTAACATTGTTATCTCCTCCTCTTGCGTCCATCTATGCTCTCGGCTCCACCACTGGCGTAGTCGTCCACCTCGGCTCACGTCGAACGACTTCAATCCACGTCGTGATCGACTCTGTCGTGCGATGGGACGCCAGCGTTTCGGTCGATGTCGGCGAGGAAGACTGCAGAGAATATTTCTTGGAGCTGCTCATGCAAGATGCTTCGCTCGACCAGGAGCTCCGAGGGGCTTTCCTCGAGCAAGGTGACTGGCCAGAAGGAGAGAAAGAAAAGTGGATTGCGCAAATAGCAGACATGATCTGGGCGGAATACCTCGCTGAAGACGTGCAGATCCCTATGGCGGGTGAAAAGCTTGCGAGTGGGTTGATTCTTGGGGCGACAGAGCCGGTAGACGATGATGGAGGTTTTGACATTGCTAAAAAGTGCGTTCTCGCTCGACCAGAGCTGACCGCAGACTTGTCGGATATAACGGACCCGCCGCACCTTCGCACAAGACAAAAAAGCAACAAGCTGCGGCAGTCGCTGCTGCTACTACAGCCGCTGCCAATGCGGCCGCTGCCGCCGCCGCCGACGTCGTCTCGGTCATTCTCACAATTCCAGGTGCAGCGACCGAAACTGGCGAACCGTCAGCGCCTATGGAGAAGGAGATCAGCCTCGGATCTGTGCGCCATCGCCTTTGCGAGCCGCTTCTGCTAGCCACTGGCGCACGCGCTGGCAAGGAGACGGTACCGGAAGCCATGGCACGCGCCGTCATGAGCGTCGAGGCGAGAGAACGCAAAGCTGTATGGGAGGGTATCGCCGTTGTCGGTGATCTCGCACGGGTAAAATGTACGCTGGGCTGTGTTCGCGCTGAGGATAGCTCTTCCCGTGGCTTTGACATCATATCTTACACCATTCCTGTTGACGAACCCCGAGCTGTCATCCGACACACAGCCTAGTCATGTTCGCTTGCTCAAGATTCCGTACGTCGTTCAGACAATTGTGCTGATATTAGCGAATACTTTGCAGAGTATAAGACTGCCACAGGCGAGCTTGCGCCGTTCCTGGGTGCATCTATCGTCGGCAAGGTGAGTTCATCATCAATCCTCGCTTCGCTGACAACAGCTCGTTTTTGCCGATGTCATGGGCAAGCACTGTATTACCAAGGTCGACTACAATGCGCGTGGGCCAGCGGCCATCTTCCTTGTTCAGCCAGTCGAATAGTGCGTTGTTTGCTAGAGCCTTCTGACAACAGGATGCATACACACTATGGACATGATACAACGCTCGCAATCCTCTTTCCGCGCTAGCCTCTACTTGCGCTTGTTGCGCCTCTTGTTCTTCTTCTTTTTCTTGTCAGTCGACGGCGGAGCGTCATGTGTTTCGGATGGGGATGCAGCTCGCGCTGACTGATTGAGGGGCTTCGGTGTGCTCGAGACTTGCATCGGCGCCGGCTGAGCTCCGGACGTGACCTGGCTTGCCGAATGCTGCGCATTATGATCTCGTAGCGCTTGCATTGCCTGAGTGGGAGTCGGTGGGGCTGGACCAGCGCCAGCTTGGACCTCAGCCGGTGCCAACGTCTGGTCAAGAGGCGGTGATGAGGCGAGGGAGACCCAGCCACGCGCAGCGTCAATCGTTGCACCGTCGATTGAGCTGACCAACGCATTTGCAGCTCTGGCCTTGGCTCGACGAGCTGCGTTGCGCTTCTGCGACTTTTTGCTCGGCGCAAGCCCTGCTGGAGCGGATTCGAGTGGCGAATCTGGCAGTGGGATGGAAGCTGCGTCCGTCGCAGGAAGTGGGGACGCTGCGTCCGCCTCGGCTGGTGCAGCGGCACGGATCGCCGTCATTGGGACGAGTCGAGGCTGAGCCCAGACGGCCTTGCTGCGCGGGTACGAGGTGTCGATGACGACAAACCCAGGTCTGATGACGCGGAGCCCGTCCTCGATGACCTGCGCGGGTCCAGCTGCCGGCGGCGGTTCCGTCGCAGTGGAAGCTGCCATCGTATCGCTCTGATCTGGCTCGACTGCTTTGGCGAGGGCAGCCAAGGACTCAAGGATCTCTTCCCTCTGCTTCCTCTCCGCTGCGCGTATACCATGATCATACTGCTGCATGAGGACTGCGCGTAAAGCATCAATGCTGTCCGAGCCGAGCAAGCTCGAAGCAAGCGGCATCGGCTTGTGCCAGACATCGTTGATGCCGTTGACCTTTGGAAGCATGTACACCAGACCGTCGCGACAGCGTCGCAGGAAGAACGGGGCGTCATGAGTCTCCAGGTGGTCGTTGAGGTATTGATCGTCCCGGTAGATGTGACAGACTATTGCGCGATAAGCGGCACGGACGATCTTCATGTTGGCCTCTTGGAGTGGGTATTCACCATGGTGAGTCGGGCATGAGTGATCGATCAACTGCTGTCAGCAAAGCTCTGCTAATGCACTCACTTGATAAGTCTCTGGGTTCGTGTAGCACTCGCAAGGGATAGGAGGCGTCTTTGGGGGATCATCTTCGTTTGAGCGATTGGCGCAGTCGGAGCCGCATTCGCAGCCAGAGTCGTCGGCTTCAGAGTCGCTCAAGGCAAGGTGACATGCTTCGTCCTGCTCATGAGCTAACTCTTGGCCATCAAGTCACTCACATCCCGCTCGGTCTGGCTCGATGTTGCCGAGTGTGCGCCGATGGCTTCACCGTACCGGCGATGGCAGGTGTGGATTCGAACGCGATGAGGAAGTGATTCGCGGTAATCGTCTTGTACGCGCGATTCTTCCTTAAGCTGATAATTAGCTTGCACAGCAGCGGCTCGCTTACCTCACGATACTGATCTTCCAGACACTCTGTCATTGTGCGAAGCGACACCAGGTTTCCTTGCTCATCGAACACGTCGGAGTAATTCGGGTGATTTCGTAGTACTGCGTTGAACTGAGCTTGGACGTCGCTCCTTTCTTGATTTTGGCTTGCTTGCTGTGCTTGAGAAGCAGCAGCTTGATCATACAGCTGTCTCGTTAGTCTCGAAAACGACCAAGCATAGCGCCACACTCACTTGTGGCAAATCAGTGAGCATCGGCGTACCGTCTTCGCTGTACACAACATTGTCACCGACAAGCTGCGCCGGGCCACCCTGCTCCACAGGCCGTCCATATTCATCCAGCGTCTCCTGCTCTTCAAGCTTGCTCGCATCATCTTCATCATCCGCAGCAAGCTGAGCACTGGTATCAAGCGCCGGCTTCCCATCAGCTTCCGCACCGAATCGAATGGAGCGAGGACTCACAGTGATCAGAGACTCGCTACTTACACCAGCTTCATCGTCAGAAGATGGCGAGTCTTCCCAGACGCTCGAGTAGGGAAACGGCGGTGAAGTTTCAGGTGGCGCGATGGGCGATGGCGCCAGGCCTGTGCCTGCGCCTGCGCTGGATTGTGGAGTGTCGGGCTGTGCGTCGGCATTGAATGGATATGGGAGGGTATATAGCGGCTCGAAAGTGAAGAGCTTTCGTCAGCTTGGAGATGATTCGATGGAACCCACAGAGGATTGAGCTACATCCAGCTGTTCAAAGTCGCCTGCCTCGCCAACAGCTACAGTCGTCGGAGTAGGTGCCTACGATGTCAGAGCGGGACGATCAGGTCAGATACCTTCACTGGATTAACTGCGACTTGTGATCGACGCTTGTTGGGTCTCTGGGGAGATCCACGGTCTAATGAGCTTGAGGAGCGGCGCTGAGAACGAGGTGAACGTGAGTTGCTCGACGGCGAGCGCGAGAAGAACTGTTTCTCAGCTCATGCTGTACACGTACAGTGCCTACTGACAGCGTATGAAGCTGCCAAAGGAGAAGTGAAACGTTCCTGTCGCGTCAGCTACAGACATTTCCGTCTTTCAATCAAAACTCACGCTGTGAAATGAAGGATCAAAGTTGTCATACTCTTCACTTGCATTCTCTTCATCACTCGTCCGCTTGATGGTTCTTGTAGGTGTCTTTGGTTCGTTCGTGAGAGATGATGATGCTTGTGGGTGATTCGGGTCAGAGACGGAGGAAGAGGGACTGTGGGTCGTTGAGGAGTCATGCGAATCCTCTGAAGAGTCGTTCAAAGCTCTTTGTTCTAGATGAAAGTATCAGTGGTGAACGTTGAAAGTACTTGATACACCTATGAGCTGTCAGTGTAGACTCGGGATGTGTGAAGTAAGTCACAGGACGTACACTACCAGCTGATTTACGAGAGCGGATCGGAGTTGCGGAAGACTTTGAGCCTTTCACGATGGTGATAGCAGCTTGATATGATACTGTATAGACTTCAGAAGCTCCTCTGGCTGCAAGGAGGCCTATTGCGGCGACATCGACAACGAGGTTCGTCAGAGTGCCGAGCATGATGGGTGAGGTCTCTTGTCAGGCCGCTGCTTGATTGGACGGCTATCGAGTCACGTCTTACTATGAGAAGCTAATGAGCTCCGCGTGAAGAAGTAAGTAAGTTACAGGTGGAGTGAGCTACCTGAATGGTAGCTCCTTGCTGACTTTGACTTTGCGAGCAGCATTTGGACGCGTTTCCTCCGCATTCGCCACTCAAAAGTTGGGATTCGCATTCTGACGATACGGCCTGGCTATGAGATACTGAAACTTGATAGACGGATTATGCATCTCAAGCTGTAAACTCTTGGGGACTGACTACTCCCAAGGTATAGTAAAGGACATCCTATAACTGTAATAAAGACCATGATTCGCCACTGCACGTGACGTCTCACAGCCATGAGCATGAGTCGCAACTGCAGCCAGCATCAACAGAGTCAAGTTCGTCTTCTTCATCTCAGATCAGAGGAACGGTCAGAAGGGAGGGCATAGACGGTCAAGAAGGCTCAAGAATGGACCACAAAGCCGCTGCTGGACCTGGTCCCAACTCGACTGCCGCTAAAGACAAGGCTAGACTTGACTTTGAGCGAACTCTGGCAGGAGCCTCTGTGGAGAAAGCTGGCGAGTGGCTATGCATGTAATTCACTGAGCTGACACCTTGTAGGAGTCACAAGGGATCAAACAGGTTCATCATATTGAGCTATAGAAGACCCTTCAGCTGACGCGAGCAGAGATCAATAGGATCATAGCTGAAGCTAGCAAGGTCAGTCCAGCCCCTCTGATTACTTGGACACTG
This sequence comes from Holtermanniella nyarrowii, assembly GCA_001600035.1. Classification (NCBI taxonomy): domain Eukaryota; kingdom Fungi; phylum Basidiomycota; class Tremellomycetes; order Holtermanniales; genus Holtermanniella; species Holtermanniella nyarrowii. The sequence continues at coordinate 1,175,359 of BCIT01000004.1, read as the reverse complement.
ACACGGGACAGGGGTCAAAGTAAGCAAGTTTTGCACACGAATTCTTTCGTCTGACTGTAGATTCTACCTACGACAAGTCGAGAAGGACAAAGTCTTGAATGGCAAGATTACGTGGATCCAAGCAAAAGTGAGCGTACAACGCTGCGTTGCTGACTGTAGCGCGATGAGCTCATGCAAATGGCCAATGTCGCCCAGCTAGAAGCTCACGCCGACAAGCTGGTATGCTATCCGCACATGCATCTATCTGACGTCCAGCTCGCGGCTCTAGAGGCAGGCAGGGACCTAAGCCAAGTTATCGTGCACGTCGATATGGATGCTTTCGTGCGTCTTATACGCACCAAGAAGCTGATTATGCAGTTTGCAGCTGTTGAGACGGACAAAGATCCTTCGCTTCGTGGAAAGGCCTTTGGTGTCGGTAAAGGTGTATTGACGACGGCTTCTGTACGTCTCTTGCTCTGAACGGAACTGATGAGCCAGTATGAAGCTCGCAAGTTTGGGGTACGCAGTGGAATGGCTGGCTTTGTCGCTAAAAAGCTCTGCCCGCATTTGATCTTGTGAGTCTCTGCAACTCTCGAGCTGCCGCTGATGAGTTCAGCGTCGATCCGCACTTTGATGCTTATGTCGAAGTCTCTCGTGAAGTGAGCTCTGTCTTGCGTACAGTATGTCCTTGACCTGCAATCGCGTTGACTTGCAGTTCGACCCAACGACAATGATGGCAGGTGTGGACGAAGGCTACCTCAAGTACGCCACCACCTCATACCGCAGACTGATGAACAAGCATCACGCCCTACATGGCACAACACTCTCTCACAGCAGCAGAAGTCGTAACCCGTCTCCGCGCAGCAGTATACGGAAAGACGCGTCTGACAATCTCGGCTGGTATCGCACCGAATCGAATGCTTGCCAAGATTTGCTCGGACATCAATAAACCTAATGGGCAGTATGAACTCCAGTTTGAAGGGAGGGAGATCAGGAGATTCATGAAGGATCTGCCAATTAGGTTCGTATTTAGGGTTTGGTTGATCAGTTGATGGATGTAGGAAAATCCCTGGTTGTGGGAGGGTTGCTGAGCGCCTTTTGGAGAGCATTGGTGTGATGGTAAGAGTTGATGAGGTGATTCGTGCTGATGGAAGACTTGTGGAGATATCTATACCAAACGAGCTGTTCTGACCGTCATGGACCATTGGTTCGGCTTGGAAAGCCTCTTGTGAGTCACTCTTTTACTCGCCAATCTCCACTGACGAATCAGGCGGTCTCATCTTGGTTTGGCAGATAATAGAGTCGAGCCGGGCAAACGAGAGAACAGAAAAAGCGTCGGGCACGAGCGGTGAGTCCAGCGCTTTACGAGTGGAAGCTGATATCAAGGACATTTAGAGACAAGTCGACGGATGAGGATATCCTTGAAAAGCTCGAGGAGATTGCGGCTAGCTTGGAGGAGGATATGTTGTCTTCTCAGTATGCTGGCAGGACTATTACTGTTAAGTACAAGGTGTGTCACCTGTGGGGATGTAGCTAATGAAAAGTCGCATGATTACAAATGTGAGGACTTGACTGATGCGAGTGAAGTGGGACTGATGTAGTAGCATTCACACGAGCGAGAACAATCGGCAAATGGGTACAGACTTCGGATGATATCCTTCCTGTACGTTTCGCTTCTTGCAAGCGCAACACTGATCATAGATTGCCCGTGAGCTCTTGATCAAAGAGCTGCCCCTGCGCATCCGCCTCCTCGGTATCCGCATGTCGAATCTCCGCGACTTGACACAGCCAGATACTGGCATCCAAGGCGTGAGTCATCACCCATTCTCGCTCTCTGACAGAAGTATTTCGGTGCACCAGGAGCAGCGCAAAAACCTCCCTCCAAGCGCAAGAACAGCGATCCAAACTCTGAATCACCCAAGAAGGCCAAGACGAATCACGGTGACGAGGTGATTGAAATTGACCTTGATGAAGACGAAGAAGACGAAGCCGAGCTTGACGAGTGGGTCGAAGCAGACTTTGTGCCTTCCGCGGTCGAGTCCTCGGCGTCGACGACGACTGCCATCGAGCGCAAGCATCTTCTTGGGCCTGTTTGTCCTATCTGCTCCAAGGCGCTTGGGGCGGGTGTCAGCAATGAGACGCTCAATGCCCATGTAGACAGGTGTCTACAAGGCTTGGACACCTCGACACCGCCACTCGCAGTCTCGCCGACGCGCACAGATCTTGCGACCAAGGTTGCTCAAGCCGCCGAGATGCGCGCGCGAAGCGCCCCAGCCCCCACCAACAACTCCACCAATGAGCCTCCTAAACCTGAAACCAAGACCTCACGAAACCGCGATGCGTTTGCAACGATGATGAAGAATAGACGATAGACGCTAGCTTGATGAATTCACATGTACAGATCATGAGGTCATCGCATTACCAAAAGCCAGATAAACAGATACAAACCGCGTCGCTCCCTCGTCCTCTCCCTAGTGCTCTCTCTGACCAGTATTGAGAGCTTGGTGTACACTTGCTCTCAGCGCTGCGTCTTGCCCCTGTCCCTGCCCTTGCGATTGACCCTGCTGCGGCTGACCGTCATCGGTAAGATCCAGGATCCTTCTCGCCAAACTCGCAATTTCTCCCTCTCCTTCACCATCCATCGCTCCCTCATCATCATCAAACTCGTCATCTGAAGGTCGGGACGGTGAGTCTGGTGCACCAGAACGTGATGCAGGCGGTGAGCTCGCAAGAGCACGGATCGATGAAATGAGGATGGGGGATTGACGAATGTTGGCTGTCAACTGCTCGTCTTCAGCTTCGAGCAGTTGGACAATGGTCCAGACTGCGATGTGTTGGAAAGTGGTATCGGAGCTGCTAAGAAAGCGGACGAGGTAAGCGTGAAGACCGCCTTCAGGCTTGTTCCAGACGTCGTTGAAGGGCGCGTAGTCTTCTGATGCTTTGGAAGAGAGGTTGCCGAGAGCAGCGGCACTGTTGCCTTGAACTTCTACGCTCGCCGAGTTGGTCAAGGGAATCAAGACTTCGCAGATGCCCATCTCGAGGAGTTGCGGCTTCAGGTCATCTGTTGTTAGTCATTTGTGACTCAAGAGATGACTCACCACTGAGTGCCAGTACAGCAACGCAAGCCGTCATCTCGCTTTGCACCGTCAGAGGCACACCAAGCACAAGCTCCTTGATGCGTTCAACAGCACCGGCGTCAACAATAGCACCCTTGTTCCTCTCGCTACTAGCCGCCAAGTTTCTGAGCGTCGAGATGGCATGACACTGAACCTCTTCGTTCTCATCAAACGACAGCAGCTCAATCAGCGGCTGGAGGAAGCCAGAGTCGATGATGGGTGATTCGTTGGAAGGGTGGATCGAAACGTTGCGGACGCACGCAGCGGCCGAGAGGATGAGGGGGAGGTAGGATGAGTGAAGGAGTCGAAGCAAAGGCTTGAGACCATCGGCTTTGACAATCTCGAGTTGGTATTTCTCGTCGCTTGCAAGGTTACGAAGTGCGAGCGCAGCTTGGCACTGAACCTTGAGGCTCTGACTATCCATGAGCGCCACAAGGCTCTGCACAAGCTTTGGTTCTGACTGAGCCAGTTTTTTCCGGTTGTTGCTGTCAACAGCAATGTTGGAAAGTGCAGTCGTGCAATAGTATTGCACATCTGTGTCGTTGGAGTTGAGAAGACCGACAAGTACAGGGATGGCACCGGCGTTGACGAGCTGTTGCCTGTTTTCATCGGAATGCGTCATGTTGAGCAAAGCGCCCGTCGCGTTTCGCTGCACACGCATATCCTTTGAACGAGCCAATCGCGTCAAAGGGACAAGAGCACCAGATTTCGCAATCTGCGTCTTGTTCTCATCGTGTGTGGCGAGGTTGGTGACGCATCCGACAGCGTTACACTGCACCTCGACATTCGGACTGAGCATCTGTCTGATCAAAGGCTCGAGACCTCCAAGCGAAACGATCAATAGTTTGTTGTCCGCTGCATCATCAGCCTCTACCCTGCCCTGCCGTATGCTCGCCACTAACCGTTGACAGCTAGGTTACCCAAAGCAGCGCTCGCAGCCCGTTGAACCTCGTTGTCGTGACTCGTCAAAAGATAAAGCACAGGATCCAACGTATCCCTCCCTACTTCTCTCACTTCTTTTTCTGTAATCTCTGCAAAGGCGAGCGCGGCTGAACGCTGCAAGTCGACATTGTCACTGAACGAAAGTGTCGTCAGTGCGGCGAGCGGCGAGCCTGTGAAGAAGTTTGTTGTTGAGCGATCTGAGTATGTGTGAGCTTGTGCATCGAAAAGGCAAAGATGGCTCACTCTCGAGGTACTGCAACAGGTCTGCAACTGCTTCACGCTCATTCTCAAGTAGCAGCGGCTCATAAGCGTGCTTTCGCCTCGGTCCACCTTTATCATATTAGCATTCTCTTCCTCTGCCTATCCACCCATCCAGCAACGTACAGCAGCTCGAGACTTGACCCATTTTCCTAGACGACCTAAGGTGCTAAAGTTCTTGTGTGCTGATGAAGGAGGTTTACGCGCTCAACTCGTCAATAGGGGTTTGTTGATAGAGTAGAGGGGTTAACACGGAATTAAATTAGCACGGTGGCATTAAACTAGCATTCTACTAATCGAACTCAAACAGATCCTAATGTAAATTACTCAGACACAAACGTAGCCTCGCTAAACAACCAGCCTTTGACAACGCTCTTGTCACCCTTGACGACCAAGTCGAGCGTAGCGGGACTCATGTACTATGACCTGTCAGCGTCGTTCCCCGCCACTCGAGGACATCGCCACGTACCTGGTAAATAATAGGTTTGGTACCCGTAACAGCCGCCAAACCCTTTCGAATCAAGTACGGAATCTCAGCCAAGACATCAACCTTTTCAATCAAACCATTCTCTCCGGCCTTGATCCCCGCCGGGATCGTAGCATCGGCCTCGACGCCATCACCGACGCTTTTCCAGTGGAAGGCGAGGCCGAGAGGAGCAGTGTACCCTGTCTCAGCGTCTTTGGCGGTCCCGACGTGCGTAGCAGTGCATTCGTCGGAAGAGGCAGAGGGGTAGACTTCGGGACCAGCAGCGCTGATCGTTTGGCCAACAACTGTCAATGGTGCTGAGGCTTTGGAAGAGTAGATGGCGCCTAAGCAGGCTTTCGTTCGGCCTGATTTGGGACCCTTGGGACCGTGACCATCCTGCACGCATCAGCCTCTGTATACCAGCCCCACTAAAGCGCTTACGGTCGTCTCGAACTCCATCATCACAGCTCTAACATCCCCATGTTTCTCATCCACCTCTAGCCCACCACCAGAGGTAAAAAAAGCAAAGTTCCACCGACTCGCAACCGAATCAGGCCTCATGCCCTGAATGGCATGTACAAACATGGCCTCGCCCGTCGCATCCACCACCGCTCCATCAATGATCAACGAGCCAGTCGACTTGACAAGAGGTTGGAATCGATGAATGACTAGGCCTTCTTTGTTGTCTTTGCCAAAGTAGCTGTAACCTCCTTCGGGACCTTGGCCGAGTTTGAACCCGGGAGCGGAGGCGGGTTTTGTAAAGTTGATGCTTACTTGGACGGTCTTGTCGAGGGACCCTGTGAGGGCGTAGGTCTCTTCGCCGGATGCGGAGCCAGTGTGTTTGATTTCCTGTTATGCGTGAGCCATCTCTTCTTCTCTCCATGACTTGGAACTCACAAACTCATTGGCCTTGCCACCGCGACCATCAGCAGAAGGCTTGAAACCCGAAGCATTCAAAGACCTCCAAACAAGTTTCTTTGTGTGAGGGTTATACAGCTTGAATGTAAGCTGCGTTTGCGCAGGTACAAGGAAGATGCTATCTCATCAGCTCTTTCATCCATTCCGTCGTTTGAACGCACCCGGTGTATGACCAAATGACCTGACACATGACGAATGTGCCGTCCGTCAAGATGCTATACCATGTTTGCGTCTCGGATCTGAAGCCCTTGTCAGTCGCGCATGCCCACTGTGAATGTCAACATCTATGAAACTTGCAAAGAATGAACCACGTAGACGCACGGCTGTATCGGTATCGGTCAATTGACCCCAGCCCTTTTGCGTCGAAGTGACGGGCGAGAAGTTGGGAGCTGTCGGATCTTGTACGCTTGTATCATCAGTATTATTATCGTCAATGCAAAGCGCCTACCTGAACCAAGAAGACATTGTTGATTTAACTTCAAAAGTTGAGCTTGGAGCTCGTTGCCGCTGTTAGCCTGCTGCCGCGTAATCGGGGGTTAACTCAGTTATATGACAGGTACATGACTCATTTTAAGCTTGAACATCACTAATTATGATAACGTTCTTAAACCCTGCTCGGTCCGAGTATTCGCCGGCCCCATTCCCAAGCACGGCCCACGCACGTCCAAAGATCTCATGGATCTCATGACTCACTCTGTGGCTTGCTGGTTAGATGTTACGGCGATCACAACTTTCGGAGAGAAAGTGTTGAACGTCCGAAAAGACGGATAGTTTACTGCCGAGCTTAGGGTCGTTTATTGTTCGATGTCGACGGCAATGTGGCAAATCTGCAAGCCACAAATTGCTTTGACTGAGAATGCATGAGGCTCCGCTCGGTTACTTTGGGTTCAAAATGTTAAAATGCCACAAGGCTGCATGCAAGCTTGGCAAGTCGAGACGTCGCGCTTGCATGAACTTTGTACATGCATCAGAGTGGAGCCAGATTTCAGCTACGACGTCCAGCAATGGCACTTGGTTCGTGGCAGTCTGTATGCCGCAACCCAGCTTTGTTTATCGCAGGGATGCAGGTGGTCTACAATGCATGAGATCTTGAATGCTAGTTGACCATTTGAGTCCAAACACGTTCCAACTTCACGCGAAAAGGCAGTCAGCTTGCTAAGTCGATGTCGCACTTGCAAGGCAAAGAGATCCTGTCCGAGTGTACATTAGTGTGGAGAACGCAAAGGAAGACTCTTCCTGTGAGCTTAGCGGAGCACCCAGCGTATAACCTGCTCGTGTCAGCTGCAGTCCAGGAGGTAGTCAGATAACTGGACCAGAAAGTGACTAGTTGAGCTATCGCGCGAGCATGAAGTCGCCTTACTCACTGTGCAGATGAGGCGCGCAGCTCACCTGAGGAACAAGTTAGACATAGACAGTCAGTAACACGGGCCAGAGCTTAGCATTGAGAACCTGTAATAAGAAGACACAGACCATCAGTATCCAGGCAGTACATCGTTCAGCAGTGGTCAGCCCAGAGCAATCAGTGAAATAAACTCCTGCCCCTGAAATCAATTCGCAGACAATCAGTACAAGTGATACAGCACGGCGCAATCAAATCAAATCGATGCACAATCTACATTGCCATTAAGCCATAGTGATACACTATATACAGTCAAGGGGAGAGGAATTGGAGGTTGCGAAAGACATCAAAATTGCAAGGAAACGAGGGGTAGACAAAAAGGACAAGACGAAAGGGAAGAAGAGGGGATCACCAGCCGAGACCACTGCCAGGAAAGCCAGTCGAGACGCTAGACTCGGAAGGGGTATAACGGTATTGCTGTGACGGCTCGATAGGCTTGCGCAACCCCGAAGGCGCAGTCTGCGACGTGATAGCTATCGGTGATGGCGTTCGGCAGTTGTCGCTTGCAGGTGAAGAGACGAGCGAGCTGCTCGCACTCGATGTTGGCAAGCTCTCGTTCGGTGACAGATACGTCGGGCGGAGGTAGTGGGAAGAGGCGTACGCTCGCGGTGAGAGGGGAGGCGAGATGTAGGCTGACCCGGGATGGGAAGCGTGAGAGACACTACTGCTCTTTGAGCGGTGCGGGCTGGGGACGGGACGGATGGGACGCTCGGGGTAAGCGCGCGAGCTCGCGCTGCAGCCGTTTGGGTCAGGGGTCGTTTCGGGGGATGGGTAGGACGCTTGAGCATGCGCTGCGCTAAGGTGGGGGATGGGTGAAGGACCATAAGGTGATGCACTGGAAGATGCAAGCGCAGGAGACGATGCAACAACCGCCTTGGGACCAAACTCTTGACGAATCTTGGCTTCAAAGTCGAGCACCTCTTTGCCATCGACATTGAGGGACCACTCGAGGTAGCCGCACATCTCCCTCTCCATCTGATTGATCTCTTTGAGTGCAAACATCTTTTGAGCAACAACGCCCCATGATTGGTTCGAGTACGTATCGTCGCAGATGACCTTGGAGGAGATCATGAATGCCGAGATGAAGAGACGGTGGCCAGAGCTGCCGCGTGCTGCCGGGAAACGCGTCTTGAGGCGCTGAAGCAGCAACAAGGACGCAAACGTCACGATCGATGGTAGCCTCGTGCGGTGGAGTGCATACGCGACAAAGTGCGCAAGCGTTGGCGTTGGGGACGCTGGGGTTGTAGGGGTAGGAACGTTGGGGCACGCGAAGAGGGATGTGATCTGATGGTTAGATACATCGTATGCATGACGTGAAACTCACAAATCGAGCGGCCAACACTGCAGTCTCTTCATGCCCGTAAAACGGGTCCGAGCGCGAAGACGTGGAACGAGACGACGGCGCCGAAGCGGTAGCCGAAGACTTGACTGCCTTGCGCGAGGTCGATGGTGAGGACGACGTTGGTCGCGATGCAGAGGTAGAGGTAGAAGCAGCCATGGTCATATTGGTAGTTGGTGGAAGGGAGGGGAGGAAGACTGGTGGCGAACGCGTCAGCCCGTGTTCAAGGGTTTATAACCGAATCGGTGCTAATGAAAAGGGGAACGAGATCGCCGCCCAGGTGGCCTGAACGACCCTGGGAGAAAGCGCGGGAGAGTGCTGGCGTTACTCGTTCAAGCCCAGCGTCGATCCTGTTCAAACCAAAGCCCTCGTCTCAACTCAAATCCGTTCAAGATGCACGCGGGCACAATGACCGAAGGATCGTCGCGGCGGCGAAAAGCAGAAAAGAGGTTGCGAAGTGCACGGAGATCGTCGAGTGGCTTGGCGAACAGCGCGGTACTAGTGCAGGGATCGACGCCAACAAGAAACCTTCGCACAAAACAGCCGGCCCGGATGGGGTCACTAGCCCCTGAATGGCACTTGCGTACGGTTCAAAGGAGGGTCTACGCCAAGGGGTTGGTGCAGATCTCTGTGCGGTGTCGAAGGCTAATAGCGTCAGAGGGTCGTGGTAGATTAATCAACGGGTTGAAGCGTTTGATCAACAATCCACAAAACCTCCGCCTCCACGTCCGACCTCCACGCAGAAACATACATCATCAATCAAAAAGCCGACGTAGCCGCTACGAGCGGTGGAGTCACCCCCTTCAACCCCTTTTTACACTGCACTCGCTCTATGCACACCCTTTGAGCCTGAGAACTTGACTCACGTTTACTGCCGGACGCTCACTGCGACCCTAATTCCTTTTCTTGTTGATTAACTTTGATCGACTCAACAATGGAATTTTCACGAGTGTGGCTACTTTGCTGTCCGTACGTTGATGAAGACTTTCAAGTGTTGATGGATGAACCGACTTGCGCACCGATGGCAGCAGCGTACTCTTAAGAAGCCTTCGCGGGATAAATGACGGGTGTCTGGCAGAGACCGAGCATCGCGGCTAGAGCGGAGTGGCCTCTGGGCTCTGGCGTTAACGGAATCCGGAAGGGCTTTGCGCGGCGACCACACCGCGTGCGTGAAAACGGGGAGTGTGACGCCGAATGCACTCCCGGTTAACAGAAGGCTTGCGTACGGCTTTTGGTTTCCTTGCCAAGTACAGCCGAAATGATCGCGTGGACGGGCTCAGACTGTGAATCAATCGATTGAGGCAGTGCCTACGAAAGTCGAATCTGAGACTGCTGACGCAGGTGAACCCATCCGCTCCGAATGTCTGGGAGATCTACGTTAGGCGTCCGGCTATTCAGACAATGAAAAATGCATGGACTGCGAAGCGCTCATAGCCATGGAACACTTCGGCCGCTCCAGTGTTCTCGACTCTTGAGGTCCCTGAAGAGGCCAAGATCTATCGGTTCGGAAACAGAGAGCCACACCCGATCTTCCCTGATTCAGGGCGTCATCATTTTGGGATCCCCACAGCTTGAGTTCACAACACGTGGTCTCAGCGCCGCTGCCACGTCATGAACTTTTACTCCAAGGAGCTTGAGTATAGTTCCGGAATGGCAGTTAGGTGGACTTGGTGGCACGCAGATCACCAAATCAATCAACTGTTTTATCATTTCGCACCGTAAAGAACCCGCCATAACTTCTGCATCCGGCGGTAATGATCGTTGATCGCGCTGCCCATCAGCGCAGCGAGGCAGCAGATTGCAGCACATAAAAAAAATGGCCGAGTCAAGCTGCCCCAAAGATGCGTTAAGCAGCGCACTACATCACAACCAGCTGACAGCAAACTTGTTTTGATAATTCCCCAACCCGCTCAAACTGCGCAATTACCTCGGCTCAAACCCTAGCTTAATCACGCCTTGGCTTCAGTAAAAAAGAGTTTCGGTTTCACTCGCGTGCTTGAATCCGTAAACCCGCTCGATGCCGATGAAATCCGCGGATGAAGACGGGAGAGTCGTTCGAGAAGAGAGCTGGTTATAAGCGAGGAGAAAGAAGTGGCGAACTCTGGAATCTCCGAACAAGTCGTTAGTCTCGTCTATGCATCCGACTGCCGTCAAGATGACCACAAACCCGAGATCAATAATTTCTCGGCACGATCAGGTAACGCCTCTGTGCTCGGCATCCGTAATCTTTCAGGGTTCGCTTGATTCATTAAGGCTGTATTCGCTTGCATGGAGATCTAGGCGTTGAGGAATCTCTATTACTGCTGCGCCTTGGCAGGGTCATTGGCGATGAAAACAGTGTCTCTGTAGTAGGCCAGCTCGCGAATGCTAGCGCGAATGTCGTCCAGCGCGCTTAGCAGTTAGCGTCGATCTTGTGGGGAGTATTTCGCACCGATGCGCAGATTCACCTGACCACGTCGACTTGCGTGCTTGGTGCAGCTGCGGATACCACCTCCGGACAAGTTCCTGATCGTAAGCATGTACGGGTGTACCCTTTTTCTCCGTACACACCTTGATCGAGCTCACATCTATCAATTAGTTCAGGGTCAGCGAGTAGCGGCTTCAAGACCGCAACGAGAGACGGCTCCATGGCTCTCACTTACCGACGATACGATAGGACAAGTGCGACATGACTTCTGGCATGCCAACGAGAAGGAATCTCCGCAGCACCGTCAGCAACCGCTAGCTGAAGCTGTCGCACGAACCTCATGTCCGCATGCACGGAGCTACCGGCTAAGACACCAGCGCCTTTCTCCGGAATCCATTTCTGGATATACTCGCGCACGTTCTTGGTGACCTCGGCGTAGCTGTGAGGAGAGTCGATGCATGACTGAGTCAGACCAGATTTCTGCCACGTCAGCTCTAGATTGCGCAAAGGCAGGCGTTACTGACTCCGTGCTGATCAGTACACCAATCCCCCATGCTACACGTCAGCGTCTTTGCAATCGCTGGCCTGCGACGTACGCGTCCATGGTCTCCTTCGACGTCTTGATGACCCACTCGACTCCTTCGTCGACAGGCTTGAGCTGACCATCCGTAATAATGACAGCGATCTCAATGATGACATCCTTGGTGATATCCAAGCCAGTCATCTCAGCAGTCAGCTTCGTGAGGCCAGATCGTCACCGAGCGAACCTCGCAGTCGATCTAACAGGTCAGCTTTTGAGGTAAAGCTCCAGCTCCTTGCTTGTGCAGCAACGCGACAGCGAACAAGACTCACCCATACTAGCGGCCCATCATCATACTCTAGCGGCTTCGACATTGTGTTCTTCGTGGGTATGGTTCAGGCCAACGAACGCGTCGAAGGACGACGGCACCGTGAGTGGAGGTCATGAACGGCGATCAGCTCCTAGCCGCTGGGTCTCATCTATGGACTGCCCTGTAGGCTTGATGAGTCTTCGAGCTGTCAGGATCAACTTGATAAGCATAGAGGGTTCGTTTCTCAGTGTCTTCCGCAAGATCGACAGGCTTCACATATGGCGAACAGCTTGAGAGAACTCGAGACAAATCAAAGCCGCTGTAGGATTAGGATGGCGCTGCCAATGGAACTCATCAACGCTTTCGGGACAAGATGGGAGATCCCCTTTGGAGACAAGAAGATCCCCGTAAAACTTTTATCGGCTCAGACAGGTGCTTGATAGATAGACGAGCAGTACAGTTAAGGATCTCTCAGTTCGTCTGCTCGTCAAGAGCTTGCCTCGGGCGCTTCCTTTATCAGTGATTGTGCCAGTGTGGCTATGTCGATGTGCAGTCGATAGATGCATGATATAGATGTTGTATTGCGCAGACAGTGAGCCATTCTGAGCCTCTTAAGCCTGTCAAGCACAAATCGACCTGAACGAGGCTAGTCAAAGTGCCACATTCCGATTCTTTCCGCGCGTTCACGTTTCGCGAATCCAACGTCAGGTGCGATGGAGGTTGCAAGCTTGCAGCAGCTGCATCTTCACTAGTAACCTCAGAACCTGTTTGAAGCTATCCACGTATAATGCAGTCTTCAACAATGGTTCGCAGGTCACTGCTCAGCGCCGTAGGAACAGGTACGTCTTTGCGATCGATGTCATGCATTGCAACAGTGCTGATTGGCTCCTCCTTGCTTGACATCATCCGCCTTGCCTTCACTTATCTGCGCTGTTTTGTCATGTTGCCTGTACAGCACCTTCAATTCGTGCTTCTGGCTCCAAGCCTGTACTGGCTGCATTCGCTCAGCGTCGGTACGTCTGACATTCATCAAAGTTCTCGATTGACAGAGATAGTTCTGCGGCTACGCAAGCTTTGACACCCAAGGAGCACCTGGCCCTGCTCAATGAGCAGAGACTCCGTCGGCCAGGATCTCCTCATCTGGAGATCTACCAGATGCAGGTATGTTGATCCTCATGCTGCGGATATGAGACTGATTGTTCAGATCACCATGTTGCTTTCTGGAAGTCACCGTGCTACCGGAAACGCCTTGTCCATCGGTACGATTCCACTCCTTGTCCGCAATCTGACCATTAGGTCTCTATGCTGGTGCCATGACCTACCTCCTCCACCCCTACTTCCCCATCCTCGACTCTGCCCACCTCATCGACGCCATCCACACCTTGCCCGAGTGGCTCAAGGGCGCCGGCCGCTTCACCCTCGCCCTCCCCTTCACGTTCCACAGCTTCAACGGTATCCGCCATCTCGGCTGGGACCTCGGCAAATTCCTCACGATCAAGGGTGTCTATGCGACTGGATACGCTACGATCGCGGCGACTTTCTTGTCGAGCGCTTACCTTGCCTTCTTCCTCTGAGTGATCGAGAGCTGCGATGGTGGTGACAGTGTGTACGATATTCGATGAAACTGCATTTTTATCACCAAAAGGACGTGGAACGGGTCGGCTTTGTCAGTACAGTTCCAGAGTGCACGCCGATGGTTGCGTGGTTGCGGCTCCGCGACTCTAAGCAAGCCGGCAGGTTAAGAGAAGGACATTGATACATGGGTGGTGCATGGATGCGCCTAAGTGAAATGGTCAAGATGAGGGTGGTCCTTCAGCAGTACAGACGCTCGCGTCTCCACTTGCAGCCGCTCTCTCCTTCCGTCTGCTTTGTCTGCTCGGTGGCTTTCTCGCTCTCCGACGCATCCAAGCATGACTGTCTTCTCGTTTCTGCCGTTACTGTCACTGCGTTGTATCCTTGTGAGATTAAGCAGTGAAGGTGTCGAGCCGGTCATCCTGTCGTTTCACAAGAGGTTCGTCCACTTTATTGACACCGCCACTCGGAGTGCACGTGTGATTGCGTGCTGCACTTGCGCGCCTAGGTTTGCGCCCCTTGCGGTCTACTGTCGTACAGCACTGAGTGTCAGGACGCGCCCGATTGATTCTCGTCTGACTCATGGTTAGCTACTTCTCTTATCGGTGGTTTCAGGGTTGCCACAGGCCTTCGTCGCTGCACACGTGGCGCTAAGATCGCTCCCTTGAAGTTGTGTCGATTGCTATAGATAGTCAGTGAGTGAGGCACTGGAGACTGACCAGCGCGCTGCCCAGACTGCCCAGATTACTGCAGTTGATGGGTATACGGGCCATGAGCTGGCAACAGATTTGAAGCTGCCGAGGTTTGAGACACCGTCCGAGACACCGTCCGAGACTCACCGGATTGCGTTTCCCGTCACTGCCTCGGGATCTATTTCGTCTCTGTGGGTTGCTATCGTGTCGTCTGGCGAATCGATTCGAGAAGCAGCTGCTACTCACATTCAGCTGGGTTCAATCGGCAAGACAAGACAGCACACGTGTGCTGTCATATGTCAAGTAGTCCAAGAGCATCAGAAACGCATCAATCGAAACGAACGCTTCAGCGGTGGCCATGTTGATATGCTAAAGTGAAAGATGTGTAGGTTTGATGATCTCCAAAGCCTTGCCTGCGGGTGAGGTTCACAGCTCATCAAGAAGTGCGGGCCGTCTCGGCGATATCAAGTGCCTGCGGCGATCGGTCCGCTGATGTTGAAGGTACTCACTCAATAAACACTATCGTGCCTTCCTTCTGTTATCGGTGTATTACTGCACTTGTAGTGCAAGAGCGTAAGTTCCACCAGGCTGGAACGACAAAATTGGAGAGATCCTAAGAGAGCGTGAGAATCAGCAAAGCGCAAGAGGCAAGAATTGTGCAGCAAGTCAAGTAGACGTGGTTACTGAATGGTCGATTAAACTGTACCCTGTCTCGACATGATTTGAAACTCACAGCACCATCTGCATCACATCTAGCAAGGCTCTCCACCCAAAATCATCCTCAGTGGTGGTAGGCGAATCCCGTTCACCTTTGCACCATCTAGCAGTCTGCCAATGCCAAGACCTGCTGCTCGCCTCTCTTCTGGCGTCGGCTCGTATTCAAAGTGGTATCTTGCGATAGAGGTAGGAGGACTTCGTGCAGTGGGAGGAGGAGGAAGCTGAAGAGCATCAGGTTTGGCTCGACGGTGGTGTGGGTGGAAGGGAGCCTGGCCTGTGCTCGTATGCTGCCCGTAGCTGTACTCCATCATTCTCTGCCTCTTTGCAAGGTACGCCTCAATCTCTCTACGCTTTTGTGCGTCTTGTGCGTATTCAAAACTGCGACCGTCACTGTTGATGCTCTTCATGACCCTTGCGCCCGGCAAGCGGTCTGGACCCCTTCGACGGAGGCGAGTGTCATAGTGGCACTGAGTGCCCTTCTTGACGCACATGCTACACGAAGGCTTTTCGCCTGGGCATTTGACCTTGCGAGAACGGCTATAGAGGCAAGTGTCAGCTCTGTACTGATTTTGAACGAGATGAAAAGGTAAAAGGGGGTTGTTGCCACTTACCAAAGATCACACGAGATGAAGCCCTGCCTCGCTCTAGGTTTGCCAGCTGTCTGGTGTAGTCGCTCAACGTCTGACGCGAGTGTCGACGACGAAGAAGACCAGCCGCCGTGAGGCTCTGTGTCTTCGCGTCTCTCGGCCGACAGGGGCCATTGATGACGACGTTGGTCAGGCGAGAGCGAGGTCGTGTCTGGAAAAGGTTTATTGAGGAGTGTGAATGTGGGAGAGGTTGGCTCTTGTCGATTTGCCATGATGGCTCGGGATGATGATGAACGGACGGAAAAGCGTACGTGTCGGAGGTGGGAGTTGAAGGCTTATGAGGAAGAAAAGAATTGGTGCGGGATTGTCCTTCGCGGGACGCGAAGGCGGCAACAAGGGAGGGTTGGGGCTAACGGGCGGATCCAGTCTTGTGGGTAGGCTGGACTGGACGTTGAAAGGAGCACGGAAGCCTCGACCAAGGCGCAAGCTGTCGGAGTCGAATGGTATCGTGTCGGAAACAACACGCTTGGCCCTTTATCTGCCTCTTTGTGGCACCTAGGGTGGGAAGGACGGGTGCTGATGCCTCGACCGTGATTTCTACAGTTTATCTTTCGTGGGTTTCACTCTGCAGCTGACGGACTCTATTGCGTGTTACAGAAAAGGAGTCACGCGTATTGTGAGATACTGTTGCCTGCTCCGTTGTCTATCGTCACTGAAAGGGGTCGACATGTTTACTGAAATTCCTCGTGACTGCGCGCAAGTTTGGACATGGAGCTGAACAAAGAATGAATTTGCATTCCAATGAGCCGCACCTTGTTCTAGGCTAAGACATAGCCGTTTAGCAATTAGCCGATTGGACTCTATGGCTCTTTTGCCTCTTTGTTGGGGGCTTGTCCGCGCGCGGTACGACGCCGGATCCGAATGTGGTAGACGGCTCGGAAGTATGCGGACGCAGATCATTGCGGTAAACCCTCATTGTCATTGATCTTCTGTCTCGGGAAAGTGATGAGCATCAGTAGTGCGACGACTAGATATTCAATTGTATGTATGTTAAACATAAACTCGAGCTGCCTTGAGATATCATTTCATCTTAGTTGCCCACGCAGAACAGAAAGTACGTTCAGGGACTTGCCATTGGGTGTACAACATACAGCGCGGTCTCGGTGTTTATGAACCCTGAGAAAAATGCCTTTCAGGGGTTCCCCCACTGTCTTCGGCCGCAGTGAGTCAGACTCAGGACGCCACTTTCCTGAAGAGCCCGCGACTCGCGTGAGCTACATTCGGCCACAGAACATTAAATACACCCCTGGTATTTCAGCTCTGATGTCAGCGGCACGCAGCTAAAGCAGCTGCAGCGGCTACAACGAGCAGCACCAGAATAATGGCACAGAGACAACGCGAAGTACAGCCAGGGTCAAGCACACAGACCCAAGTCAACCATGAACGAGTAGCAGAACCAAGTCGATCAGTAGGTGTTCTGAAACTCCGTGGAACACCGTCGAGACGGAAAGTCATGTGGGAGCAAGGAACAGTCGATAACGAGGGCATGGGCAAGAAGAAGTCCAAGAGTAGGTCACAGTCGATGGTATGACTGCATTCAGCTGACTCGTGGCCCACTAGTCTGCTGCATCTATCATAGACCAAAGGCATTTGACGAGTCGTCTTCAGAGTCAGACATGACGTCCGACGAGGGCTCTGGGTCTGAAGGGCATGCTAAGCATATTGGGCATGGCAAGGGCAAAGGCAGAGCTGTCGGTGGTGACGAAAGCTCGGAATCTGAGGGTGGCATGGGTAATGGCACTGCCAAGTGAGTCTCGCTGTCTACGGGTCGACAAGGGTTGACATTTCGAGACCCGTCAAGCGCCACGGCAAGAGGCACAAGCATCATCACGCCCACGGTCCATGCGATCACTCGCACGAGCCATCAACAGACCCCTCGCCAAACCGGTACGACAAGCCTCCGCCGAGCTCAAAGGCCAAACCAAAGCCCGTCAACCAGGCGCCATGAGTCAATGCTATGCTTCACATGTATGAATGCTGTTGTATCACTTGCGCGCAACAATGCCAACAGACTGCGTCCTGTCCTCGAACTGTCCCGTCTCGAGGCATTCAATACCTAACTCGAACCATTGTCGTTGGACATCGTTCAGTGTTTTACTGCGCATCATGGAGGAGATGGCGACGTTGAAGTTGCTGCGAAGCTGTTTGAGGGCTAAAGCTGACTTGGGCTCGATGGTGAACTTGAGTCTTCGGTCGATTTGCAATGAAGAAGCCGATAGCTTAAGACGTTAGCGTGGCACTTATAGACGCTTACCCTAAAGTCTGCAATGTCGCCGCACAGCAGCACAAGCGCTTTATCATCAACAGGCCCGACCTCCCAAGCGTAAAGCTTTTTGGACTGCATGAGAGTAAAGTAAACGAGGTGATTGGTCCCATACTCGTTCTTTGGCGTTCTGAAGTTTACAGAGCTAGGATGCTGCCCGTTAGTCTCGTCCAAGTACTGAAGGACTCACGATCGAGGCGCCTTGACCGTTGGTGACAGTCTTCATACCCCCAGTAGCCGAGTCAATGACGAGCAGCTTGGGATACAGCCCTGCGGCCAACGCCGAGCTGAGGATCGGGACGCTTTCGGCGTTGACGTCGACTTCCGGTGGGATGGTAACGAAACGGGTACGGAAGCCGCGAGAATATCGAGCTCTAATGATCAGCAAGGTCCAAGAGCTCAGACGGACTGATTGAGGTCTTTCCGCAGAGAGTCTGACACGGGTAAGAATGAAGAGTCGATGAGATATCTGGTACGGTTAGTGCCAAGGCAACGGACAGCAAGGCGGACTTACGAAAGTAGTTGCTGTCTAAGTTCTTCTACTTGTTGCAAGTTCTGCGCCCCGTTAGCACCGCCTTGCAAATATGAACTACTGACCTGATGTGAGAGATAGTTGCGTTTGCAGTATGTGCGAATGAAGTTTGGGTTTTCTGACGCCTTGCGCCAGCTCGCAAAGACATTGTGCAAAGTCAGGAAATCACTGTTGCCTGAAATGTCAGCGATAAACCACTTTGCTGTCATGTCACTGACCCGTCTTGAAAGTTGCCTTTGCCAAATCTGCTTGATGTTCTTGGCCGAACGGCGCCACGAAGGGTGATTTGCCATTGAGCGTTGCGGCAATCGTCAAAGCTGGATCCAAACAACGGAAGAGGGCGGCGATGAGGAGAAACTTGCCCAAGTGGACATCCATTGGGAGCTTCGAGAGAAGCCTGCCCATGGGTGTGATCTCCTCTGTCGATGTGAGAGCTTTGACTTCGACCAGGGCAGCGACGGCCCGCTGGATGTTGATGACGGCTGGCGGGTCAAGCGCACGCAGGAGTACATCTTCAATGGTGGTGCCGATCTTGATCTTCAAGATCTTGATTCTCAGCGCACTAATGCGTCAGTGAAGCCCGTACGACGAAACGTACAGATCCTGAAGCGAAAGACGCAGCATCTCAGGAGATGGGTGCTCCACCATCTGCAGGTCATGTCGAGCACGAGTAAAGAGGTGGAAAGCGAGACCGTCCTGCACACGACCTGCTCGACCACGTCGCTGCTTTGCGTTGCTTCGCGCAATGTAGCATTCGACGAGTCTTGACAGCTGACGCTTCTCGTCGTACCTGAGGGTCAGCAGCGCTCTTTCAACTTGACGTACCTCATTTCACGATGCTTTCCACTGTCGATGACGCAAGTAATGTCTGGGATTGTAACACCGGTCTCTGCAATGTTGGTAGCTGAAGATGTAAGTTTGTGGCCTATGGCAGTGACGTACAGATAACGATCTTGCGCACTCCAGGGGGTGGCAACTCGAAAACTGCGCTTTGTCCTTCCGAAGACACCGACGAATGAAGAGGATACACCCGGAACTCTTGCCCGCCGAAGCGAGGATGCTCCTGAAGCATGTCATTAACCCGTCGGATCTCAGCAAGACCGGGAAGGAAGATCAAGATAGCTTGAGAGTAGGCTCGAGATGCCTCATCCTCGAAACACAGACGTTCCAGTAGCCGTAGAATCAGGTCGTAGGGTATGTGTTTTGGGTCAAGCAAGTTGATGGTGTCGACAGTGTCAGGCGAATATCGATTCGAAGACAGCTTCAGTGGATCTGCTGGTTGCAGGTCATCGTCGTCATCGTCGTCGCCATCCGCTTCTTCCCATTCCATCTGCTTTCCGTTTCCCCTCTTCCGACCTAAAGATCAGAACCACGAATATGGCGAGACAACTCACGGTGAATAGCATAAGGCGACTTGTCATTGATGTGCCATCCAGTGTACTGCACCGCGTCCTCCAAATAGTTGACATCCACAGGGAATGTCCGGCCTGGTACCGACAGGGTAGGGCAACCACCGAAAAAGTCCGAAATCTGCAGTCAGCACATGGGTGTGCGAGCAGCTTCACCCACCTTGTCTGCGTCTACGGTGGCCGACATGAGCACGACCCTGCCAATGTCAGGAGGATAGCGCATAAAATGACGTACTTGAGATCCTTCCGTTGCTTCATCAGGGTCTTCAGGACGATGAGCAAAAAGTCCGACTCGATGGACCGCTCGTGGACCTCGTCAACGATGATGTGCTGAGTAATTCAGCCTCGCTCTCAAAACTGTGCAAACCCACCGTGATCTCATCGAAGGCGGTCGACTTGCCAGCGACCCCTGAGCCACTTTCAAGCATACGCAGAGCGATACCATTGGTGACGAAAGCTAGGCGCTGAGGAGTGTCAGTACACTACCACGGCAATGAGTCATGCTCACGGTATTCTTCGAGATCAATGACTCCAAGCGGATAGAGTATCCCACAAGAGATGAGGGTGTACCGACTGCATTCGGGCCATCACCAAGCTCGCAAGATACACGCTGAGCAAGCGAGATGGCACTGATACGTCTTGGCTCAGTGACGTAGATCTTGCAAGGCTGGCCCTTGCTCAACTGATCTTCCAAAATGAACGACGGGAGCTGAGTTGACTTGCCGCTAACACCGTCAGTAATGTGAAGCACAGGCGCCACTCACCATCCGGTTTCACCACTGAGCACCAGAATCTGAGATGTCTCGAGCGACGCCACGATTTGCTCACGAAAAGGCGCAATTGGCAGCGTTGAGCGTTGTTTCTGTGGCATCAGCATCATTCCCTTCGTGCGCGTAGACTCTCACGAGCATCTCTTGGTACGGTCTGCTGGCTTGCCGTGTCTCAAAGTCGTGTCGCAGAGTCTCGGAGATGAACATCTTCCGTGAAGTGTCGAGTTGGGCGTCTTCTGCACCCGCTTCCAGTGTCTTGGTCGAAGGTGTCTGCCAAGTCAGGATGCGACCTAACAGTTATTTGGCCAAACGCACCGCATCATTTGCAGCCTCCACTGCGACCTTCTCATCAACAATTTCCTGGATTCGTCTCCAGACAGAGCGCGAGGTAGCATCTTTCGTGTTCTTAGTTTCGGCATCAAGCTCCTCCCAAAGCTCCCTAAACACAGCCGGCAACACTCTCCAGTTCACCTGCGCGACACCCTCCACAGCCAACGCGTGCAAAGCCAGCGTCGACACATAATTCTCAGCCTCCACCATGCTCTCGCAAGCAATTTCAGTCATAGCCCAGACCTGCCGTCTATCAAGCGACCACCGAATCTCCAGACCCGCTCGAGCGGCACGAGATTGTCCGGAAAGACAGGCATATGTGACGACAGCGTATTTCGCGATCTTCTGAACGGTGGATTTCAGCATTGCTTTGGGTACGGAGCCGAGGTTGGTGAATGATTTGGGAATGGGCATGGGTCGGACGTTGATGAGGGTGTTGGAGGAGGACTCGGCTTGTGGTGCTTGGGCAGCGAGGACGGGCTCGTCGAGCATGCCACCGAACAAGTCTCCCTCGTCATCACTCCCAGAAATACTGTCCGCGGCTACCAGCGCAGGAGAGGTTGGTCCCGTTGGGGGCTTCTCTGATGCGGCGTTGACCAGCGGCTCAGATGAAGACGCGACCGTCACCCCTCGTAACCGCGCAGCTAAGGCCTCGGCCTGAGCTTTACTCTTGGAAGCGCGATACTCGATTTCTGCCATCAGCTCCCCCTCCACATGCCACCAGACGCACCTGCTTCCTTCTTGCTGAAGATATACAACCCCTCAATTTCCGCAATCTTCTCCTTCAACGTCCTCGTCTCAAGAGTCTCAATTCCGCCTTTGATCTTCTTCTTGCCGCCACCAGGCGCATTCTTCTGAGCTGCAAGTTTGGCGGCATCAAGTGAGATCATGAGATCTGCCCATGCTCTGCTTGGGTTAGCGTCTTCGTCTTCGCTTTCGGAGTCTGAGCCTGATGCGAAGAAAGATGTCGGCTCCGCGGCGTGTGAAACGTCGTCTGGCTTCTCTTGAGTGGCGACTGGCTCCGGTTCTGGCGCTGAAGGTTGAATTGGGTCAGTCTTCGGTGCTGGGACAGCGATCATCGACTGCAAGGACTCGGGCTGCTCTGACTCCCCTGCTGCTGTCAGCGTCCCGCGAATTGAGAGATGCCACATACCTATCACGGGCTTCCAATCTCCCCGCAACAGCACCTCATCCTCTTCGCAATGTAGCCACATCTTTTTATTCAGCGTGCTGCCGACCCCACCACGACTCACCCATTCCAAGGCATCCTCCCAGCTAGCTTGACCGTCCAAAGCCTTCAGGCATTCAGCAACACGCTCTTTCCTAAACCCGAGCATGCCAAGTACACGATCGATGGTATAGAATCTAAGCATTGCTTTGTCCTTGTCTGCTGTCGATGGTATTGACGCCGAGCCTGAATGCGTCAGACATCGTCAACGGTTTGACATGAGAACACTGACTATCCGCCTCGCCTTCCAGCGCCAGAGCGAGTACCCTGTCTCGTATCTGCTCATTGAGCGCCAAAGGTAGAAATGATTTCCCAAGCCTTTTGTCGAAGTCCATTCCCTGCCCGTCAGACTCGCTGTGCGATGCCGTTTGCTCACTTTGAGTATCCTAGCGACTTCTCGATCGCCTCGTTCTTGCAGTCGTTCAACATAGCCTTGCAGACTTGCGTCTTCAAGGCTGACTTCATTCTCCCAGCTGTCTTTGCCTTCTTGCTTTGAATCTGCTACTGCATCGGCAGCGTGTTCAGCATTCTCAGTAGCTGCAAGAGCTGGCTCTGGCTCTGGAGCAGTTTCTACTGGTACAGGCTTCTTAGATTGGGCAGATGTAGTAGCGAACCCTCTAGCCACAGCTGCGCAATATTAGCACGACATGCAGGAAATGAAAGACTTGCGTTTCAAGGAAAGCTTCTTCTTGGCCATACTGCCGTTCGTGTTTCTCAGAAGCTACCAAGACCACAAAGCGGCTATATAATCCTGATCAGGGTCCTCAGCCAACACTGATTCTTCTTTTCCTGCGCTGTTCTCTTATGCAGTGTACGCTACAGGAGGCACAAAATATGGGTGGCAAGCTTAAGTGAACTTGACGTCTCTAGCATGACAGCGTTAAAACGCTATACAGTCTAACGTCCAACCGTTCTTATGACTTTTGGAAGCGCGACAAAAGCTACTAAAGCATTAGCGAATCAAGCAAGCTCACTCGCAATGTCTTCCTCCCCGAGCGCGCCTTCTTTCCTAACAGCACTACCGACGCATCCAATCTTTGCAACACCAGCCGCGTCAACGCAAGACTGGGAGCTCGTGAATCCGGTCCCAGTTCACAGGCAACTTCTAGCCATTCGAGGCTATGACTTGATTGTCGTTGTTGATAATGAGCTACGGATCACTAGCTTGGCTGAAGTCAAGGATGGTCGAGGTGTTGGTGCTGGAAGAGCGTACAAGGTGAGTCATTCAGATTCATGGGCATCTTTGGCTGATGGCTAGACACTTGCGACGACGGATATCAAGTTTGAGATCACAAGTATCGTTGTGAACCCGACTGGCAAGCTGCTTGCCGTTCTTGGGGTCGACCAGCTAGCTGTAGTGGTCTTGCCTGCTCCTGGCTACGGCGGTATGGCGGGACAAAAGGTTTCTTGCCGGTACGTGTACAGGGTCAATCAGCTGTACTGACACGCAGAACGATCGAAGTCGTGTCGCCAAAGCATCCCATCAACGGTGACGCATCGATCTCAAAGATCCTCTGGCATCCATGGGGCCAGTCTGGCTGCTCCCTTTGGGTCATGTCAACAGACAGTGTCCTTAGGTGAGCCCAATTCTTCAACCTTCATGGCCGCTGATACGGACAGGGAGTTCTGCTTGCTGTCGAACCCATCATCACCCAGCCAAACATTCTCTTTCCTAGCTGCCAAAGGCATCACGAAACGACGAGCAGGGTATACAGCTCGTGATCCTCGCGCAACATTCGCGTCGTCCTTTGCATTTGGGACTGGAACTGCTGGCTGGGGTCCCTTGCTAGTCTACGGACTCATGGGCAATGGTGATCTATATGTTCAAGGACCAGTATTGCCCACCAAAGCTTCAATGCCCTTTGCGTATCTCGACGAACTCTCGGCATTGGTCAAAGTCAAGACTCAAGCACTCAAAGACGCAGCCTTCATCGAGCCCGAAACGCTCGAATCAGTGACTCTGACAGCGCGTCTAATAGCTCAACAGCATTGGCTCGACGCCCTCCTCACGCAAGTACAAGATGACAAAGGTGGTCGCGTGGCGCTACTCGATGTGCCGACAGGAGGCAGAGATTTGTTGAGCCAGGGTCCGATCCTGCTGAATCCTGCCCCGCGGATTCTGGTTGAGGATGACGATGATGAAGAGGCGCTGGCTTCGGATCTGTTGTTTACGACGGGTGATGAGGTGGGGTTGCTCGTGACTGCTTGGAGTTCTGGAAGGGTTGATGTGGGGATTGAGCTTGAGAAGCCTGAAGCGAGATGGGACAGCAGCCAGGTACGTTTCTTGCCTTTGTTGTACTTTGCTGACAACGCAGGATCCAGTGACTTCTGTCCCGACATTGGCAATCTACGAGACTGTTGCGCTGTCTGGGAGTAGCACAATTCCAGAAGCACAGCAGCTGGCGACAATCGTCACAGATCCCAACTATCATGATACAATTTATATCCAACGAGCTGGCGACATCCATGCGCTATGCGTCGGGCGATGGTCTGGAGATCTCAAAGCAGCGCTGCAAGGAGACGATCCGGCCGAGGCGGTCGCTGCATTCTGGAAGGAGGGCAAGAATTCTGAAGTCGCGAGCGTCATCACGACTGGCGGGTGAGTCATGCAAGGTATTGAGCGGTGGGCTATACTGATTTGCAGAATGGCGGATGAGACCATGGCTGGCTTGGCTTTGTTTTCTGATGTCTATCTGTCTTATGGCCTTCTTGGCATGTCTTCTTCATCGAGGCTCGCGGCGCTCGAGTTGGACCTTCGGTTTGATCCAGAGCCATCGACTGCTAGTGAATCAGTGGCGCCTGGTACACCGGCTCGAGCTCCAGCTTTGACGGATCAGGGCTACATTTCTCTCCTCAGCGAAACGCGCTTTGATTTCGAAAAAGTCATCAGGACCGCTACTGTCCCTCTCGACACTCGGTCCATCCTTGACTCATCTGCTCGACGACCACTGGAGACTATCGATGCCGAGACGCTTCGGACTCTGGGTAGCGCCATTGCGTTGGTGCAAGAACGAACGCACGCCGTCGACGCCGCTTCAGCGCAAATCGAACGTCGACTCGATCTCCAGATCCAAGAAGTTGCGCGCCAGCTCGAGCGCGTCGGTTCATTGATCGCCTCGCTGAATCGTATCGGCAGCACAGGCGAACAAAAGATTGACAAGGTGTTGGAACGTCAACTTGGGCTTGTTTCGCGTGTTGATCGGGCTTTGCAGAGGTTGATGGATGATCAGCAGCCTGATCTGAGTGATGTTGAGAAACGTTGGTTCAAGGAGTTGGAGAGGTTGAGAGATACGGTTAGAGGTGCTGGTGGGATCACGCGAGCTAAAGGTCTTGTTGGCAAGACTGCGCAGGTAGGCAATTCTCCGATGTGGCGTTTTGGAGTGGACAGAGGGCTGACGTTGCTTGTACAGGTCTCGAGCCAGCTTGGGACGCTGAAGCCGGTACTGGATGCTCTGAAGCGGCGTTCTGAAAGGGAAGAGGGGGGAGAGAAGAAGGAGACGTTGGGTAAGGTTCAGTTGCAGAGGATTGAAAGTGCCCTACGAGACGAGTACGTGATGGTTGCCGTGAGATTAACAGGCATCGACGCTGATCGACGTTCTTTTTTGTAGATCCGACTTGATTGAAGAATTGACGCACAAGATTCAGGGTCTTGATGTAAGGATTAGAGAGAGTTGATAATGTGAAGATTTAGATGCATGTGGATCATTATATCTAGCAAGAGATTTCAGTTATTTTGATAGCTTCCGGTCGGATGCTTTCTTGGTGCCTCTTTGAGCCTAGAACTTGCCATCGCCCATTCTAGCATGACTATGTCGGGCGCCTATAGCCTAAACTAGCGCGCCTAAACCCACTGGCTCCACTCGGCGGCTTCTGATGCGCAAGAAGAGAGCTCAAGTAGACCATTCAGCACTGTAACACATTCAAGAGAGCATAGAAACAGGTTAGAAGGGGTACTGTGTTATATTGGAGCAAAGATTGGAATAAACACGAGTGAGTTTACACAAGTTTGTCACCGATTTCGACCTCAGGGAACCGCTTGCAAGAGTCGGAGTTGCAAACTTGGTTTCCGAGGTGGAAACGCATCGGCCGAGCGCTGACTGGGATAGATCCTTCATCTTGTTCGTATGCATCGGAGGACAAGAAGGTTGGAAAGTCTTTAGGAATGGCTAGACGATCACAACACGCTTCACCAGCAGCGGCTGCTGCTGCAGCTGCTGATTCACCTCCGCCCATCGCAGTCAACCACGTTCCTTCACTCGCAGCTTCGAACATTCATCCATCATCTTCTTCCTTTCTCCATCATCTTCATACCGATCCTGCTGCTTCGCATATCACACTGGCACAAGGTCCGACGAATGTAGCTGTGAGATCCATGTCAAGGCCTAGGGCGGCATCGCCAAAGAAGCAGCACGCTTCTATACCGCTTGAACCTGCTATTCTGGCTCCTGGCCCGTCAACGCAGCCTCTGCAGTCGCTCCCGCTTTCGCCAGACTCGCCGACTAGGCCGCCTTTGCCTTCTGCATCGTCCATGAGCGCCATCCCACGCTTTGGAGGTTCGTCTTCGGCTTCTTCAACTCCTCTGCCGATCATGCCTCGTCGGGGGTCCAGCTCGCTTACCAATCCACCCGCTTTGACCTCGTCCCGCTACGAAGAGGTTACAGGTCAAGACAAACCTCGAGTCAAGCGCGCAGTCAGCGGCAGACCAAGAACAGCTCCACACCCTGCGCCTTCTACAAGTTCGGATCGCGTCTCACCAGAGCTCATAGATCTTGCGCCTCTCGAAAACGTCGCATCCTTTCCTCAACTCAGCCACTTGAACTCTCCCAGACGATCGTTTTCCAACACTTCCTCATCTGCGCCATCCGAGCCGGATTCATGCCTCGCACCATTCATGCTCGACAGCAACGACTTTGCAGACTCTGTGGCGGCAGCAGGTGGTAGCATGACGCCTGAAGACAGAGCTCGCAGTTCTCGGGCACCGATGAATGTACTTGGCCGGGCGGGGTCATTGGTGCCTAAAAAGGCAAAGCAAGCATATCCTCTGCCGTCGATTGATGGTTTCGTGGCGCCTGACGCGACGACTTGGAACAGCTTTATGCGCTCTTATGCTCACGGGCGCTTTGATCCCAACAAGATCCCTAATCCACCCCGACCAACAGGCGAGCACAGTCCACAAGAGGTACCGAGTGCTTCGAGCTCTCCGGGCAAGCGATCCGCGAGTCTCAGTCACGGGATGCTGCACCACAGCGTCGGTCCCTCTCCTCGAGATGGTATTGATGTCTTGGAGCTCTCGCAGCGAAGTCACACCAATGCAGGTGTGGACAGGGTCCCATCTGGCGCGATGGCGTCTTACCTTTCTGCCGCTCACCTTCAATCTGGTTCGGGTTCTTCGAAATCGCAAAGGGCACAGGCGTCAGAGAAATCCAGTGTGTCTTCGACGCGAGGCATGTCGGTTTCTTCTGGTGGCGCTAGCTCAGTTGGCTCGGCATCCACCAACCCTTCGTCCGCCCCATCAACCTCAGCGAGCGTGACCTCTCCTCCTGGCTTGTTCAGCTACAAAACAACAATTGCGGCTCGTCGGGCCATGTCGAGTAGTTCGACAGACGTAGAACCTCCATCGCCCACCAGCCCAGTCAACAATGCCGGAAGCGTGACTGCTAGTCCTCAGTCCTTTGACAAGACGCAGTTGGGGCCGACGATGAGCGTCAAGGACAGAATGCGGCCACCGGCTGCAAAGGGCTCGTACAACACTGCAGCGGCAACTGTTAGGATGGCGGCTTCCTCTGCTTTGCTCTCATCGGCTGATATGATGCCTTTGGGTATGCCGAGTCCAGAGCGTGAGCTGCTTGACCCGTTGGCTCTGGCGACAAATTGGACAGATGGGAGCGACTTGAAGAAGGGTAGTGCCAGCTCGGACCCCGGCTCGGCCTCGCTGACACCGGGACGAGTCTTTGGGCGCAGCTCGTTGCGATCTGTTCAAGATTGGACGAGAGCAGAGATTGATGCGAGTGTTCCTTTCTTGCCGCCTATTGCTGCTTCTCCGGTCGGCACGCCACTCGAGGGGCCGTTTGGGACGTCACCAGACTTTGAAGGCAAGGGTAAAGGCCGTGTAGATAGCCCGACCCGGCCGTCACTTCTTTTGGCATCATCCACTCGCCATTCTTCGTCTGCTCCTCGCCAATCTGGTGGGATTGTTGGGCTATCGAAGATCCCACCTGCGTCGGCTCCCCTCGATGGCGCCAGCTCGCGATCCAGTGTAGCGGGTCCAAGCGACTACTTTGGCGCTGCTGTCCTTTCCTCCCCACCACCTTCTTCGTCGTCTGGCAAGGCCCAACGAAGCAGTGTGGACAAGCCTTCGCTTCGAGACGTGTCTTATGCAAGCTACCATTCGTCTCGCAGCTCCTCGAGCAAGACGGTCACGAACGGCTCCCCGCAGGTCGATCCTGATGAGGCTGAGGATGACACTGAAGACGAGGAGGAAGATGAGGGTGACATGATACAAGAGGACAATGGCGAGACGCGTTGGGCGGAGAGATATGATCGGTCTGAGGAGGCTGACAAATCGGAGCGAAGAGACTCGATGGCTAGTAGTGATCCGGGAGCGAGGCGAACCAGCACAAAGCACGAGGCAGAAGAGGTGTACGAGCGGCTTGGGTTCTTACCAGCGCCTCAGCCACCAGACGAGTTGCTGCGGCGGCGAGCCCTATACCGCTTCAACATTCTCAACACTGCGCCAGACGTCAATTTCGATCGTATTGCTCATCTCGCCAAGCTTGTTTTCAATACCAAGATCGTGCTCATTGCTTTGACAGATACGGATACTCAATGGCACAAGTCGGAATCTGGGATGGGCGCTGCTTCTGCTTCTCGTCTGAATAGTATTTGCTCGCATACTTTGCTCGCCAAGTGAGTTGCCTTAAACGTGAGTTGCGCTGACAGTGTAGAAGCGATGAGCCTTTGGTCATCCTTGATACCCGCGAAGACTGGCGCTTTGCCAACAATCCAAACGTCACTGGACCGCCGCACATTCGGTTCTACGCCGGTGCACCGCTGAGAACCAGCGACGGCTATAATTTGGGCAGTCTTTGCGTGATCGATGATAAGCCGCGGTCAGAGTTTACGCCGAGGTCGAGATTGGCTTTGAAGGAGTTTGCTGCTATTGCTGTACGTGAGATGGAGTTGTGGCGAGACAAGGTGAGTCTTTATAACAGCTGACCTGACGCTGATGGCAGATTCAATTGCGAGCTCGTGATCGAATCCAGAACTCCATGGAGTCCTTCACTCGCGAGTGTCTCGAGATGGACGTCGCCGAGGCAACCTCGGAGCAAGCGGCCGCCAAGATGAACCAGGTGTACGACCGAGCCGCCAAACTCGTCATGAAAACTCTCGACGTCGACGGCTGTGTCATCTTCGATCTCACTCAATTCGAGATGATCGAGATGACAGCCTCGGATGGTTCAGTCTCCAAGGTTTATCGGGCGGACCCTTACAACCTTGGCATTCCCGACCACTCGCAGCCAGAAGATGACTCCCTTGCAGGAGACAATTCCATCTTTGAGCGCAGTGACGTCTTTGGCGCTATTCCATGTCTGCCTGTGCTTGGCGCGGCGGAGAATGTCGATGGCCCCGGCACGCGTCAAGGCTCCCTCTCGGGCTCTGAGCACGAAAAGCTGTCATCATTCTTCAAGAACCACCGTGAGGGTCGTATCTACGAGGACGTTGTGCCAACTTGGGTGCGACAGCTGTTCCCGCCTGCTTTGAAGTATGCTATGAGTCAGTTTTCATAAGCCGAGATCTACCTGCTGACGATCCAGTCGTCCCAATTTTCAACGTCGACAAACAGCCCTTTGCTCTGCTCTGCGCCTACACTTCGAATCAAGCGAAGCAATTCTTGGAAGGGTACGAGCTTCAATTCCTTCGTGCTATTGGTGTCGTCATCCTGTCGGCGGTCCTCAAGAGACGCATGGTGCTGGCTGATAAGGCAAAGGTAAGTAAAGGATGTTCAAGTGACATGCTGACTTGCCCAGAGCGTTCTCATCTCGTCTGTCAGTCACGAGCTGCGCACACCTTTGCACGGTATCTTGGCGGCGGCAGAACTACTGGCCGACACCCCTCTTGACTCCAACCAAGTCTCTTTCCTCCGAACGGTGCAGACCTGCGGCACTTCCTTGATCGAGACTGTCAATCATGTTCTCGACTTCACAAAGTTGAGCGGTTCCGCTAAGAGCAAGTCGCAAGCAGTAATCAAGCACGCCAAGGTCGATCTCGCTTCCATGATTGAGCAGACTGTCGACAGCTGCTGGATCGGCCAACGTGCAAGAGCTTTCAGTGGCGAGTCCGACATTGGCAGCTTCTACGCTCCTCCGGCTTCCAATCTCATGCCAGCGGCACAGCGTGGAAACGTGACCGAGCAACTGTCGCACGTTGAGACGATTGTTGACATTGGCTTCCGTCAAAAGGTCAGTCGGCTCGTTGTTGCCGTAACTCTCACTGACTTTTCAGGGCTGGCTTGTGCGATGCGAGAAGGGTGGCCTTCGCCGCGTCCTCATGAACCTCATCGGAAACTCTCTTAAGTTTACGACAGACGGCTACGTGCAAGTGACGCTGCGAGAGCTCCCACACGAGCCGGGTAATCGCAAGATTCCCATCGAGATGGCCGTGATCGACACGGGCAAGGTACGTGACACCGAACCGGAAATCAGGCGCTGACTATGCAGGGCATTGGACGCGAGTTCTTGAAAGATCAGCTCTTCCTTCCATTCTCACAGGAGAACCCCATGCAGACAGGCACAGGTCTTGGTCTCGCCATAGTCAACAGCATTGTACGCTCCGAGAGTGTCAACGGCAAGGTCGATGTCTGGTCATCTGAAGGCGTGGGAACAGAGATCCGCATCTCGCTCGAAGTCGAAGCCGATGATGACTCGATGTCGGAGGACGAGTCGTCTAGCTCCTCTGTTACCTCCACGTCGACCCGCTTTGGCCAAGGCTACGCACTCGCTTTCATCGGTTTCAAACCCCAGCATCGCGGCTTCAAGCTTAACGCCGAGGTGTGCGCGACCTATGCACATTGGTGGAGCTTCGACACCTCTGAAGATAACAATGTCGACAATTCCGACATTCTGATCGTCAACGAGGAATCACCCGTGATCCGAGATTTGCTAGCCAAGCGCAAGTTCGACAAGCCGATCTTGGTCTTGTCCTCGGCCAAGGTCATGACGCCTGGTGACCCTGCCGACTTGATTAACAAAGCCGGCGGGTTTTGTTGCTTGGTCTTCAAGCCTGTGGGGCCCATCGGGCTTCGCAAGTCTTTGCGCAACGCGACCGACTTTCTCGAGGGCCGGCATCTGTCTGGACCCGCGTCTGGGACGTCGACTGGCAGTCATGGGTATGCGAGCGGCTACTTCTCGGCGGAAGACTCACATGGTGTTTCCCCGCGAACAGCGCATCACCGGCAGTCTTTCTATTCTGAGCTGTCGGATGCAGAGAGACCATCCATGTCTCGCGAGTCGTCTTCCAAGACGGAGACGGGGTCGACGGTCAGTGAGCTCTCGAACCTTCATCTGCCGCTTTCGAAGCAGCTTGAAATGGCTAGACTGGGTGAAGATAGCCCGGGTGTTCTAGTTCGACGACGATCAGAGGAGGATCGCACCAAGCCTGTCCATCAACGACCCTCGATGGCTCCTCGAGGCGTGACCTACCACGTTCCATCAGGAGCTCGACAACGCTCTCGCACCGGTTCCGAAGCTGAAGAAGGCGAAGTCTCAACTCCTGGTTCACCGACCTCAACAATCTCTACCATCTCGCTTGCTGGTGGTGGTGTCATGCTCAAGGCTGCTACCTTGCCTGCGAATGTTGGGAGACCGCCCAGGACACCAAGGGTGTTGGTGGTTGAGGATAATGTGATCAATCGCAGGGTGTTGGGTGCTTTCTTGCGCAAGAAGGGCTTTGAGTATGCCGAGGCTGTCGACGGTAAAGCGGGAGTGCATGCGTTTGCGGATTCGCCGGCAAATCACTGGGAGTGAGTGGTATCATCAAGAGAGTTGGTGCTGACAATCAGTATCATTTTGATGGACATTTCCATGCCAGTCATGGATGGCTATGAAGCCACGCGCGAGATCCGCAAAGTCGAGATCCAGCGTCGTGCAGAACAGCACACTTCCAAGTCTACGTCACCGAAGGTTCCTGCGCCTAACGAGGTCCCGAGAATTCCACCGCCTGGAAAGCCAGTCTTGATTCCTCCCCCACCCGTTATCCAGTCGCGAACCAAGATCTTTGCGCTGACGGGTTTGGCGACGCCTGATGATAAACGCAAGGCTTTCGGCAGTGGTGTTGATGGCTAGTGAGTCGTTTTCAAGTGCTCAGGACTCAGCTGACGATTTCAGCCTTGTCAAACCGGTATCGTTGGCTAGCCTTGACCTCATTTTCAAAAGTGAGTGGCTTTTCTCTGCTTGTAAACAGGTTCGTTGCTGACAATCAGAAATCGGCTTTGCATGAGAGAACGGAAGAATACAGAGATAGACTGTGGGCTGTGTTGTAGAGGAACTCGAGTCAGTTGTTACAGCCCTGCAATGTACCAATATCGCATCTACACCAGCTTGCTCTGCCAAGCGCCGATGACGCGGGCGCGGCGCGGACAAGGACGTGATCGCCGCCCTCGCGATGCCCGAGATCGCAGATGACCGCGGGTACAAGATAGACAGACGTCTGCTTTAGTGCTCTTTCTCTTCCAACCTCATCATCATGCCTTTCTTAGGTCTTCATTCCAGCGCAGTATCCCGTCTCGCAGGTGTAGTCGGCTTCACTTATGCCTTCCAAGCTGCGTTTGCAGCTGTTGCGGTCCCATTGCAGACGGAGAAGTTCTATGATTTTGCTGGCGGTTTGGGCTACATCAGCAGCACCCTCGTCTCTCTTGTGAGCTGATCTCTCGACGTAGAGTGCATGATTAACACGATGGCAGTACTACCCGACTCTCAAGTCCTATGTGACTCAAGGTCCTCGTCTCCCGTTCCCACCTCTTTCTGCTCATGCGCCCCGTCAGCTCCTTGTTTCAGCCATGCTCTTGATCTGGTCCATCCGTCTCAGCTCATTCCTCGCAAAGGTAAGCGCGTCTCTTGAATAACCCATAGGCGACTGACGCACACAGCGTATCCACAAAGCCGGCTCCGACTCCCGCTTTGACGAAATCAAGACCAAGCCCGCCGTCTTTGCCGGCGCCTGGGCAGGCCAAGCGACTTGGATTACCTGTGCCGGTCTTCCAGCATGGCTCATCAACTCTATCCCTCGTAACGCTCATCCTGCTCTCGGTCTTCGTGATGCCATTGCCGTCGGCATCTGGGTCGCAGCGTTCGGTCTCGAGATCACTGCTGATCGTCGTGAGTGTTTTGGCTGTAGTTGAGCATCCATCTGACAGATTCTAGAAAAGTCGGCTTGGCGCGAGGCTAAGGATGAGAAGAAGCATGACGAGGCGTTTATTCGCTCTGGCGTTTGGTCATGGTCCCGTCACCCCAAGTACGTCTCATCCACTTCCCCCAAACCTCACTAACAACTCAGTTACGTCGGCGAAACGCTCCTCTGGCTCGGCCCTTCAATCCTCTCACTCTCATCCCTCCCTCCTCTCGCAGTCTCATACGCTCCGATCCTGACCTTCATCTCTCCCATCTTCACGTATGTGCTCTTGCGGTACGGCTCGGGTGTACCGCTGCTTGAGAAGTCGGGTGATAAGAAGTGGGGCAAGGAGGCTGCTTGGCAGACTTATAAAAAGGAGACGAGCATGATGATGCCTTGGCCTGGAGGATTGGGCAAGGGCAGCCTCTGATTATTCGATTGTTGATCGACCGTACGATGTTTATAGATTCAATGTGCAGTGTTTCCAATACCGATTGTGGATGTCTCGAGTCATCTGAATGCCCGCGCGTGCAGGGGCAGCTTCGACCTCTAGATCTTCAATGAAGACAAGCCATCCACTCAACGAATAGCCGGATATCGATCAGTGACACTCACAAGCACGACCAGGTTGATGGCTTTTCAAGGCATGCATTGGTGAGGGACGTTACTTCTGGACCCTTGTAAAGATAGGATTCTTCTTCTCGTGAACTGGCACCTGGCCTTCTGGCGAGCCTGGAATCTCCTTCTTGATGCTCTGAGTGATGTCAGCCTTTTCCACAACCTAGAATGATGCTTGACGCACAAGCTTCTCAAACACACACTTGTTCAGTGCTGTCTCTGGTACCCGGCATGCCTGGTAGTACTGCTTCGTCAGTATCAAAGGTCACGGTCTTACAGGTGACGTGCCTGGTTGTTCTTCTCCAAACATTGCCAGTGGGCATCAAATTGAGCCAAGCATGACTCGCGCATCTTGCCTATCCTGTCGAAGTCAGCTTGAGCGTGTGTTGGAGCCAGAGCATAACGTACAGCTCAGCGGCACATCGCGTGACCTTGCGGCCCTCTTTCAGACAATGAGCAGGGTCCCGGTTCTCCTGCTTGCAAAGCATAAAGTCCTCTGTATACCATCAGCACCTATTGTGCCATGATTAACACCTCTACTGACCGTTGACCTCTTTGCAATGGCTCCCAATGAAGAACGCAGCCGACTTCAAGGGCGCAGAAGTCACACCGAGCTCGTCAACCTTGGGCACGGCGTGTGGCAGCGGGTTGGGGTCGACGTAGGGTGCGTCATTGAAGACGGCGGAGCGGTGAGTCGACATTGAGCAGGTATTGGTGCTGTCTTTGTGTCTTGATGTACACAGACAGACGTTCAGCAGGGTCCGAAGCTGTACGAGGCGACGCATTCAAGTTTCCTCGGCTGGGCCAATCATGCAGTGGCAATTCTGCTGCGGGAGTGGCTCTTTAGCGTCAAACTTCAACACGAAGCGCGGTCCTTTGTGACGCTTTCTCCTTTTGTATGTTTCATCGCTTCAGAAGCAAACGGCCCAATATTGCGCACTACTGCTTTGACAATCATATTGCCATGGAAGGGGGCGTATGCACCGATCAAGCCCGCTGCGCCATCATCGGAAGTGAGTCTTCTGATGCATTTTGCAATTTTGTGTGCTGATCCAAAGTCTGCGTCGCGGCAGTCTTCGCTATCATCGCATACATATGGATCACTTGCTGGCTGAAAAAGAAGAGGAGGCGAGCACGGCAGAAGAACTGATGTGGAAGTGGCAGCTGCACGGGAAGATGAAGCGAAGAAAGTCCACGGGCGATATAGGGCAGTCGGCGAAGAAACGGCGCCGTCGAATCCGTCTGGAGGACGAGGTAAATGAGGACAGCCGATCACGAGGACGGATGTCAAGTATTTCATAGAGGCAAAGCGCACGTCCTTTTTGAACAGCAAAAGACGGCGATGACGTCGTTGAATAAACATAAACGGGCATGTAACATCAGGTCATAAACATCAAGCACGTCTGCTTTCAGACAGGCCAACATTGGCGCGATTCTGGTCGTTCAAACCAAAGATCTCCTTGAGATCTTCGAGCTTTGCGGCCTTCTTCGCCTGAGCCGATTCTTTGGTGGACTTTGCGAACGCCTGCGGTCATCAGTGCTCATCCAAAGCGTTGTAAACTCACCTGAGTGATCAATGCATCCTTGCGAGCTTCTGTACAGTGTCAGCATCCTATCAACTGCGTGCATGTACTGACGAATGTCCAGCACCTGCAAGCGTCAAATTTGGATCACACAGGGACGTTGCTCGCAGCTTACTTTGGACTCGATAGTATCCTCGGCGATCAATTGGAAAACCTTGACGGGCTTCTGCTGACCCATCTGAAGCATGAGCTATGTAGCTTCACCGTAAGCTTACGCGATGAGCACGGTCAATGGCTTGTGATTCGATTGACGTCTGCCACCAAGGATCCATCTTCCGTCTGTCAGTATTACTTTAAAGTCGACGAGCGACTCACTAGGAAGACATTCGACGCGGCAGTCAGGTTGAGACCGACGGCTCCTGATTTAAGCGAAATGAGCATGACCTGAGGATTCGCAGCCGAGCCTTTGGCAGATCCAAGGAGCGGCTGCTGGAATCTGGCGATCGTCTCACGGCGCTTTAATATCAGCATGAGAGCGCGATTGACGTCGACTCACCTTTTTGGCCGGCATCGAGCCATCAAATTGGCAGTAAGAGATACCTGCAAGATCCAAAGCCGTCCCGACATGCGCAAGGAAGCCAGTAAACTGAGAGAAGACCAAGGTCTTGTCTGTCGATGGGAACATCTGCAAAAGCTTAACCAGCTCCTCGATCTTGGCAGACTTGATTGGAGCCTTCTCTTTCGGCTGTTCTTCTTCAAAGTCATCTTCCGGCTCGTTATCTGGAGGCAGCTCGATGAGGCTTCCAGGTGGCAGCTGACGGCGGTCGAGAGGGCATAACGCGGTTCGACGCAAGACCTCGGAGATACACTCAAGGCAGACTGGTTGTCAGAATGACGAGCACGGCTTTCACGAACAGGAGTGGGCGCATGTGGTGATGCGAGGATTAATCATGACGTCGAAGCAGATCTAACGGTCAGGACTACGCTCCAGTCGCAGGCACGTACGGGGCACTCCTCCAGCTCCGCGACCACACGTCGGAGCTTCTCAATGAGCTTGGCGCGTTCGTCCGGTGTCAATGAGTCGATGGCTTGCGCCGCGGTGTGTTTTGGCGGTTCTCGAAGCTCGTCGAGGTAGCCAGATGGAATCAGAGAGGCAGACAAACACAGCTGGCGCACTGTCACAAGTCAGCCTCTCCATGAAGATGCGTGCGACATACTTCTGACAAGCATCGAAAGAACATTGTTTGCGCCGCCCTGCACATCAGATAAAAATCCGCAAGAGCTGCACGTACCTGTCCAGAGTTCAGGCTTTCCCTGAAACGTCTCGCCGACTCCTCCTTGATATCGTCGTAAAGCTTTCGAGTGACTTCATCGAGCGTGATAAAAACTGGGTATGAGTTTCGCTCTCACAAGCTCCTTGACTGACCTTGGAAAAACTCGAGCGGCGGGAGCTGAACCAGCTTCTTGCCCTGTCCATCCGTAGACTCCTTCGTGCGGCGCAGTAAGATGGATCCGATGAGAGCCTGGCAGTGTAAGCATATCCACAGACATGCAGGCGAATTACCTGAAGCAGCTTAGCAGCGGACGGGTCGCCTGATGACAGCTTGCGGAGGAGCAGACTCTTGAAGTACTGGCCTTGGTCCAGTGGCTTGCAGACTTGCAAGAACTGCAGCAGGGATCCAAGATCGGCCGGTGAATTGATGATTGGGGTTCCTGCCATTATCAGCGTTGATCTGTGAGATCTGCGGGTCAATGTACCGGTACAGACCCAGCGCTTGTCGGCTTGCAGAGCGCACATAGCCAAGCTCACTGAGACGTCAGCTACAGCTCGTTGGCACCGTTGCTCGACTCTCACTCTTCGCCCGTGGATTCTTGAGCACGTGGCCTTCGTCGCAGACCACGCGCTTCCACTTGACTCTCATCAGCGGACCATCAGCGACTTTGGCTTTCTTGGCTTTGCTCTTTGCCGTGTCCGCTGCGACTGCCGATTCTGCTGCGACAGTCTGATAAGTGGTGACGACGACCTTGTTGTCAATCGGCCCTTGACTGTTCGCAGACTCACGTCCTTCGTGGCTAAAGCAGCAGCGGTGATCTTGCGACCGTCGCCGTGATAGATGTGTACTGAGAGTTGTCCATCGACGACGTGATCCTCGATCTGCTTGGACCAGTTGCTGAGTACCGACAGTGGACAAACTATGGCGAATCAACTTCGTGTACTCAAGCCGCGCAGTGCCAGCTCACCGATGAGAGTTGAGTTCGAGTACTCGCGCGACTTGTCTTTCAAAGTAGCCAAGATGAGCGCCAAAGTCGAAAGAGTCTTGCCTATCTCATCAGCCCCTTTCCCTCTGGATTTCCACGGCGACATACCAAGACCCATGCCATCAGCAATGATCCCTCCCTTTCCAAGCACCGGATCTTCCTGCTGGGGCGTCATAGTCGCCGCATTAAGCCAGTATTCCGCCCTTCCAGGCGCCTTGGCCTTCTTCCAGAACTGAACAGGTGCATCCGTTGCTGTCTTGGGTAGTAAAGGGTTCTCGTGCTCGATCATCCATTGGAGAGCTTGGCTTTGGTGGGGTAAGAGATCGACTTTGAGGTTTCCGTCGGCCACACCAGGTGGTGAGGGGTGCATTGGGATTTTGGCGACGTCGAATGAGGATGTAAGTGTATCCTGCGACATATCAGCTCTTAAGCAACAAGGTGGGTTAAGACGCACCATGACATCGTTCGCTTGCTTCTCATCATCATTCAGCTTCTTCAGTCCATCGAGCATAGCCTGCATTGCAGGATCCGGCGCTGTCGCAGCCGAACCAGTTCCACCAAGCGACGACCCCGCAATACCAATATCAGTACGAGTCGGCTTGGGTGCCTTGTTTCTCTGAGCTGCCGTCGTCGGCTGTAGGTTCTCGTCGAGCAAGCCCTCGGCTTGTAGCTGTCGCATGTGCTCAAAGCCGCGCATCCCGGGTGTCGCCCAGACTAATTGAGGCTCCAGTGTAGCGCGCGCAGAAGGTGCTCCGTACATCGAGACCATGCTTGCGTTCTTCAGTACGAGATGATAGTAAACCGTGAAGACTCACATGGATAGCTTGAATTTGCTGGAGCCATCGACTGCCGAGTGAGAAAATGACACTGTAGTGCGAGATTCTACTTACTGTTGCCAGTCTTCATTTCACCTTCGACCGTGATGCTTTTGTTGTCCATCAGGGGAGCCAATTTGGCAGCTACAGCCCTCGGAATGTGACCAACTTGAGTGCCTCTGGCATTGACGACCTTCAAGGCGAGTCAGATCTATACGCGCCATGGACTGCCATCCATACCTTGACAGCGTTTCCATCATATGGATTCAAGGCATCACGCTCAAGCATGACTTTCTCCTGAGGTGCCACCAGACCCGAGTAGTGCTGAATGCCGACCGTGTCCGTCCGCAGCGTGACGTAGAGCTATTGCGTCAATGTAGTCGAGACAAGCATACGACACGTACTTCGTCCATTTCTAGAGCGTCTGGACCCTCTTCTTCCTCGGCATTTCTCTCGGCCTGCGTAGCAGATATAGGTTGAGGTTGAGGAGCACCAGCCTCCGCGAGGTCTAACAAGGATCGTCCTCGCTTCAAAGCTGCGGAATTGGATTGTACATTGACCTCTGCCTCTTCCGTTGGCATGGATGATGACCCACTTGCTACTGGCTGCTGTGTTTGTGACGACATGGCCCCTAAAGTACAGCTCAAATTTGCAGGTATTTGAGGATGAGACGCGTCTATAATGCTTAATAAGCACTGCTGTGCAAGCTCATATGCATATGCATATGCATGCGCATAGCTGCAGCAGCAGCTGCAGCAGCAGCCAGCAGCTGCACGCCTGCAGCTGACGTGTGTATCATGTGCACGACAGGTATGTCTAAGTGAGGGGGCGATATTGACCCAGCTGATTGGTGAAGCTGCAGCAGCTGCTAGCTTCAGGAAGCAAGTTGTCAACTCAATCAGATATGCCTAGATCTAGATCTAGGTCACCACTAAGACGTCCCAGAGATGACGCAGGGCCACGCTATGATCGCAATCGCGATCCAGACAGGTCAGAGCGTCCCAGAGACACTGACCGGTCTCGAGACAATTACCGCGACAGATCGCCTCCTCGGCGCAACTCTCGCTCACCACCACCGGCAGCAGCCGCAGCTGCTCCACGAAAAGTCAAAGAGCTGTCGTTTTACAAGCGCTCATCGAATGGCAACTCGTTCGCGAGTCGGCGGGATCCATTAGATGATATGCCGCGCAAGACACGGGAGGAGAAGGAGAGGGAAGAGGTTCCAGGGCGGTATGGTGGTTCGAGAGGACAGTATACGGGAGGAAGTAGCAGCTATGCTAGTGGAGCTGGTCAGGGTGATGTGCGGGATAATATGCCTGGGCGGCGAGCAGGGGAGGAGAGGAGACCGGAGGGAGCTCCGACTGGACCACGGACTGGGCCAAATGGTGGCCCGCCTGAGCGTCCGCCTGCTCCAGCAGCTCCATCAGGTCCATCAGCCGCTGTGTCAGTCAACTGCTTTTTCTTGACAACTGTTGCTAATGTACCAGGGCTTATGCTCGTATGATCGAAGTCATCGCCAACGACCGTCTCGGCCGCAAGGGTGAGTCCTACCCCTCGTCCCTCTCTGCATAGAGATAGAAGAAGGCAGACTACTGACGAAGACCAGTCCGCGTCAAGTGCGCACCAACAGACACAGTCGGCGATCTGAAGAAACTCATCGCCGCTCAAACAGGTACGACAGCAGGCAAGATTCAGCTCAAGAAATGGTACGTCTTCCACACAAACGCGCTATCGCAGTGATTAACGTAATACAAGGTACACGACGTACAAAGATCATGTTACATTGGCAGATTATGAGATCCACGATGGCATGGTGAGCTGTCATGCTAGCGAGGTCGGCGGTGTGCTGACGTGATCAGTCGCTTGAGATGTACTAAGCTTGCGGTCCGCATTGAGTGGAAATGCATGCTGTTCTTGATCTTGATGTTTCATCTCGTGCTACCTCGCGAGTCCACCTGACTTCGTCTTGACGTGAGAGCGTAGGCTACTGGTCGGTCACGTTGGACACGGCTGACCCTTTCAGCGATTTGCTCAGAACCTCGGTCAGTTTTGGTAGTACACATCAAAGTTTAGTATGCTTTAGAGAACAACAGTGGCAGACTAGCTAGCTGTTCGGACTGATGTGGCACTGGGAGGTAGCTGTCCATGCGAGGCCATCTTTCTCACGGTTACCTTGCCAATTGCTTCCGCGCTTCGGACATGGCTATAGCCGATGCGGGTCATGATCGCCGGCTCGCCATATCTGCAGCACAAGACAGCACGATAAGCATTCGTACAGTATGGCATCAACTCTACCTCCGCTGCTACAAGCCTCTTCTGGTGCAATCGGGTAAGTCAGCTGGTCGTGATGATAGACTTTGACGATGCTTGTAGCTCTGCTGTTGCGAATGCACTTGTCTTTCCCTTGGACCTAGTGACGACCCGTCTACAGACGGCCAGCCCTTCGAAGGGCAAGGACAAGGCATTGTGTGAGAGCCGTCAGCTACATGGTTAGCAGTTACTGATCTACATAGCTTTGTTCAAAACGCTGCATCACCTGTTACTCAAGAAAGGCCTGAGCTCGCTATACGCCGGGCTGGAAACCGACACGCTCTCCACATTTCTCTCCAACTTTCTCTACTTTGGTCTGTTCTCCCTGCTACGCCGTGTGACACTCAAGCGTCATGGCGGGAAGGCTCTCAGTGGGCCTGAGGAGATTCTAGTGGGGCTGCTGGCAGGTATCCTGAGCAAGGCGGTCACTTTGCCTATCAGTACTGTCTGCGTCCGACAACAAATGGACGAGGATGGACAGCTTGGTGATTCTGGAAAGAAGCGAAGGAAATTCTTGGCTATTGTGCAAGAGGTTATGCAAGAGAGGGGTGTGCTTGGTTTCTGGGCTGGTAAGTTGTACAGTCTTGAGACCCCAGCTGATAGCAGGGCTTGTGCCATCGATTCCGTTGGCCCTGACACCGTCTCTGACAATGTACTTCAACACCCTGCTACTTCGCATGTTGCTGCCTGCTCACAAGAGAGCGCACCCGCCAGCACTAGCGACATTCGCATCCGGAGCTGGCGCAGGCGTGCTGGGTGAGCGAACCTCCTGCCAAAAGAGATTGCTGACTATCCTAGCGATCCTACCATTGTACCCCTTGCTGCTGATCAAGACCCTGTCGCAGTCGAAGCAGCAGCAAGTGTCGACTCTAGCTACTGGACAAGAGATCGTGCGAAGGGAGGGCTACGGCGGCCTTTATCGAGGTCTCGAAGGACAGCTCGCCAAGTGTATTGTACAGCAAGGAGTAACGCTCTTGGTCAAGCAACGGTGAGTTGTGCCTTTTTCAGTTCACCGGATCTGACAAGATAGTGTGGAAGAAGCGGTAGTCCGAGCATACACGAAACGAATGAGATGAGACACTGTACAACCACATCCATTTCATCTACTTGTTCGAGCCACCCGGGCATAGCAGCGGTACGCAAGCCCCAGTTGGCGGTGCGCGTTTCTCAGGATCCTGTCCCGCTCGGAGCTCTGCCATTCGCGTGCGATAGCTCAAAATGGCGATGATCAAAAACAGCAGAATGATGGCTGCAAAGATGCCTATGGAGATGGTCAGCATGATGGATCAACGCAATGCTTGGACGAACATATTGCTGCCACCGGGTTCATGGGCGTCGACGTGCCATGCCTGTTTCTGTGTCTGGCCATGTTGCAGATTGTCGATGGTATTGCGCAGTACCTGTCGAAAATGCGCTTTGAGGAATATTCTGTCGTGTTCACTGAAACACATAAAGGTGGGGAGACAATGGACTGACTCTTTTGACAGGTTGATGCGGGCGAGCGTTTCAGTGAACATGATTCGTTGAGCGTCGTCACATTGTACGCAAAGAGAGTTTGCCGCTTGGAGTACAGATCTCTTATCTCCTGCGGCTGCGTCAAGGTGTTCAGACGCCGTTCGCCAGTCTCCCTAGGCATAGTGTTGGTACCATCGTCCTTGGCGATTCTCATGACATAGAGTACGACGCTCTTGGACGAGGTCACGGCTACCTACTAAGTTTGGGCCTGCGAAATGCCGCCGGTGGACATTGTTGCGTAGCTTTCACGATTCTGTCAATTCACAGATGTCCTGACACGCGCCAAAAGTACGTAAAACATTCAACAATCACAATCATGTCTTATTTTACTTGCTGAGCATAGCAATGGCTCACCAATTCAGTTTGCCTAAGTTATAGATCCGCCTGATGAGGATCTGCATTGGTTTTGGGCTTTGCCATTCGCCTACGATAGCTCATGATGGACACGATCAAAGACGCCGTAACAATGGCTGCAAAACAGCCTGTGCGTGCGCGGTCAGATGTGCGGATCATGGCTTCAGACTCACATACGGTCAGCCTGGGGGTAAAGTGCAGTTTGTGTGGAACGATGTCCGCGTTGCTCAGCGGTCGTACATGAAACACAAAGGAGGCAGGACGAAGGACATGCACCCCCTTCTATGTGCCACACTCGGA
Source organism: Holtermanniella nyarrowii (assembly GCA_001600035.1). Classification (NCBI taxonomy): domain Eukaryota; kingdom Fungi; phylum Basidiomycota; class Tremellomycetes; order Holtermanniales; genus Holtermanniella; species Holtermanniella nyarrowii. The sequence continues at coordinate 1,132,466 of BCIT01000004.1, read as the reverse complement.
GGTCAACTTGCCAGATTCGCCTCCCTAGTGTCTCAGACTGTAATTAATTATTAGCGGAGTACCGTGTTCCGTGCGGCCCTATCCTATTGCGGATGCTAACTTTGCTTGGCGCGTAATCTCGGCAAAGACTGCGATGCGCGCTTATGATCGACATGTGAGCTCTAATACCGTAATCGCCGCACGGCCGGGAACAGTCAAGTCTCGGTTTAAAGCCCTGAATGGAACAGGGAATGACGTTGAACAACCGAACGAGGCAATACCTGGGATGCCCTTCCCTCGGTTGCTGAGTGCCCGTACTTAAGGCCGATGCAAATTTAGTACCCCGTCTGCACTACTTTTTGGCGCTACTTTTTGAACTTTGGGGCTACTTCTTGAAGCTTAGACGACGACTGCAATCAACTGCCACAGTAGCCAACATGTTTAACAAGACTGAGACACTCGACAAATCGCCTACCCTCGTCAATGGGCGTCTGCCTGATACTGAGAAGGTTAGCAGTGTCGAGCAGGAGCTCGAGATGAAGGCTCACGAGTCTGGCATCAACGCCGCCTTTGCGCTCAAGGGTGCGTTCAATGCTTATAATTGTGGCAGATGTTGACCTTTGCCAGTGGCCCTCATCAACCAAGAGCTCGCTCACATTGGCATGGGTCGCTACCAGATCATGCTCTTCTTCACTGCTGGCATGGGCTGGTTTGTAGACAATCTGTTCTTGCAGGGCATTGCCATCATCCTGCCGTCTATCCAACAGGAGTTCGACCCAGCTCGTAAGTCTTTGCTGCCATCATCATCACGGGCTGACAAATTCGCAGACGTAGCTCACTCGACTCTTGCTTTGTTCTGTGGTCTCTGCGTCGGCGCTGCTTTCTGGGGTTGCTCGGCCGACATTGTCGGTCGCCGAGTGGCTTTCAACATTACTCTGTTCATCTCCGGTGCCTTTGTAAGTTTATGCGCGAGTGGCGAGCATGAGATTAACAATTTGCAGGGTATCATTGCTGGTGCCTCTACCTCATTCCCCATGTGGTGTGGCTTCGTGGCCTGCATCGGCTTTGGTCTTGGCGGAAATCTGCCCGTCGACGGAGCCCTCTATCTCGAGGTGCTCCCTGCGCGTTATCAGTGGACTTTGACCCTTCTTTCGGCATTCTGGGCTATTGGTCAAGTTGTTGGATCCGTCATTGTCTGGCCCATGGTTATCAACTTCTCCTGCCCTCGTGAGTGCTTCCGTGATCGAGAGCTCCATCTGACTTTCACAGTCGCTGCCGAGCCATCTGCGTCCACTGGCAATGACATTTGTCAACCCGGCACCTTTGCTCGCTCCGGTGGATCCAACCAAGGATGGAGATACTCGATGTTCATCTTTGGCGGAATGACCGTTGTCATGTGGATGATCCGTTTCTTTGCTTTCCCCATCCAGGAGTCTCCCGTACGTCTCTCTCTGGCTGCTCTCACGAACACAGCGCTGACATTGCAGAAATGGCTCGCTGCAAAGAACCGCGACGTCGCTTGCATTGCTGCACTCCAGAAGATTGCCAAGACCAACCGCACCACCTGCACTTTGACTGTCGAGGACCTTCAGCACGCTTCGATGAAGGTCGGAGTTGACCCTACCGACGCCGGCATGAGCATCATGCAGACTCTCAAGAACAGTATGAGCAAGCTCAGTCTCAGCAACATCACTCCTCTCTTCTCTACTACTCGCTTGGCTATCAACACGACTTTGATCACGCTCATCTGGGGTCTCATTGGTTTGGCTTACGTGCGTATAAGACGCTGGTCTATTCCAAAGACTGACTCTTCAGCCTCTGTTCAACGCTTTCTTGGGTCTCTACCTCACGGGACTTCCTGGCCAGACGAAGAACTCGGCTTACTCCAACTAGTACGTCCAATCCCATTTGCTATGGAGATGCTGACATCTGCAGCGCAATTCAAGCCGCGTGCGGTGTTCCAGGCTCCATCATCGCAGCCATGCTCGTCGAGTGGCGTGTCAAGGGCAGGTGGTCATTCATTGCCGGCAGAAAGGGKGCCATGGGKGAGTTTGTTCTTCCGTGGAGTCAATAGCTGACTTTCCCAGCTATTGCTACCCTCTTGTCTGGTGTCTTCCTTTTCCTCTTCACTCAAGCAACGACCAACCAAGCCGTGCTCGGCTGGAACTGCGCTTCGGCTCTCACGCAGAACGCCATGTACGGTATCCTATACGCGTACACACCCGAAGTCTTCCCCACCAGCTCGCGCGGCTCCGGCAATGCCATCTGCGCAAGTTTGAACCGCATGTTCGGCATCATTGCCCCTCTTCTGCAGAGCGTGAGTTTCAAAGTCAGAATGACAAGCGCTGACATCGTAGTACGCTAGCTCTTCTCCCGCTACACCAGTCTTCATCTCGGCGTCGCTCTTCATCGTCTCTGGTGTTCTTATGCTTGCTTTGCCAATTGACACCGCTGGCGTTGACGCTCTCTAGAGAGGGTTCGCAGACCGCAGCGGTTGGCAACCCCTGTTTTCTCATTTTCAAAATGTCTCATGTTTCGCAACTGTTTAGCAATCAAATGTGTTCGGGGACGTTCTGCATCTCCTCTGTAGTGTATAGTAGTAAAACGATGTATCAACCTCATCAACGCAATGCAGTGCTGCAGCCGTCGAAGCACGCGCCGAACTTTACCTTGCAATTGAGGATCCGGAACGCGCGCGAGCTGCAGCTGCTGCTGCAACTGCAGCTCCTACAAGCTCCAATCGTCTGAACACCCGACGCTGCGACGAGCTGCTATGGCACAGTCAACTCAAACTATATGCATCGACGTATGGTAAAGGAGTAAGCTTCTGCCGAGGAAAGGGGCTGTCGCCAAGAGCGTGTGGAATGGAACTTTGCTGAACACAGACCTTCGCGACGCGTTCGATGGCCCTTCAATCTGATACAGCTTGTTATTTCTTCAAGTACACTTGTGGAGAATACTCTGCCTTGCTTTCCAATGAAGCGCCCTTGGCGTTTCAGATTCTCAAACAGCCCACAACCTCAAACCCCTTTCCAGACACGCCGATCATTCAACGATGAGCAGGCGACCGCACCCTCCTTCGTCGCCTCAGAGCTCATATTCTACTCATCACCAACCGCAGCTGGACTCCAGCTACAACTATCGTCAACCTTCGCCAATACAGGCTCCGTCACAGTACTTTCAGTCCTCGAGGCCCGCAATGTCTTCACCGTATGATCAGCCTGGCGCTCCTTACCAGCCTCATCAGCAGTATCTACCGTCGCAGCAACAATATGTTCCACCGCAGCAGTAGCCAGCCATGTACAGCAGGCCATCGTTGTCGAATCACGGACACGACGATAACGACGCGAATTGGGACGCCAAGTCGTACGCGTCTTCGCAGTATCCTTTGGCCAAACCAGAAGGCAGCTATGGTGTCGGTGAAGCTGTGCCTATGCCAGCGCTTCATCAGGGCTACCCTCCTCAGCAACAGCCTTATGGGTATCCGTCGCCTGTGCCCTCAAGGCAGCACAGCAACGGCTTTCAGAATACTTGGAACGGCGGAGGTCAAAGATGGGTTAATTTGCGTGATCAGATGCTACAGCGACGTGTGAGTCTCTCGGAGTGAAGATAATCGCTGAGCCTGCAGGTGGTCAAGCAGATTCCACTTCATCAAGGTAATCTTATTCTTGACATTCCCGTCCCGCGACATGTTCAGCCACCTGCAAGTCAGCGAGCTGCTGGCGTGCAAAAGGAAGAGATGGAGGAGATGCGGTACAGTGCAGCAAGTAAGTCGCTGCCTCTGAACTGGTCAAGCTGACCATCAGCTTGCGATCCCGACGACTTTGTGCGCAATCGCTTCACCTTGCGACCCTTCTTGTATGGACGCAAGACCGAACTCTTCGTGAGTCTGGCTACCAGAACGCATATCACTGATCAAAAAGATTGTCCTCACTATGTGAATACTGCAGTGAAAGCGGTATCTCGGCTGACTCTCTAGGTATAACGAAGACGAAGTGCTATTCTTGCGCACCCTGAACGCGTGTATCAAGAATATTGCCCACCTTTGCAGCCGTGACCGGTCCAAGACATGCGGCGCAGATGCTTGGCAGAAAGTCGTCATCTGTATTGTGAGCGACGGCCGGAAAGTCATCAACCCTCGCACATTGAAAGTCTTGTAACTCATGGGCGTCTACAGCGAGGGTGTCGCAAAGGATACAGTTGCCGGCAAAGAGGTTCATGCACACGTCTTCGAGGTCACATCTCAGATTGTTGTGGCAGACAATGGCGAGGTCGGCTTCGGTGCAGTGCCTGTTCAGCTGTTGTTCTGCTTGAAGGAGCGGAACAAGAAGAAGATCAACTCTCATCGGTGAGCACATGATTTCTGCCTTGATGGTTGATTTCTCTGATGGTTCTTCAAGTATGCCAACCACTTGCGCGGCTGTACTGGTCATCAGCGCCTTTGGACCGCTTTTAAAGCCGAATGTTTGTGTCTTGCTGGACGTGGGGACCAAGCCATCGGGCACTTCGATCTATGAGGTCAGACAGAGCACGCCGCAACCAGTGACTGACTGTGTCAGCTCTACAAGTGCTTTGAAAAGCATCCGAACGTTGGCGGCGCGTGTGGCGAGGTAAGCTGTGGCAAGCACTCAAGCTGACTTTGACAAGATCTTCGCCGACACTGGCAAGATGGGACGACTACTCCTGAATCCGCTTGTTGCTGCCCAGAACTTTGAGTAGTGCGTTCCGTGGAGTATGTAGTCTCGCTAATCCTCAGCAAGATCAGCAACATCCTAGACAAGGTATGTCGCGTTGTCGAAGTCATGCACTGATTTCAGCCGTTGGAGAGCGTCATCGGATTGATCTCTGTACTTCCAGGCGCGTTCTCAGCTTATCGCTACGCTGCTCTCGCCAACCACGCCGATGGCACCGGGCCGCTGGCATCCTACTTCCACGGTGAGAAGATGAACGAACCTGGACAGACGGCTTCGGTGTCGCAACGCAACATGTTCCTTGCAGAGGACCGCGTCTTGGCTTCTGAGATCGTGATGAAGCGAGGTGCCAAGTGGACCCTCAAGTATGTCAAAAGCGCAAAGGCTGGGACCGACGTTCCCGACAACATCCCCGAGTTCATTTCGCAGCGCAGGCGCTGGCTCAACGGGTGTGTAAAGCTCGAGAGGTCTTGCTAAGCCTTCAGGTCCAACTTTGCCGCATTCCACAGTCTGGTATCATTCTGGAGAATCTGGACTTCTGGTCACAACATCTTCCGCAAGCTGTTGTTGCAGCTCTTCATGATCTACAATCTCATACAAGTAATCTTTAACTGGTGTGTTATTTCAGCCTTTTGGCTGCCACGATCCTGGGGCTGACTTGGCAGGTTCTCTCTTTCCTCCTACTATCTAGCCTTCTTCTTCTTGATCGAGAGCTCAATTAAGAGTGCGCAAGATCCTTTTGGCGGAGGAGGAGACGAGATCTTTGCCGTATCCACCAGTGGGTGGCTCGTCAGCGCAGAAGTGACTGATCGTCCCAGAAGTTTACATTGGGCTCATGTGAGTGTCTGTCTCTGTTGAGTTGCTCTGATCCCTCAGCTTCTGTGTCGTAGTCTGCTCACTCGGCAATCGACCTCAAGGCTCCAAGTTCTTCTATACAGCGTGCATTGTACTCTTCGCCGTCTGTCAAGGCTTGCTTTTGTACTGCGCAGGTTGGACCGTCTATCAGACAGTGCCTAAAACCGTCGCCGGCTGGACCGACGCCGAGGCGCTTTTTAACAACAAGACATTTAGAGACCTTGCTCTTTCGCTTTTGGCGACTTATGGGCTGTATCTCCTGGCGTCTTGCTTGTACATGGAGCCATTCCATATGCTTCACTCCTTGTGAGTATCTTATACCTGATCTCGCTGACTCTCAGTGTTCAGTACTTGCTGCTGCTGCCGACGTACGTCAATGTCCTACAAATCTACGCCTTTTGCAATCTTCACGATCTCGGCTGGGGAACCAGTACGTATGTCACTCGTCACTGCTGACAAAGCAGAGGGTGATAACGGCGCAAGCAAGGATCTCGGACAGGCTACAAAAGTGTCAAAGGACGGCAAAGATATTTTGGAGGTGGAACTGCCCACTGAAAAGGACGACGTGGAGCAATTATGGCTGCAAGCTCGAAATGAGCTTCGTCAGCCTTTCCAGGCAGTGCACGAAAAGCGGGCTCCGGAGACGAAGCGGACAGATGGTGAGCAGAAGAGTCAACTTTGATGGACAATATTGATGATCAGACGACCGCAATTTCCGGACCAACACTGTGCTGCTTTATTTGGGCTCGAATCTACTCGTCATCATGCTTTTCACTTCCGCCGTGTTCACCAAATATATCAGCTCTCACTTTGCCGAGTCTAGCGATTCGACTTTCAACCCATACCTGTAAGCCTCGCTCCCGAACCGACGGTATCTGACAGACAGTACCGCCATCTTCTGGGCTGTGCTCGGCCTGTCAGCAGTGCGTTTTGTCGGCTGCGTTCTATACCTTCTCCTACGTCTTGTTGGTCTCTGAGATGCAACGAGGTGAAACACAAACCAAAGGGCTCCTTTCAGCTGTCAGGTGTTGGACCCGAGCTGCCTTGTGCTTGTGAGTTGACGATCCTTTCACATCTTCGAAAGCTTCGTGCGCATCTCAGTCTCGGAGGATGTCTTTTCACTCACTCAACGAATCATTGAAATGCCTATACCAGGCTGGCCCTGGTTTGCGCTCAACGGGGTGAGGGCTGTCGGCTGCACAGGTCTGATCTGGCTTGTCATTGTGCAATTCATCCAGCTGGGACAGTGGGTCACTGACATAGAACCTGTCACGATGAGCTAATTGAGCAGGGATGCTCAAGAAATGACAAGAGGCGCCTCCAGCGATGACAACATGTATGTCGGCTCATCCACCGTCCCGGATCAGCCTGGTGGGGCATTGTAAGTATTGCAGACAAGGCGCCCTTCGCTTACACCTCCAGCTTCATGGTGGCGTCAAGGCTCCTGTGGGGTAAGCTCAGTGACATGCACAAGGCTCATCGACCAGTGACGTGGATTTGCGTCACCTTCGCGGGCCAAGCAGGATTGCCCGAAGGCTGGCTGGACAAACATCTTCCTTGGTTTGGTCCGCAATCGGGACCGATCTATCTGGGGGTATCAGAGCTCGCGTATGTGACAAATGTTGACTATGCTCATGAGCAGGATGTCAATTGAATCACAAAGACACAAGTGGGTCATAATTTCGCAAGGCTTACTTGCTAAACACACAGGGCCGCGCGAGTGCACCTCATCCCCTCATGGATCCTATTGGGCGTGTCTTTAGCAAACATAGCACTGGCGAGTAGACTACTAGCTCGGGCTCAGACTGACTAGGCAGGCTCTCGCTCTGTGGATGCTCGCAAAACGTCTCCCACCCCATCCTTCGCCAGTGTTGATCTTCAACTTCACCCAGCGATTGCTGTTCTTCCGGCCTGCACCAGCAATCTATGCATCGCTCCTTCCAGACTTTGCAGCCGAAAATGACAACAGCACGGAGCAAGAGGCCGACAGGCAATGGCAAGAACAGTATCCAACTTTCTCCGGCAGAGCACTGGGGGATCCCGAGGCAGCTATTCCGCACGGCTTGGTGGAACATCGCCAAGACGGCACGGTGGTGCAAATGCAGCCAGCCAAGGCTCTGACAACCAACCTACATTCCTCACAACGGCCAGAACGGCGCGCGACCCAGTCTCGCCAGCTCGACGAGACCCGCTCAGGTCGGGCTCGGCGTCAGCGGCATCATGATCAGCCAGACGGTCCCGTCGGTGGACATGACCAACGAGTCGCGGGACGTCGAGGCGGTCAAGACATTGGCAACAATGTATTGCCTCGTCCTCCTCGCGGAGATGCGAGTCTTCAAGCCCAGATGCCAAGTAGTGCCAAGGCAACGCCCCGAGCGGCGGAGGATACGCAAGTCGAGGATGGCAAAAGGAACGCCATTCTGCGTCGCCCTGTCGATCGGGAAGAGCGACGCAGGCGAGATACACTGAAGGTGAGCCGAGTCGACGCAGAATCAGTAGCCCGCCCAGCGAAAGCGTCGACGACGCGGTCGACACACACAAGCAGCATAGCGGTGCGCCGAGGCTCAGGCGTGCCCGCTCAGCTGCGATTACGGACGGGTCGAGACGAAGCGCAGAAGGAGAAAGACCGAATCACCATGGTCCCGGCAACAGCTCCTGATGCACCAGCGAGTTTGGTGGACAACGTTTTAACACCTCAACGCGTCAAGTCATCTCTCGTCCGCCAGGCTAGTGATGAGGGCCGACACAAGTCGAGATCCGCTCCTGCGCATCGGTCAGTGCGCTTTCAAGGTCTCGGCGATGACGACGACACCTCTCAGAACAAACACGATCCGCCTAAGACGTCAGCGAAAAGCGTCAGCGCGAAGCCTACGCCGTTCCATTCGGACTCGAGCGCTTACAGCGGCATGGCGGACTCGGACGCATCAGTCGCATCGTTATCGCCGCCGCTGACAGCGATCCCACCCCAACTGATCGCGCGTCCATCCTCCAGCGTCATCGACCCAGCTTTGGAATCTGGAGATCTCACGCCCCGCACCGCAACTGGGCTCAGGCCTCCGCCACGACGCCGTAGCTCCAGCACCAGTCAGAGCGCAAAGGCAAGGATGGTGATTGCCATGAAGGAGAATCCCCAACCAATCCATGAGCAAGCTCTGCGGTCCGCTCCAATCCTGGGAGCGACATACCTCGACGGAACCAGCGCCTTTGTTCCACCTGGACGACGTCCGTCAAGTGCGTCGATAGCCAGCACCATCAGCGGGCTGAGCGACTGGACCTATCGTTCTTCAGGCTCTTTCGCATCGCGCAGGCGATCCAGTGGCACGTCAGTCATGTCGGTTGAAGAGGCAAGAGGCTTCTGGGCGACAGCTCGATCGCTTGCCAGTGGGAGGTGATACATATCCACTATACACCTTTGCCGTAGCCGTACGTCTCGGCAAGACGACTGTGCACGTATTCACCCGCCGTGACGACGTTGTACTTTGGTGGATTAGTTTCGGAGACACAGGCTGGGTGTGAGAGGGACGTCGTGATCGCAAGTCAAAGAAAAAGGGAATGCTATACCGCGTGCGAACTGCTGGAGGGAGCACGGTGAAGTGTCGATAGGAAGATGTCATCTATTGTCTCAGCATAGGCATAGAAGGTCACTTACTTGTTCATCTCGCTAATTGATCTCCAATGCTGAATTTTCAATAAAGAAAGCTTGCTTTAATCAAACGTCTTGTCGACAGTCTCCTCGCTGACGCCATGAATCTTGACTCGCAAGGTCAATCGCCTGCCAATCGACTCGAGCTTCACTGTCGAAGAATCCGACAGTCAGACAAGCTGTTCGAATCGCTTGTGCAAGAGCTTGACGCTGCACAACTTTAGGTGAAGCTGCATCCGTCAAGTCACTGCGACTCTATCAGCTCGGAGATACAGAGGCTCATTGTCATGGCCAACATGATGGGACTGGACGAGATGTCTTGTTGGCTCAGCTCCTTTGCTTGATCAATCATGACATGACGTGGTTGCAGTGTTGAAAGCCTCAAACCAAGCTCACTTTGAACAGCGCCGCCGCAGCTGCAGCGACAACGGCGAAGATAACCTCGCGTCAACATCGCTTATCTTCGCCAATCAGCAAAAGGTATACATCAAAACGAAGAAAGGGCCAAGGTGCCTACAACTTTGCCCTAAGCGCCTGCCCATCCCGTCACTGCTGCTTTCCCTTATATCCCGCCTCTGTCAGCGCACTCTTGATACCCTCCAAAACCTTGGTCATGTCTCCTCGCTCAGTGTTGACGACGGTGATACCCATATGGCCTATGCGAAAGTATTCAGTCGCCATGGCTTTGTGTAGACCTCCGGCGGCTACGATCCCCTTTCTGGACAGTCAGCACGCATCTGAGGAACTTGGTTGACTTACTCGAGAAGACGGGGAAGCACGTCTGAAGCGCCAAAGCCCTTGGGGTACTTGATGGCTGTCATACCGTTGGCAGCCGTCTCAGGTGAGAGGGCAATCTGATTCAGACCAAAGTCTGACAGAGCTTTCTTAAAGTCCTGGCTCGCCTTGCGGTGAATCTCGAAGCGCTCTTCAAGAGATGGGCTGCGCTCAGTGACTGTAGTAAGAGCTTCATGTAGCGAATAGATGAGCTGCACAGGTGCTATACAATATCAGCTTCAGCATCCCAACGAACAAGAGACTGACGCGTTGCAAAGTACATGGGCTTGCCAGCCTCATAAGCCTGCATGACAGGCACCCATTTTTTCCACGAAATATAGTAGCTCGAAGGTGGGGTCTTGCGAGACTCGAAAACCTTGATAGCAGCTTGACTAGCCATAACGACACTCAAGCCGGGAGGAACACCAAGACCCTTTTGAGTCGCGCCGACGACGACGTCGATCTTCCAGTCTTCAAAGCGAATCTCCTCGGATGCGACGGAGCAGACTCCGTCGAGGATGACGAGAGTATCGGGTGAGACGGACTTGACCGTCTCTGCGATCAGCTTGGCAGGTGAGAGAACGCCAGTTGAAGTGTCGACTGGCGTGTCAGCTACAGTCTCGCGACATGACTCACCGTGAGTAAAGGTCACGACCTTGTAAGACTTCTTGCCGAGAGCTTCCTTGATTTGCTCGGCGCTGAAGAATTCAGCAGCCGCCGGCTCTTAGACAAGTCAAAACTTACGTGGGAACACTGCCGATAGGAGCCTTGAGCTGATCGACATTGGCACCGTATACTTCAAGACTGCAAAGTCAGCATACCCAACTCGTGGCAAGAACACACCATTCAGCGAAAGAGTCACCAAAGTAGCCAGTGTTCAAAACAAGCTGCCATATCAGCATTGCCATAGCTTCTACTTCAACGCACAGCATTGTCACCGCGCTCGATGAGGTTAGCGCCCACTGCATCCCATCCAAGAGTACCCGAGCCAGCAATCAAGATTGGCTGACTGTTGGGAGCGTAGAGGACCTTGCTGTTCTACGTCAGCTCTCAATCAAGAGGATTATCGGGATGAGACGCACCGCAGCATTCTCAAGCAGTCACCAAAGACTGGGATAAAGGCGGGACTAACATGCGACATCGAAGCTGTGTGTCAAACGTTATTCAGCTGACATGCAACGTACGATGTGCGTTTGCCTCGAGGACGGCATCGGACATCTCGATAGGTCCAGGAATACTGTTGATCAGTAACATGTATACCCGCAGTCCCAAACATACACCAAGAGCCTAGCGAAAGAAACGAGTCAGTAGCAAATCCAATCCGTCAGTCTACACTCTAAACGCACTTGTGTTCTTTCTACAATCATCAGCTGAACCCTCTGATCCTGTACATACCTGTGTGAATCCCATGATTGTAGAATAATAATAATACTACAGTGGTCGTAGCTCAAGCTGCTCTAACTATGAACGCGAGCTCGGCAGAGTAACGCGGCCGGAAGTCACTCAGGTGGAGGTATCATACATAGCCGGCGCGGCGGACATTGACCGCTCAGCAGCTGTTCGTGGCACCGTGTAGATCAAAAGATGCATCACAAGCCGTACAGTATACACTCAGCTCTTCATAGGAGTCTCAGGTACACCTCCTTCTCTCCCAAATCGACCACCATCATCCCCATCGTCATCCTCCTCCGTATCATACATCAAATCACCCAAATCATCCGGCTCCTCCGCCACAGCCTCACCAAAAGCCAACAACCTCCCTGCTCCAAGCGACGGCACATGCTTACCGTGGCGACTCGGTCCCATAGGTGTCTCTGCTACGAACGACGCCGTTTCTTCTTTAATAGGTGTCGGATGGGACTTAAAGAATGGGTTTCGGACTGTTGGACGCGCTGAAGCGTGAGCAGGAGCTTGGAATTTCGGTTTGACGGGCGTGGCGTGGACTAGTGTCGATGAAGCGACGGCAGCTATCATTCAGCTCAGATATGCAAGCCACACAAAAACTCACGCATCGTACCAGCCGAGTTCCGCCAGCTCTCACTCGGTCGCCTCGTCAACATCCCCAAGCTATTCTGCCTCTGCAAAGGCATCTTCGTCAGACTGTCCCCACCACTCTTCTCCTTCAATGTCTTGGAAATCACAGCTGATCCCGTCCGACGCATCAATCCCACCTCTCTACCCTGGAAGAGATTCTTCCCACTCGCTTGACGCGTCAAGCCCGCACTGCGTTTTGGCGGTGGTTCAAGAGGATGTGGATCGATCGATTCACTTCGTGATCGATGGCTTTCACCGGGGTTGAAGGAGACGACGGATGCTGAGCGCCGCAAAGCGTTCAGCGGCGGTGGCGGTGGAGACGCTGCGCTGCGCGATGAACCGCGTTGATCTCTGGTCAAAACAGCGCGCGAAGACGCTGTACGCGTCAAACCATTCGTAGAAACAGGCGGCAACAATTCCGACGATTTTCTCGCCTTTTTCAAAGGCCCAACCGCGTCCCCCGTCGGACGTCGCAAAGGCAGGGTCGACCCGAACAGCTTGAGATGAAAGTTTTTACAGAACGAATAATGCGATTTCAAGAAACTGCAACCATCAGTAAGACACTCGTTTGATCACACTGACTGTTTCGCCAACACCTCGTCAAAGAATCTTCTCACTCGATCACTGTGCGTCTCTTTGGCTTTCGCTTTGCCTTTACCCTTGAGTACCTCATTCGCAGACAAAGCATCACTGATCCCAAGGTCCGAGACTGCTTGCCAGATACTGAGCCGATCGGTCAGCAGCTCGACTGCCATCTTCGGATCGTCCGTCACGGCCTCCCAGATTGGTCGCTGCTCTTTGCGTTTACGTTTCTTGCTCTTCTTCTTAGCTGGTTCGCCTTCGCCTTTAACAGCAAGAGCTTGTTCGGGTTTCGGAGTATTGGCAATGTAGAGAAGCGTCATGATGATCTGGAGGAATACCCTGAGCTGTCAGCGTCTCGTCGAGGATGTATCGGCACCTCACTCTCTACGTTCCAGTTCTTCGGCCCATTTCTTGCCCATTGTCATTGTCGCGTCCGTTTCAGCCACTTTACAGCCTCTACGAAACGCAGCACCAGTCTCGAGGACTCTCATCTCATCTTCAGCGAGCTGGCTATCCTCTGAAATCTCGACGACGGCTTTGAGGTTGAGGCAACGAGTGCAGTAGGGTGGCAAGAGCCTGCGATACTTGTGCTCGATTGCTGATAGTGGTAGGAACAAGGGAGCTAGTAGGTCTGGCAGGGGGTGCTTCGGTATTGGCTCGGAGGGAGAGGCATTCTTGATGCGCATGAGATCGCTCACGAAGCTGGGTAAAGTGTACAGAGCCTGAACGTTAACAACATTTCAAATCACCAGGCACTCACATCTGGAAGATACAGCGTTTCAAGATAACGACGCCTCACGAACATATCCAGAGACTCTGACTCATTCTTGGAGCTGCCACTTTCAAATCAGTCGCGTTTCAGCGCGGTGAACGTACCTGGTTTGAAACGGCCAAGTCTCGCTTCTTCCGCTACCAGCAGCGTTTGGAGAATCAAATGGATTGCTAGCCAGCATTCGACTGCTTTCTGGCGTCGAGAGGGCTAGTCTGGAAGGTGTGCCGAATGGACCAGTGGTCAACGCGACTGGGAAGCCAAGTTCTAAATCGAATGGCAAGGGCTCCCAGAAGGCGCTCTGAGGCGCTTGGGTAGTCGTTGGTACAGCCATTCTATTGCCCTATACCCTGAGGTTCATTCTGTAGAGTAGACGACTTGGACCATGGCCGTTGATGCGCTCAGATGCTGAGCTCGAGAGAGGTTGTCTGCAGCAACTGCACCTGCAGATACAATCGCAGATCGCGCGCGCGCGCGCGTGCACGCCACAACTGTTTCATGTGTAGCTCGGACTTTTCTCGGAGGGATGGCCGCTGCTGCTGCTGCTGCACTCAAAGCAAAGTCAATTTACCTCTGTTCGTCTACACTTCAACCAATCATGTCAGATACAAAGAGTATGTGATCCACAAGCTACTTTGACGCTGACTATCATAGCTACATCAGACCCCGTAGTCCTCGCACTCCTCCAAGACTGCATCAACCTTTCGGGAAACTGCTCAGTCGTCAAAGGTGCATTCAGCGTCGGTTCCCTCCTCTACCTCCCATCCACTTCCAACCCCTTTGAACTCCTTCAAGATTTCTATCAACAATACACCAAAGGCTCACGTTATTCAGACCAAGTGAACGGCTTGCAACTCTCTGGCTCTTGGTCGAGGCATTTGCCTGCTACGACGCATGTAACGCATGCCGAAGCGAATGCACTGGCGTTGTTCCGCGAGTCGTATAAAGCGCTCAAAACGAGTCAGAGGCAGCTTCCGGACGTAGAGGAGGTTTTACGGGATGTGTGGTGCGTGGCGTCTATGGAGCCTTGTTCCGTCCGCACCAGCGGTGGGCCAAGCTGCGCCAAAAGTCTCGTTGAAGCGCACGTCGCTCGTGTCTACCTCGTAAGTCCACCTCAAAGACAAGGTTGCTAACGACTATAGGGTGTACAGGAACCACCAGACTACGTGCAGTGCGAAGGCGTACGGATCCTCGAAGAAGGCGGCGTCGCTGTGTATCGCGTACACGGCCTTGAAGAAGAGTGCCTCCAAGCGGCGAGGCGTGGGTTGTGAACTTATAGATCGTGGCTACACTTGATGACTTGATGAATAGGGATGATGATGCAATGCAAGTATGCTAATGATGTGTTGTCTCTTTCTCCTCTCCTCTACGCGCCATACCAGCTTTACATGCCCGTCCCAATGGCTCTCACAATTTGATCATCAGCCGCCTCAACAAGCGTCAAATTCTGCCGTCAGACCGTATATCACACTAAAAACTCACTTCTGGCTGAAACGCCCAATTTTCAAAAGCAAGCACAACCGTCGTCCACTCCTTCACCGTGAAACTCCTAGGCATCCTCGTCTCCTCAAGACCCACCACGCCCGGTCCCCACTCCTTTGACGGATCTCTAATCACCTTCAGCAGATTCGAAGCGCCCGGCCCAAGCAGGCTGATCCCTGCTTTGAGCGGCTTTGAATTCGAGACAAAGAGGTTGCGAAGGACATAATCCCAATGATCTTTGTTGGTTGGATTGATGACTGATTTGATTTTGGGAGTGACGGAGACACCGATCAGCGCAGGTCTTTCGAGAGGGACGGATGTGGCCATTGCTTTTTGAGGATGGAAATCGGCCGTCACAGTGGGAGTTGCCTCATGCAGTGCAAACGGATAGCCTTTCAAGCTGTTGAATTGTTCTTCAGCTTCGCGCGCGGCTTTACTTATCGGTGCTTTGCGAGTCGTGGTCGCAGCGGGTGCTGGTGAATCGACAGAGTGTCGATAGTCTTTTCGGATCATGCGGTTCGTGATACGTGTTGTTTGAACGGGGTCCATGTGATAGGGTGGAAGGAGCTTGATATCACAGAGCGCGGATGTCATGATGCTGAGTTTACAATTTGCTCTGGAGTCTGGTTGAGCGATCATGCGCTTTCGTGGTCAGCATCGCGCATCGCAAGAAGACAGAAACCCACATCGAACAAACTCGGACTCACAAGGAGATCCATCCTGACTCTTCCGTACGCAAACAGCCAATTCCGTCTAGGGATACAAGCTATCCATTGCGAGATCAGTTGTTCCCCAATCACTGAATCTGGAATCTGCGCTACGAAACGCAGAGTCGATACATCCCCTTCCCAATCTACTGGCTTGACGATCGCCTTCTCGCTGGCAAACAGTGGATGAAGCAGCAAGGAAGCCCAGGTGTCCCAATCGTATGGCGAGTAGGGTAGGACAGAGAGTTTGGAGTCGTGAGACGAGTCGAGGAGGGTGGCAGGTTTGAGTGTTCTTGGTTTCCTGTCTTGTTCAAGAACCGGTGATGATGCTGTTATTCTGAGAGTGGATAATGACCAGTCTGGATCATCGTCACTTTCGTCGTCCATCTCTTCCATAGCTTCTTCAGCTGCTTCGGCCGCTTCGAGTGCCTCGAGCTCTTCCAGCGCCGTCGCCGCCGCCTCGGCTTTCTTCCCCCTGCCCTTGACACTCTTGATCGCCTTGGTAATCTTCTTCTTCTTGCTGACATGCTGCGCTTCTTCCACCTCTTTCAAAGCCTCGGGGTCAATCGCCAACCCATTCGGATGTTTGATCAATTCCGGGCCAGGCTCAATCGCCACCAACTTCTTCAGCCCTCCCTCCAGCAATGAGCGCGTCAAAACTCCCGGCCCACTGTAGGCTTCCAGTACCACATCATCAGGTTTGAGCTGCAGCTCGTCGACGAACTGATCGCACATTGTAGTCGAGGCGAGTGTAACTCTGTTGGGAGTCATTCGGCTGTTGAGAAGTGAAACAAGAGCGTAGGCAGGTCTTGGGAATGCTGTAGGCCACGTATTGCGCGGTGGCAGGGGCGGAAGGGCCCTGAGGAGAGCTGTAGACCTCATGATGGCGTATGATGATATAGCTGCAGCTGCTCGAGCTGGCTCGAACAGACTTTCGCGGGTGGACGATGCCGTTGCCTGCACGTGAAAGAGCTGCAGACGCCTTAGCTTGCAATTTAGCTGGAGCTGCTGGGGCTGCAGCGGCCTTCTCGTGCACTACACGCTTACGTGGCTTGCGAGCTGACTCTACTAACAGAAGCTACAGTGATATCTTGAAACTCAAAGCTCTACGTGCCAGTCATCACATCGGTCATGTTTTCGAGCGTCAGTGGCGAATGTTTCTGCAAGTCGTCGCAGAGGATTCCTCGCTGCTTTGACGAATTGCCTTCTTTGAAGGAAGGGTGTCAGCAGATCATGTATGCATCAAGGTATTCATCTACGTCTCTGAAAACCTCGTGATTGTTCGTGAAGGTGGGCGTGAAGCGAGAAAATTGCACGCTAAAAAGCTAGAACGACCAGTCAGCAAAGGCAGGCAACGGAAGGTCGTGCTCGTGCTCGAGTGAACGCACCTAGACAGATGGACGTCCAAAGGGAAGGAAAGACCGAAGAGCAGCCAAGAAACCAAAGTCCCTGCCATCCTCTAAAACCTGCTGTTCGCGCTCGCGAAGCTCTGCAATCATGGCACGTCTTCTTGTACTGAAATACTGACCCACTTCCAACAGAAGGAGCTTGACTTCGGGACTACCCGCAGAGAGCACTGATGCCTCAAAGTCGGATGAAATCTCGGGATCAACCCTTCCGCCAGGGGGAGAAGTAGGCCCCTTGACAGTGGGTAGACTGAACAAGCTCCTCGGTACCGATTTGGCGTTGAAGTCAGGGCTGTCGGAATCTGTCATGGCCGAAATGAGGACACCCTGCCGTTCCAAATGTATCAAACGATTCAGGCGCTGGACAAAAGTGGCTAAAATGAGATTTGTAGTGATGAAATTCACACTCACTGTAGGCGTCTGCGGCCTGAGAGTCAGCTAGAGCGCTAAGCTCTCAGCACTCACCGCTTTCTCCCATGTCTCCTCATCTTCGGTTTTGCAGTGATAACCCATAGCCCGGGACAATGGACATCCATCTTCGCACTGAAGCTGCACTTGATCAGGTGCTCGGACAAAGGTTACCACCTACGAGGTCGGACGTCATGTCTGTGGAGATCTTTTGGAAGTAACGATGCCTCCTTGCCCACTCTTTGCGCAGCATCTCCACCTTAAGAAGGAGGAAGCGGCGGGTAAAGGCTGTTGTAGTGCCGGGAATGCCCGAAAACATGATGAAGGTATCATTGCGGATGCGCAAAGCAGAGCTTTCCTCGGATTCGGTGTAACGAAAAACGCTAACAGGACCCAGACGAAGGCTTATACCTTCAAGGTCTGGAAAGTCGAGTTCGCTCTTGATCGGCTGAAAAGCTAGCATTCTGGCGTACTTGACGAAAGTCTGGAAAGTAGATTGTACTGCTTGTTGTGGCTCACACTAGAGCCTTAAGCAGGGGTATTAAATAGAACATCTGGGCGTCAGGCCGAGCTTGAATTGCATGGAGTTCGCAGCGATAACAATTCTTCACATGAAAGTATTGATCGTCGTTGGCGTACTACGTACGTATATATTACGCGCGCGTTTCAGCTGCAGCTTATTGTCCGTACATTGGAGGTTAAAAGAGCCATTTACAAGGAATTGCTAGGGATAGCAGCGAGATTATAGCATCAAGGGGTATCAACAAAGCTACTAGAAGGCAGTTCACTTGTCAATAGAGACAGTCTACGCGTCGAGAGCAGGTAATTACCAACCGCCAGCTTGATTCGGAGCCAAACAAGGCCGGACTCGGTCAACTTGACTTGAAACATTAACCGTACTCCATCATGGCGCACAGTGCTCGTAAGTCTATTTCATCTCTCACAACCATGCCAATACCAAAACTCACATGCAAAGGCCTTCCCGTAAGCTCGCAACCACCAACCTACCTCTCTCCGCGCTCCGCAAACGCACTGATCTCCGACCTTCGTCCAACTCAACTCCACCCACAAGCACTCCACCACCTCAATCTCCTCCTAGATGAGCTCGTAGTGCTACTCATCAGTAGTGCACGCTCACTGGATACAAAAGATATCAAGCATGTCGCACTGACCGCTGTTTTTGGCGGTGAAGGAGGGGCTAGGGGTCTTGGACGCACGGCCATTTCAGAAGCTGAGATTGAGCTGAGGAGCTGGATGGCTGCGCAGGCGGGAAGACTGGCAATGGATGGACAGCAAGGTGGTGTCAGGGATGGAGAAGAATTCCCTGTTGAACAGGCTGTTGCGTTGCTCAGGGCAAAGATTGTGTCTTTCTCCGTGAGTGCGGTTTCAGACATGTCAAAGTTGCAGGGGTGTAGGCTTGATATGCAGGCTTCGATCTCACTTCTTGTCCCGCGGGAGATGCTCAGACGTGTACGCATCTGAAGTGTCAGGTCTTGCACGTCTGCAGCGGTACAGCAGATCATCCGCATCCTCCAAGCGTCAATCCACTCACACACGCTGATCCTCCAGACTTTAGCTGCCCAAACCCCAAATCTCGACCTCGACGCTCGCCTCCTCCAAGCCTGGCAAGCAGCCGGTGGCGACGCAAGTGAACGTTCATGGGCACCCGCAAGTCTTTACGTGACGGCGATCATCGAGTAAGTGACCGCATGGTTCCGAGACAGCAAAGGACGTGCTGACACGCCTTTTCTTCCCTTTGTCCCTTTGTCCCTGCCCACCTCCTGCCTTTAGACATGTTTGCGAGCATATTCTTGCAAACGTCGGACGAGTCGTTGCGAGGGATTCATCAATTGCGGTGGCTACGTTGCAGGATTTATACGTTGCGCTTTGTGAAGACGAGAGTGTTTGGGGTCTTTTCAAGAGGATGGAAGGTAAGTGGAAATGATTGGGGAAACTGACATGGCAAGTCAAGTCGGCTATTGAAGGAGCTATGCGACCTTCAGACCGTCATCGTAGAGCTCAAAGCAAGCTTGCGGCAACACCTGCATCTCCAACTCAATCAGCAGGCAATTCGCCCATTCAACCACCCAGCGCAAGCGCCAAAACATTCGGTACGCGCAGTCCCAGCCTGGATTCCATGGGTCCCAACGCCCCACGCAATCCCAAATCATCCAACGGCTCGTCAAACACCAATGCCAAGCAGTCGCTCGACGCGTCAGGTGCAGGTATAGCGCACAATGCGACTCCACCGTCTTCATCTCGTGGGATTCGAGGTATCATGGGTGGCGTCAAGCATGAGCGCTCGCCTAGTGTCTTGAGCAATAACACGAGATCAATGTTGGGAGCTTATGATGATGCTTTTGGAGAGGAAGCTGGTGCTAGGAGGGAGAGGGAACAGGATAATGAGGCGGATTTCGACGCGCTTGTGAAGAGTGGAGAGACGATGAAGGTCAGCTTGACGCCTAGTCGGTTAAAGAACTTTGAGGTGAGTTGGCAACGGTGATCGAAGAAGATAGCTGACTGTGCAGACGGTCAATCAGCGCACACCATCAAGCTTAGCTTCAAGGCCATCAAACTCTCAATCCCACCGCGACTTATCAAGTCGTGTTGCGCCAGCGCCAGCATCAAGTCTCCGCGCATCGCCGTCAATGGGCGCCATGGGCCCCAAACTCGTTCCTCGAGACATGGCAGTCTCTGAAGAGGGTGGCCTAGATGACGAGTTGTCATCCAAGCCCAAGCGGAGAAAGGAGAGCTTGATTGAGTTGTTGAACTCGGATCCTCCGTGGAAGGAGCCCGAAGGGATGCCGCCGCGCAAGGGGTCGGGTGGGAAGGCAGCTGCTATGCTTGGAGCTGTGCCTTCTTCTGGAAGTCCTGTGCGCTCTCATGAGGCTTCGCCGAGATTAGGTGGTGGTAAAGCCGCTGCGTTGCTTGGGACTCCAACAGCATCAATAGCAAAGCCAGCCGCACCAAGCGTTATGCCGCGCGTCTCAAGCGCAAGGAAGCTCCAAGCTCGTGATGATGCTCGTTCACCGCTCGATGATGACGACAACGACTTTTCATTGGGTGAAAAGCCAAGAAAGAAGTCGTCGGCTCAAGAATTAATGGACTTTCTTGAACATACGCCACCGCCGCCGCCACCACCGGCTGAAACGACTAGTCTGGCAAGTGTTCATGGGTCTACGACGAGTCGGAAAGATGGTCGATTCAAGAGTCTTGTGCATAAATTCACTGGCACGAGGGAGAAGGAGAAGGAGAGGGAGCGGTCGGCGGGCACGGCGACGATGCTGCAGGCTCCGACTGTCAGACGGCAGAGGTCATTGCAAAACACCGCTCAGCCTCAGCCTCAGCTGGCTCAGACTTCTCAAACCGCAGCCCCGATCTCACGACAGCCTTCTCGTCCGACAGAGCGCATCGTCAGGACAGTCTCAGGCGACGAGCCAAAGGTGCCAGAAGTCGCGTCGGCGGTATCCTCAGGTGCCACACTCGAGCGAAAGAATAGCAAGCTTCGCAAGTCGCCGTCTTTCGAGCGCTCTCCTCGTCCCTCACCGCCAGTGCTCGGTGGTGCAATCCCTATCGAAGATCACTACATCGGCCCCACAACTGGCGACGCCGTCATCACCAGTCGCGACCGCCCTCTCTCCGGCGCTCCATTCATGGCCAATGCTGCCAAGCCGGTCATTGGTCTCGGTATGCAGGGCGTCAACATGCATCGGCCAGACTCCTCCGAGGTCATAATTGAGCCCAAGGCGGCATCTTTTGAGCGTGGGTCCGAGGTCGAGATACCTGCATCTACCATCTCCGACAACGACGCCCCTACTCCTACCCTGCCCACAGAAGAGCGACTTTCAATCGATACCACCCCCATCCCTCACCCCACAAGTCAAGTACATTCCCCTCCAGTGACCGAAGTCGAAGCCGCCAAGCTAGCGCTCAAGCTGAGCGATCTTGTCCCTCTGCGTGGTCTACTCGATCACGCTACATCCGCTCGCGAATGCCGCCTTCTTCTCTCCGCCATCCTCTCGCAATGGGGCGTTCCCACCACCGAGGCAGCATCACCAGTTACACCAGAGTCTCGAGTCGCGGCGTGGCTGCTTGCTGGACGTGAAGGGCCGGTAGACGCTGTCATCTCTCCCACGTCGGTGGGGTCTCAACTCAAGACTCTGTCAACGACGTCTGAAGTCAAGGCAGCCGTTGCCAAGACAGACAGCTTCAAGTCAGCTTCTGTGGCCGATGAAGCTCGTAGGTCGATGGATCGCAGCGACGAAGAGTTGCTTTCAGAGTTTACAGATGCTACCGAGTCGCTTGCCGACTTGGATCTTGAGAATGGTGGGAGCTCGACCGAGGTGGCACAACGTCAGGCCTTGACGGTCGTTGATGCCGAGGTGATCGGCCATGCGGTCGCTATCTGAAATATTTTGGGTTCTTGCAATGCATGTTCATCACTGTTACGTGGCTCAATGTCTGTCAGACCCTGACTCTCAATAAGAGGTGGTGACTGGGCTTGGGAGATTTATTCTACCTCTCGTCAATGCACAAGAGACTGCAGTCGAGCAAGTCTCGTTGCTAGAAGGCCCCATTGGAAATTGGATCACGGCAATTCCAGAAGGCTTGAGAGTCGCAAAGTAGTCTATACATCTCTTGACGCATGAAGCCCAATACACAATACAACTGAGTGATGATAACAATTCTACACTGTCAGCCAAGTCACGACAACCAAGCCACATACATTTGCCGTCCTTTGAAGACGAGTCAAGCTCCTCTACCAATTCCCCCATGTCAGAATTATAGCGAACGATCCTGCCTCTTGACTGCGACTGCGTGACAGTGGAGCCAGAACTGTCACTGTTCGATGCCGAGCCGCTTGATTCGTCCCGACGGGTGCTTGGACTTTGGCTCGACGCGACGGTGACAGTGCGGATGATGCTGGGAAAGTATGGCGATTCGGCCTTCAAGCCGACTTCGTTGCTGCCAGACTGAGGGACAGCCGAGGACTTGGACTTGGAGTGCAGCGTCGACTGGATGTCCAGCTCGACGCCAGTCTCCCATTTCGTGACTGCACGAATCGGCCCAGAGTAGTGGGCGTTGCCGTAGATCCACCATGTCGCCCAGGAGGCGAGAACCATAACTGCCATGACGATAGGACTCCAGCTGATTGAGCCTGAAGAGTAAGCATGCGATGATTGGACGCTTTCACTTGCCTGCGTTCACGGGGTGCGAGGAGGGTAGAGACATGCAGACGACGACTGCAGTGCCATAGACAGCACCCACAACGCCGAGCGGCTTGCTCCACTTGCGAAGCGACCACGACGTCCGACCTTCAACTTGCAAGTCTTTTCCTGAAAGCAGGTATAAAACGACCGGAATGATCTGCGCGTCAGCTTACGACCATAGTAGATGCACTCACATAGCCAACATAGCTAATCGAACCAGCAGACACCGCAATCAAAGAGTACATGATACTTGATCTCGTAAGCAGTAGCAATGCCAGCGGAGCACTGAAAGCAAGGACGATCCAAGTCGCAATGTTCGGCAGCTTCTTGCTGTTCGTACGCTTGATGACGTCTGAGAATGGAAAAGCCTGATCTCGAGCCATTGCCCAGAGGAAACGCGACGAAGCTTGCAGTTGTGCGGTGACTTGAAAGACCAAGGCGATGACGAGCAAACAGAGGACGGCAGTGGCGCCTCTAGCCGAAAGAGACTGCGCTAGGATGTAGCCCTGAAATCAGCTTGGTCTAGTTGACAGCAGCAAAGAACACTAACAGCAGGGAAAGAATGCCGACTGGCTTCACGAGCAGTCTCGGGATCGATGGACAAGAGCAAGATAAAGATTGACTGGATGTGAGCAAAAGTCCAACACCAGGATAACGCACGACGTAGCCCAAGGCGTATGTCTGATCGTCAGCTGTAGCTCTTTGGAAGCTCCCTTGGAACGTACGGCAACGATAGAAGCAACCATAGCATTCGGCACATTTCTAGTCGGATCCTGCGTCTCTTCCGACATGCTGATTTTGTCAGTCCTGACCTTATGACCAAAGCGCTCACTGAGCCGAAGCGTCGGCTCCGCAAGCAATAGAGGTATACACCCAACCCAAGATGTAAACATAGGGCTTGTTCTGCCAACCCGAGACGGTCTCGAAAGGCTGCTGAAAGATGAACGACGGAGCACTGGCAAGTCAGCCTGCTCAAAGCAACAGGAGCACTCACTTTCCCGAGTTGGTCGCAATGAGCGAGATGCAGATGACGACCCACATTGCGAGCACATAAACACCAGCAGAAAGCCAGAATCGGGGACTACGTCCCCAGGCGGTTGAACCGATGCCACCCGCTATACTCAGACAAGCCTGCCAGTCAGCATGTGTCCAAAATACGTGCAGACTCACTAGGTACATGAGACACTGTTGCCAAGCTTGCACTTGGTAGGATTCACCGTTTCCAAGATGGATAGCACCAGTGACGACTTTGGTGAGCTGCCATGAAACCAAGACGATCTGAAGTGTAAGTCGTGCCCAACACGAGCAGACTCACATTGCCGACGTGCCCGCCAAGGACAACACCACCCATGAGCCAGCCCCACCAACGCTCGCCTCCAACTCCTCCACGAGCAGCTTTCCAAGACCAGCTCGCCATGGCGCCTGCAACAGGATACGCTGAAGCCAGCTCGGCCAGCGTCAAAGTCAAGAGAGTAGCAAAGAAACCTGCAATAGGCCAAGCGACGAGGATCATATCTAAACGTCAGCGTCTTATCATGACAGAGGAGAACTTACTTGGTCCGCCATATTTGTACGTTCCAGCGACAGCAAAGATTGTCCCCTGCAAGCACCCAATGTTGACCCAACTGATACTGAGACTTGACCAAAAGGTATAATCTCTGCCCAGTACCTGCGAGTAGCCCAATTGATTCAAGCGCATGTCGTCGAGCTCTTTCTGCGAAAGAGACTTGCTCTTCGCAATGGTCTTGCCCGCCTCAAGATCTGAGAACAAGGAAGATGGAGTCGCACTGTCTGGTGGTGGTGGAACAGGTACGGTCGAGTCTGGTATTGAGTAGGCATTGGTGGAGAGAGAAACGCTCGATTGGTGAAAGGGAAGTAGCCGAGCTGAGGGACGCGATGAGAAAGTCGCCTGTGACCGGGAGGATGGGGATGTGGACAAGTTGGAATGAGGAAGCGACGGTCTGGGAGAGAGAGGCGCACCAGGCTGCAAGTACGCAGGATTGGAAATTGACCCGTCATCGAAAGACGATACAAAAGACTGCGAACCAAACGCCCCTTCGCCACCGGCCATAGTGTTATGAGGCGTCGGCGCTTCGTCCGACATCCAAGACATTGAAGTCTCTATGCCTATGTCGGATTCACTAGCAGACGTGACCATTGATGTGTTCTGTGTCGGTGTCGAAGCAGGAGAAATGTGAAGACGAGACATTTGGGTCTGTCTG
Organism: Holtermanniella nyarrowii; assembly: GCA_001600035.1. Lineage (NCBI taxonomy): Eukaryota > Fungi > Basidiomycota > Tremellomycetes > Holtermanniales > Holtermanniella > Holtermanniella nyarrowii. Next base: position 1,107,704 of record BCIT01000004.1, on the reverse strand, counting down.
AACCAGCCGGAACCGTTATGCAGGCTTTCAAGACTTGTGGGTGGTGTCGGATTAACCGTTTTACTCGGTCAGGGTACAATCGAATTGGTCTCGTTCTTCCTCAGGGACCAGTCGTCGGCCCCGATTAGCCAAGAGTCTGTGCAATCTCGCAGTAAAGGGATCACCGAACCCAACCCGAAAGAAGGAGTGTCCTTTGACCGCCAGAAGGGTCTTTTATCCCTGATTCTTCCTCCCCCCTTCCGATTGTCCAATGATCTCTCCCTCTCCTACTCTCCTCTCTTTCTCGGCCTCACTCGGTCAGGGCTCCTTTGATAGCGTTGCAAGGGAAGAGATCGTCAGGAACTTGAGTATTACTGACCGCACTTTGGCGTTCAACTTGACGCAACCTTGACCCTGACTCCTATCCGACGCCTTTGACAGCGTCTCGTTGATAAAGTTTTGATTATCCTCTTTGTTTGACCTTTTCCTCCTCCACCTTTTGTTCCTGTACCTAATCCCCTTGCCTTCTGTGCCCAGATAGCCAAGAGCTCGGACAGTTTAATTGCCGTTTAAGGTAACATTCCCCTGCTCTGCAGCTCAAGCCGGTCTTCAACGGAATGACCATATGCATAGACTCGAAAAAGTCCGCAAGTGTACAGAGTGTAGGCAGCTGCTGCGTACCATCATATCATCTATAGAATCATCAAGTGGTCCATTGCTCGCTCGCGTCCGTCAGAGGAACATACTTGATCATCAGCGAGATCGCACGTCACAAAGAAGCGGGGCAACCAACTCTTACGCCATACAGGCACTTGTTCTTGACCGTGCCGTCTACAAGCTTGTCAACTTGCCAGATGAACTGCGAGCCGCCGTCGGGACCGACAGGGATGAAAAGCTGGCCAGGAGAGGCGAGCTGCTCGATTAGAGCGGCTGGGATGAAAGGTGCGGCGGCTCCGACGTGGATCGCGTCGAATGGCGCTGGTTTTAGAGACTGTCATCTGTAGACTTACCACGCCCTGGGCAGCCTGATGGATGAGCTGTAGTACAAACCTATGAAAGCGGAATCACCTAAACGTCCATCTCCCAGGATGATATCCACGCCCGTAGACTGAGAAATCCCGAGCGTGACGCCGTCTCTCTGCAAATTCTGCCTACCCAGCTCTACAAGTCCTTGAAGATGCTCAATACCAATAACCATCCCACCAGGACACAAATGATTCAGTACAGCCGTGACTTATCCAGTCAGACCGCCTTTTCTAACAAAAAAACACGTACGATAGCCAGAACCGCTCCCAACATCCAATACACATTTTCCACGTCCAAAAAAAGGCAGCAAGTTCTCGCATGCCGCAGCGTGCATATGCGGTGCAGAGATAGTCGCGTTGTAGCCTAGCAGCCTGACTCGTCAGCCCATCTTGACGCTCGAGTGTTGGAGCTTCACTGTGGTGAATCTTGATAGGCATCACCTTGTTCAGGCACATAGTGCCTTCTGTCGACTTTGCGGAATGCCTGAATGTTAGAGCTTGAATCTTGGGCGTGGGAGAGAGACCTCTGCGATGACAGGCGAGGTGATCAGGTTCGCCGCCACCATCTTGTCAATGAGCTGCACGCTCTCAGCGTCTTGCCTTGTCTTGTGCTGGCCCACCTACTTCGTCATTGGTCCGACCTGAGCAGCTCCAAGCCATGTTGATAATCTGTCCAGTCTGCTTCTCTAGATCTGCAGCAGGAATGAGACCGCGCTCATGTCCGATCGGCTGCCCGACCCCAACAGGAACCCGATAACTCGGTGGCAACTTGATGGCGCCATCTGCTTTACAACGCGTGACCTCAACTCGCTCATGGATGATCATACAAGGACCCCACAGCTGTCTCTCCCATTGTCACCACCTCCCGCATTGTGTCAAGCTGACAGCTACAGCCTAGAGCCAATACCAACGAATGGCACCACGTCATTTGCTGAGAATAGAGTTGTGACGGGTTGAATCCGTGCCTTGGACCTGGCGATGCATAAGTTTAAAAGGGTCGAGTTGCATCGCTTCAACTACCAAACATCCCCTACATTTCACACTCAACATGCCTTTCACATTCCTCATTCTCGAAAATATCCTGTTCAAGAGTACCTCAAAGGCTCTGTTCCTCCCGACCATCGCTGTCAAGTCAACAGTTGCCAAGACCAAGGGAGTAAACCTTGACAAGAACGAGAAGACTGTCGACATCGAAATCGAGATGAAGACTTTTCGCTCAAAGCTAGAGGCTCCTTTGCAGTCTCAACACGACTTTGACGATGACGAAGAACGTGAGTGTTTTTGATAGTCAGAATTTACGAAAGCGCTCGACATCATCCCACTCGGCAAGTCGCGCCGGTACGGCTCTTGTTACTTTGGCGACGTCTTTGATGCTGTTGATGGAGGACACTTCTCCGTTAGCCCTGGCACTGCTCGCTGGAAGGAGGGTAGCAGGGACATGTCGTCGAGTGAGGGCTCTCGAGTTTGATCTGTTCACACAAAAAGAGTGCTCAAGCTCACTGTATCACTATTGGACTTCTCGAGCTTCATGCATCTTTAACGCCTCAACAATGACCACAGCGACAGATGCCGGCTTTGAACGCGCAGCAATCTTCGAAATTCATGTTCTGTTCGCTTTGAACCTTCCGCAATCCGGTCTGAAAAGTCATGATTTCATTCTCTACTTTGCTGATAGAACATTCTAGGTAGCGAGCGAAGCAGAGGCAGTCTGTTCCAGTGTAAGCCACACGTCGAATCGGTGTTTGCAAAGACTAACCATGAGACGACCGCCATCAATTACTAGAGTAGCATTGTTCATATACTGGCCAGCAGCACTTCCAAGCAAAAGAGCAGGACCTGCAATCTCGATTGGCTCACCACCGCGACCTTGTATATCAATCACTGTCGAGCAGGATGATACGAAAGCTCACCAGCAGGAATCAGCTTCACAGCGGCTGCGGGTCCATCTGCCAAAGATGCACCGCCAGTGCTGCCCGTCATCTCCGAAGGGAAGATTCCTGGCGAGATGGTATTGACGCGGATGCTGAAGCTGTTTTGGTTAGGATTGATGAGCCAAATCACCGTTAACTCACGGAATGAGGCGACCGGCAAGCAGAGAGGCGAGGTGAGCGGCTGTCAAGATCAGCTGTCAAGTCGAGGAGCTAAGGAAGCGCACCGCCAGCCTTGGATGCACCGTATGTGACGGAACCCATTTTTCTGCACAAGTCAGCACCCTTCCTGACCATGAGATTGTCAGACATACCGCTGAACAGTGTACGCAGCAATGGACGCAATTACAATCACTGAGCGCAGAGATGACTTTTCAAGCAACGGGATAAAGGCGACGGTTGTAAAGTATGGACCAGCGATGTTGACTGCAATCAGCTATGATTGTGCCAAATAACTCACTTGCATTAGTGTAGCTGAAATCCTCACTGGCATCATCAGCAATCGCCTCTTTTCATAATCTCAACGCACTCTTCTACGCCATCCCAGAGCTGGCTCTTCACTTGCTCGCCTGACCGTCAGCTCAAAAACGGTTCGAACTCACCATTGTCAGGATCAGCAGCGGCTTTGCGGAAAGGTTGCAGAACGCCAGCACAGTTGATCAAGACGTCAACCTCGTCAAGTCAGCGTCTTCTCACTGTGAGAAATGGAACTCACAACCGACTCTTGCGCTTCAATTTTCTTGTAAAACTCCATGACAGATGCCTTGGTGGACACGTCACCCTTTACGCTAGCTTGTCAGAACAAAACAATTTGAAACGAGACGCACGCAGTGACTGAGCCCCCCTTTGCAAGCTTCTTGACGCTCTCTTGGATCTCTTTGGCCGTAGCGTTGATAACCTCCTCGCGACGACCAGAGATGTAGACCTTGGCGCCATTGACGGCGTATGCGCTGGCAATCATCTTGCCGAGGCCTACTCGTCAGCCACAGCTATCCGGTCTTCATCCACTTACCTGTGCCTCCACCTGTGATGACTACCACCTTCAGAGTCAGCCATGTTTACAGGAAACCCACCTTGCCGGCGGCCGAAAACATGTTCTCAGCCTGGAAAGCATTGAGATCAAAGTTCGACATTGTTGTTGAAGTCAAAGTATGCAGGTATCAAGGACAGAACACATGCATCTGTTGGCAGACTGTTGCTAAATACCCGTGCCGTTACATAACCGCGAACTACCGTCCGGCCCGTTTACCGACGTCGTGGTGCCTGTTCCCAGACGCCAGTTGGTGGGTTCTCTATCGGTGCAAACGCAGCCCGAATGGGTGTAACACTGATCCACTCCTTGGCCAAAGCCCACGCATCACTGTATTCGGGGACAGACTCGATGGCAGGGAATACGAGAGCTCCAATGTCGGGAGCGAAGCGGAACTTAAGAGGTTGCGAAAGCTCGGAAGGGCCAGAGTGGGTGTGGTCGGGCTGTGTAGGCGTCGAAGAGCCTGAAGCAGGTGCGTTGAGAGCAGCAGGACCAGCTGCCGACTTGGAAGATGTTTCTGTGCCCTGAGGCTGATTCTCCCTGCTCGCGTTGGGGTCGTCTACAATGCCATCAGACGGCTTGTCTCCCGGTCTGCGTGTCAGTTGCACTCGGTACGACCACGTACTTGACAGTTGGCGCAAAGAGCCTACCATACTGATTCCTCCAGATGGTAGTCCAGCACACCTTTCTCCGTTCCTTTGACAGCGCCTCTTCTACCAACGGCACGTTGACAGTGTACAGCTGCACTTTGTCCTCCCCGTCCTCACCCCAATTCTTCCATAGCTTCTCAACAACTTCGAGAGCACACTCATTGGCAAGGTCAACAGTACTAGCCGGTACTGGTCGCTTGACCACGCCGTATGAGATGGCAATCGCGGGAATATGCTTTTCGTGCAATGTTGATTTCAGTGGCGATGGACCAGGGCCTGGGACTGGTGCAGACGTTGCGGCGGCCAAAGCAGCCCCGATAGTCCCTGATGATAAGGAGAATGCAGTGGAAGAGTTTCGGCCGTCTGCAGGTCAGCTGAGAATTCGCGACGACGTACGATTCGGGCCGGACAAGACAATGTCAATTTCTCCAGGATAAATATTATGCAATGCAATGTTCGCACACGTCGCAGGGGTCTAACAATCAGCTACAGCTTCCACGTGTAATGACCTACACCTGTCAACAGAATCCACTCCATCGTCTCGCCCTCCTTGAGCGGCCGTCGCTCCGTCGTGATTTCGCCCTTGAGCCCATCAGGTTCTTCATCGTTAGCAGTGATAGCAAGCTCTCCAAAACAATTACCAAGAGGATAGAAATACGAGCCAGAGATAATGTCGCTAATAGCATATGCCTTGCCAACCCTGCAATCGCGAAATCAGCCACCCGCCACTGGCTCTCTTTGTCCACGAACCAAGACTTTTGACAGTCAGGGACGACAACGCGTACCTCCCAGCCTAATGTCTTGATCAAGAGCTTGGCAAAGGAAAAGATGTTGGGCGAAGAGTCTGAAGGCGGTCCATCGTCATTCTGAGGAGCAATCAGCGAGAGTTCTGCTGGAGCGCGACATGCTTACCGTGAGCAAAGCCACAGGGTTAAGACCGTACTGAGGCAGACGTGCACATTGTGTATCAGGGCTCTGCGGCTGAAGCAGATCAGCAGCATCAGAAGTCATGGCGAGCCGGCGCAGTCAAAGACGCTGATGCGCAAGCTACAGCTTTATCGGACGCATTCTCGAGCCACGTGCCGGCATGACGTCTTGCGTCGAGATTCATCATTCAAGAAGTGCATGCTATAAACAAGTCTGTACAAGAAGAAGGGTACAACTAATAAACGACATCAGGGTCGTGATGCACGTTGCGTTGCGGTGCGTTGCTCTAATGAATGCGTCAAGTTGCGATGCCTGAATTGCGCGTGTGGCGATGCGAACCCACGCTTGTGTCGTGAGTGTTGCTTGAAAGCTTGCCGCCATCGGCCTCTTGCGATTGACTGACACCACTACGAGCGCGAGGCTTACGAGCGCCTTTGGTATGGCGCTTGGACGGAGTGGGCTTGCCTTCATGGCTGGATGCTGAGGCGGAAGGGGAAGGGGGAGATGTGCGAATGACGATCTTGTCGAGCATGTTGGCGGTGTCATGAGCCAGAGCAGAAGAACCATCGATTATAGAGACGGGCTGAGGTTTACGAACGCGTTCCAGCATGGACTCGTCTAGAGGAATGCCAGGTCGTTTGCGTGACGGAGGCGTGCCCGTGCCTGATCGAGATTCTGCAGCAGAGCCCCCAGATGAGTCGCCAGTGGGAGAGTCGCGGGATGGCGAAGTGGAAGCGGAGATGGGAGTGATGGAACGATAGGTATCTGTGACTGGAGGACTGCCGCGGAGATAGTCTTCTGCGGACGGATCTCTGTCCAAAGCTGCAGGGACAAGATCTGAGACGACGTTGCTCACGTCGGGCAGCGACGAGCCCGATGGGCAAGGACTTGTTTCAGGGGTCGACAAAACGACATCTTCTTCAAGCAACACCTCGACAGCTTGTGCCCAGTCGCCTTTGACCCGCGCCAAGACCGACTTGACGCGTTCAGAAGAGACAGAGCCAGGCGGCAGGGCCGACAGCACCCGTTGCAGCAGTGCTTCTCGTGATGTCGGCATACTCGTCTCGACTGGCTCATGTACATGAGGCGCAGCGTTATGATGCACACACAGCACATCTGGAACTCTCGCGGGGTCTTCCATCCGCCCTTCTACCCATATGCTCGAGTAATGCTCTGCAGACTCATAGAGCGCGACCCAGATCATGCTTGCTCCGGGCTGCGGTGTAAGAGAGGGCTCGACCAAGGTCTGATCGCTATCGGTGGTTGCTGTTGTGCTGCGTGACCGCGTACGAACGGAAGCTGGTGGTGAAGGTGGAGCGTAAGGCTGGGTAGAGCTTGATGCGTTGGAGGGATCCGACTCATCAAACCATGCGACAGTGTAAGAATTCTGGCATCAGTACCACGATGTAGTGGAATCACTTACAGAAGCCATGACTACGCGGATTGACTGACGATACAGACGAGCAATGGCAAGCAGCTCAAGATAACCACCGTATTCGGCTAACCGTCAGTCCGGACAAGTTGTCTACTCACTGCTTCTGCGCTGCAATGCGACGTATTGCTCCCATCGTAGATTCAAATCTGGGTCTAGAAAGATGGCAAAGTCGGGATGAGCTGCAAGATAATCACAGACCTGTCATTAGAGGGTTCTAAGGGCGGCGTACTCACTTGACGACGTAATTCAGCGTGGTGCGCGTCATTGCCATAAAGCTGGTCCGAGCATGATCTATGGGTTAGTTTTGCAGAAGGGATTAGAGTAGTCAAGTACCTGTATAAACAATTGCCTGAGGAGAGTGTTAGCTATATTGTAGATCAAAGGAATCGCCACTGACCGTCACCTTTAACGTCCTTGACGACAAGACCGAGCCGATGACATTCAGTAGCAACGCCTGCTTCCTCCAGCCGTAGACTCTCTGGTGTCACGACAGCATTCGTAGAGGATCTAGTCGCGCGCTTGCCTGCAAAACCCCAGATAAAAAAGCGATGATCAGCATTATACCGATCGGGAAATGACGCTGCTCACGGCCACCGACAATGCCCGACTGCAAATGCTTTCTGCTGGCTCTTGTGCCCGCTCGACCTGGCCCTCCTGTTTCTGACTGGGCAGCCTGGGTCTGCCTGCGGGCTGCCGGACGACCCATCTGTTGTGTTTGAGCTGTTGCTCGTGCGGCGCTTACTTGCCTCTTGCTGTTAATGTCACTTTAGGCCTGCAGCTGCCGCACCGCGCGCACGAAAACGATGACCCTAGAACCACGTGACGTTTTGAGATTAATTTAAGCAGCAGTTGCGACCGCGGCGGCCGCCTTTATCAGTCTTGGGGTTAACAATCACCATAATGATCTGTCATCACAGAGGAACAACTAAACAAGGACTCCATGTTTCAGAGAACAAAGGATAGGATCAAAGGTCGATGCGAAACATGCCCTGATTGCATCTCCATTCAGATTGGCTAACCGGTTCAGGGCAGCGAGGTACAAAAGCATTGTCTTTGATAATCGACCACAATCCGATGCGTTTCTCTCAAACTTGCGCTCTCTTGAGCATCGTGCTGGCCACGGTGATCGTTTCTGCTATGCCTGCGCCACAAGCCGCTAGTTTTGATGCAGTATGCAGTGCGGACGGCAAGTCTTACACGATTGGTACTGCACCCCCTGTCGCATGTCAAGCGGGCTACGTCTGTACCCCAGCGGCGATTGCTAAGAAATGGGCGGTTCCTTGTGAATTCGGCACCGCTGGCGTCTCTGCAACCAGTGAGGGATCACCTGTCACCACTGGTGGCGCCGATCCATCCGTCACTGTCACGGCAGACACCAAGATTACAACCACTCTTGGTCCGGCAAAGGCGCCTCGCAAAGCCAAGGACGGCAAGCGTCTTGTCATCTACTGGAGCGTGTACGTCTACCAATCTTCGACGAGTCAGACTGACATTTCAGCTACGATGATGTGATGAAGGAGCCGTCAGCTGACGAGCTCAAGGGTGTCACCCAGTTCATCTTTGGTGCGTCCTCTGGTTCATAGCGCGACTGACAATGAAGCGTTCGTCGACATGAGGACTATGAACAGCTTCAGTGAGTCGTTGATGTCGCAGAATGCATGCTGACAAGCAGTCAACGCTATTCCCGATATTAAAGCGCTCAAGGCCAAGCCCGCATACAAGAATATCATCTTCACCGCGTACGTCGCGAGCCTGGCGACTTGTACTGATTCATTAGCGCTTTCGGAGGATGGGACCTCGACATTGATTTCAGGCCCAAGACAATGACCGATACTGCACGCTCCGCCTTTGCAGATGAAATGGTCGCGCTTGTGGACACCTTTGGATTCGACGGTGTCGACTTGGACTGGGAGATAAGTTGCCTTCTACCGTCATTAACTCAAAGCTGACAACCCCTTACTATCCCGGAGGCAACGGCGCTTTYTACAAAACCTCTCGCCCAGATGACCCCGATGAGGGCAAGCGCTTYGCCCTCTTTATYGAGACGCTTCGCGGCAAGCTTGGCGAGGACAAGACGATCACCATTGCTGTTCCAGCCAARCCAGTWGATGTCGCCAAGGCGTACGACAAGACGACCGTACCCTACATGGATGCCTTTATCGACTCWTGGAACGTCATGAGGTTTGTCTGAACAGACATCGACGTCAGCTGACATTGAGCTACGACTTCCTGAATCGTCGTGATGGCTTGGGAGTCACTGGACACCATGCTGGCAAGAAGGTTATGGAGGACGCTTTGACGCTCTGGACTGGRCTTGGTCTCGACCCTGCCAAGATCAACCTCGGCGTGCCCTACTATTCCAAGTACTTCAGTAAGTCGTGGCCGAGAGTACAGTCTGACCATCCCCAAAGGTCGAAGGAACATGTACGGAGGCCAGTCCCTTGGGCTGCACATTGGCCGTCATGGAAGCAGCCGACGGCAGCGACGCTGGCGTTGGTCTCTCTGGCGCCATCAGACTCGATTACTCTCTGAACATGCCCGTCTTCGCTCCTGCACAACTTTCTTGGGACAAGGTCAAGGCTGGGACAGCTCAGATCTTCAAGGACCCTGAAGGTGGTGCTTCCGCATGGTATGACGCCTCGACACAGTGGTTCTGGTCCTTCATGACCGCGGACGATGTGACTGCGGCGTGCACCTATTTCAAGCCCAAGGTGGGAGGTATGATGTCTTGGGCTCTACACCAAGATGGAACTGGCGCACCTCTGCAGACAGCTTTAGCTAAGTGCTTTAGTACCACTGCCTAGTCTCTCTGTCTACCATGCATTGATTTGCACAATGCCAGTGGTCCATGTTGTTGAATATACGAGCTCTGGAATGAGGCTCGATAGGCGCGGAGAAAGGCGTGCTGTGTCATGGAATTAGGCGATTGGCTACGGCTACCAAACTGCCAAATTGTACTGTAGATACACCGAATACAACGACATTGTAGTCCCCAATACTCAACACATGTAGATGAGTCTGAACGCACGTGATGCTAAATGGAGTCTCAAAGGAATGCTAGCGCGTCATCTCCTTGGCAACGACCAAGGAAGTAAAGGTTTCATGGTTCAAAGGTAATGACTCGAAACAAATGCCTGCTTGATCATGTCTCCATTGATTCTGTTTGACGCGCCAGGGGCTGATCTTATTTAAAGCTCAAGCCGACTCTTCCTCTAGCATAATCCAGTTGATCTGGATTACTTCTTGATCGCGTATACTGATGCGCTTCTTTCGAACTCACACTCTTTTCAGCGCCGTGCTGGCCACGGCGCTCGTCTCTGCAATGCCTGCGCCTCAAGCTGCAAGCACCGTTGCTGTATGCAGTGCGGATGGCAAATCTTACACGATAGGAACTGCACCTCCTGTCGTGTGCTCAACGGGGTTGGTCTGCAGCCCGGCGGCCATTGCGAGGAATGCGAATCCGTGTGACTGGGCTACCGGCGGTACCGGCACCCTTACGCCCAGCGGAACCCCATCCGTCACGGCTAGTGGTGCCAATCCATCCGTCACGGCTGGTGGCGCCAACCCGTCCGTCAATGTCACGGCAGACCCCAAGGTCACAACCACTCTTGGTCCGGCAAAGGCGGCTCGCAAAGCCAAGAACGGCAAGCGTCTTGTCATTTACTGGAGCGTGTACGTCTACCATTCTGTGACGAGTCAGACTGACATCTCAGCTACGATGATGTGATGAAGGAGCCGTCAGCTGACGAGCTCAAGGGTGTTACCCAGTTCATCTTTGGTTTGTCCTCTGGTTCGTAGCGCGGCTGATCATGAAGCTTTCGTCGACATGAAGACTATGAACAGCTTCAGTAAGTCATTGATGTCGCAGGAAGCATGCTGACAAGCAGTCAACACTATTCCCGATATCAAAGCGCTCAAGGCCAAGCCCGCATACAAGAATATCATCTTCACCGCGTACGTCGCGAGCCTGGCGACTTGTACTGATTCATTAGCGCTTTCGGAGGATGGGAGCTCGACATTGATTTCAGGCCCAAGACAWTGACCGAYRCTGCRCGCTCCKCCTTTGCAGAYGARATGGTCKCGCTTGTGRACACCTTTGGATTCGACGGTGTCGACTTGGACTGGGAGATAAGTTGCCTTCCGCGTCATTATCTCAAAGCTGACAACCCCTTACTATCCCGGAGGCAACGGCGCTTTCTACAAAACCTCTCGCCCAGATGACCCCGATGAGGGCAAGCGCTTCGCCCTCTTTATTGAGACGCTTCGCGGCAAGCTTGGCGAGGACAAGACGATCACCATTGCTGTTCCAGCCAAGCCAGTTGATGTCGCCAAGGCGTACGACAAGACGACCGTACCCTACATGGATGCCTTTATCGACTCATGGAACGTCATGAGGTTTGTCTGAACAGACATCGACGTCAGCTGACATTGAGCTACGACTTCCTGAATCGTCGTGATGGCTTGGGAGTCACTGGACACCATGCTGGCAAGAAGGTTATGGAGGACGCTTTGACGCTCTGGACTGGACTTGGTCTCGACCCTGCCAAGATCAACCTCGGCGTACCCTACTATTCCAAGTACTTCAGTAAGTCGCACAGCTAAGAGTACAATCTGATCATCCCCAGAGGTCGAAGGAACATGTACCGAGGCCAGCCCCTTGGGCTGCAAATTGGCCGTCATGGAAGCATCCGACGGCAGCGACGCTGGTGTTGGTCTCTCTGGCGCCATCAGACTCGATTACACCTTGAACATGGCCGTCTTCGCTCCTGCACAGCTTTCTTGGGACAAGATCAAGGCTGGAACAGCTGAGATCTTCAAGGACGCCGAAGGTGGTGCTTCCGCGTGGTATGACGCCTCGACACATTGGTTCTGGTCCTTTATGACCGCGGACGATGTGACTGCGGCGTGCACCTATTTCAAGCCCAAGGTTGGAGGTATGATGTCTTGGGCGCTACACCAAGATGGAACTGGCGCCCCCCTTCAGAAGGCTTTGGGCAACTGCTATGCGTCGACGACCTAGTCTGATTTCTTTTACCATGCATGTTCTTTCGTGCTACTCTTCTGTGCCACATGTCTTGTTTGGTTCCACTTCAGACTTTTGTTAGAGCGTGCGGGCAACTTGCGGACCAGCGATTCAAGCATGTCTGTCACTCTAGAATTCGGACTTTTGAGTCCCATTTTGGACGCTAGACAGATCCCCCAGCAGCCTCTGCTGGTGGTAACGGACACGGCCTTTGTCTCTGGTCTGCCTCTTGTGCGTGATGCCATACTCCGGTCCATTAATTCGTACGTGGTAGCAGGCAGACTTTGTACCTAATGTCAGAAAAGTCAAGACGACCTTGATCACTTTCACTCAATCTGGTTCAACGTTTCTTCCCCATCTCCTCGTTCAGCATCCGTTGCTAGAGATGCATGACCTCTCCACTCGTGTACCGGGGTTCTCGACTTCTGCCGAGGACACCCCTCTTGGCCCATTCGAACAGCTCCGACAACGTCTGTCTCACTCGTCAGAGGCCAGAAGTATTTTCATTGAAGGCTTGGAGACGTTTGCGCAAGACTGGGACAGTGTCAGGGCGGGCTCAGGTACCAAGGCTGCCTTGCAGCTTGTCCGAGAATCATTGGTGGTGCTACGCAAGCTAGGATGTAAGTTCTACACTTACCACGGAAGCTAACAATAAGCTCCTAGCAGACTTACGCTTCTTCTCCGTAGCCCCAACTCTTCTCCTCTGGCTAGCGCATTGGTCTCACCCGGACTTTCATCTACTGTCACCCTTGTCCATCTTCACGCCAAGAATCTCCTGCTCAATCACTTTCCGTCTCAGTATCTTCTCCCACCCGCAGACACTCCAGGTACAGATATGACCATTTCGACTTTGCTGCGCTCCGCTCGGGAACGCGGACTTGGGGAGAGCTTGGCGCTGCAGGGTGCAGATGGTGTTGAGGTGCTCGGTGATTGGGGAGGTTCAAGAGGCGACGGCGTGGCTGCAGAGGTCCTCGTGCGGAAAGCTCAAGGGGGTGCTTCCAAGGGTATCTCGAGGTCCATCGAGCTTCTCGAGCCAGTTTCGTCGGACGACTACACCGCGACATCGCTTCTGGTGGTCAAGCCTCTACCATCGCTTCACAGCCAAGACGCAAAGCCTGCTCAAGGTCGCAGTCAACTAGACAAAACTCCCCACCTGGACCTCCCATTCAATCTTTCTCTCACCGACTCGCAACGTCAAGCTCGAGCTGACGTGCCTGTCCCATATGCGCATGAAGGCGATGAAGCAGGAGAAGACAAGGTGGCAGGGGCGGGTATATGGTGGGAGGCGGACGAGGATGATGGTCTTGATGACGAGGACGAGGAAATCTAAGGGAAACTTCGGACTTGTGCCGGTGTGCGCCTCAAATCGGTCGATGTGACCAGCTTTGTCTCAAGGGGTCGACACAGATTCTCACTCGTCTAAGAGACTTACTGAGCTGTATTGATGCATGATGTATATACTTCAATCCGATATGGATCCATCAGAGTCCGCAAAGGGCGCATACTCGTAATCCATCCTGTCCGTCAGTCATGGCGGCTGCGGAAGAGACTCACGGTCGCCTCATTTGACTCGTGACCCAATCCTCGTCCGTATCCTCCAGAGAGTACCCTGGACCTCCAGCATACGCTAGCACAACCGGCAGGAAGACCAGCCCGTGAAGCGCCCCAGCCAGAATGAGAGACAGCCACATGCGGAAGTAGTAAACCTGGGCTGTTAGCACTCAAATGTTTATAGACTCACCTCCAACAGCTTTGAGCGCGTCAAGGCCAGGACCGAGATACCGATGAGCTTTGTCATGGTGATGCCAGAGAACACCGATGGGCCTACATCGACTAGCGCCGTCCAGGCCCTTTCATCGCGCTCCTTTTGCCCCTCCGGTCGATCCAAGTGGATGCTTTGACCGGCACCCATGAAGGCTCGGGCAATGTGAGAGCAGAACTCAACTGCAATACCCAAGCTGATTACCAAGTTGACGAGAGATACGGCGTTCAAGCTTATGCTCCAGAACCCCATGATGCCCATGACTGAGGTGACAGCGAGGAAGCAAGTCACGGTGACGATGCTTCCTGTTCTCCAGGAGCCCAGCAGCAGGGAAACGATAACGAGGATGGCAATTAATGCGAGGGTGATGACCTCGGCGGCGACAGTGACAATGTGCTCGTACTGCTGTCAGCGCCGACACTGTCTCCGACTCACCTGATCGAAGAAAACATAGAAGACCGAGTATGGGAAAACTTTGACGCCGGTACGCCGCGAAATGTCAGCTGCCACTCGTCGTGCAGCGGCCAGAGCATCGATGAATGCTGTCTGGTTGCGGAGAGGAACGTGGTACGTTCTGAAATGACTGGCGGCGATCGATGAATTGTCAGGCGACAGTGCTACGGCGCTGCCATATGATGCCTGTCCACCCAAAGGACAGTTCTCATCTGTCGGAGAGATGAGCCACTGCTGAACGTAGCGCATGAAGTCGGCACCTTCAGGCAACCCGCGCATGGTGATGTCCCAGTCGCTGCCAATGAAGCACGGGCGGCAGAAGCGCTCCGAGTCTCTAGCAGAACAGAAGATGTCGGGGTCGTCTTTGCGGACACGACAACAGGTGTCGAATGTTGGGTTTGTCCACTGAAGGAAGTCATCAATCCACGAGGCTGGCGGGTTGGAGATGAAGGAGCTCTCGGGTCTTTTGCGCTCAGCTTCAAGAGAGTTGGCGACAGACAGCTCGATGCACGTAGTGAATCGACCACACAGCTGCTGCTGGCCTTCGCGCGAGGCAACGTCGACGTTTTCAACAACAAAGTAGACTGGTGGTCCCACGTCCAGGTACGCGTCGAGGGCGTCAAAGTAGTTTACGAGGTATGACTCCCTTGGAAGAGCTAAGCGTTGGTCTAAAGTCAGCGATGACAACGCTAGCACGTACCGAGCCCAAGAGTGATATGTTGAATACCTATAATGGCGACGAGGAATATGCCGCCGAAGAGAGCCAGCACTGCTTGTTTGACTTCTTTTCGAAGTAGAAATGGCGCATAGTACTTGCGCATGAAGCGAGTGACCATTCCTTCGCCAGACGCCGGTACGTCGTCGTAAAGACCGATTGGAGGGCGCAGCCTGACGCATGGGAAGCAGTCCATCCTCGTAGCCTGTCGTCAGTTTTGATCGGCTGAAGAACTCACTTCTACGCGACGTAAGTCCAGGGTCATTGCACTGACAAAGACGGTGACTTGCATCACAGCACCCAAAAAGACACTGCCTGCGGCGTAGATTGCAAAGTTACGCACAGCCGGCATTGGCACCAGAGCACCTAAGCCAAAAGCGACGACCTCTGTCACCGAGCTCAGCAGGATGGATGGTCCCATGCGCGCCAAGGCCCTGGCAACCCGCTCCTCGGCAGGCAGATGTGACCCAGCAGAGGCATCGTCAAGCGAGTCGTGCGAGTCCTCGAGAGCATTTTGCGCCCCCAAGCCAGGGCCGTGAAGAGAATTTTGTCGATCAAGCTCGTGTACCAGGATGAAGACGTTGTCAACGCCGACGGCTAACACAAGAAATGGGATGACCTCGGCGATGATCAAAGTCACTCGGACTCCAAGAAGGGAAAACAGGCCAACGGATGATGCGACGGCAACGAGCACGATGCAGATACCAAAGAGGCCGAGGGAGAACTTGGAGTTGATCGACAGCAGTGCTGGTAGAAGAGCTGTGAGGTTGCGCTTTGGGGTGGATGAACTCGATTCTAGCGAAGCTTTCTTGAAGCCCAGACCGACCAGCGCACGATGAATACTGGCCCAGATCGCGGGGAGGATGCCATCGTCGCCAAGCAGCAGCGAGCGAGGAATACCGCCACCAAGAGTCAGAGAAATGTACAGGAACATGACGAGATAGCTCGCGACGACAATCTTGACGTCGGTGTTGGTGCTCTAGCTGTCAGCTAGACCTTGTAAACGCATGCACATACTTTGTTAAGCTCCTCCTCGAGAGATACACCCGTGCTGAAAGCAATCTCAACTCCAGCTTCTTCATGTGCCTTCTCAGCAGTTCGCTGCAGGTATTCCCGCAGTGTCGTCTCCCACTCCTCGGCCTTCGCAATCTCTGCCTGGTCTTCCGAATTCTTGAGGACGTAGGTTACGACGAGACTCTTTGCTTGTCTCCACTTGCCTTCTGCACCGCCCAAGACGAGATTAGGATCGATCGGCTGGCCAAAATCGGGCAGACACTCTCCAGGCCGAGTGGCACAGTCATTCAAGCGCTCTTGCCACCCGTCTTCTCCCCAATCTGCCATGTCGGTACCAAACCACGCAGAGACAGATTGAACGACGCAAGGAGTACCCGGACCGGCAGGAGCAAAGCAGACGTCGGAGAGTTTATAGCCGTTAGGTGATGATTTGAGATCATAGATCTCGTCTTCGTGCTTGAGCCACCAGTCGAGTGTCGAGTATGACAGCACAGGCGTGGGAGGTGGCAAACCTGTAGTCGAGATAGCTTTCAATTCCGGCGCACCCATGATGAAAATCTGTTGTGGACGGTAGAAGGGGCCAAAAGACTCGTCAAAAAAGTGTTTCTGAACTGCAGATGCACTGGATGGTGAGACCCAGAGGCGCACAGGGTCCGTCTCGACTTCGAAGAACCGCCAGCCGATATTCAGAGCAGTAATGACGACTGACGCAATGGCAAAAGTTTCGACTGATTGTCAGCGCTTTCTCTCTGATGATACTCACGAGGCCGTTTGGCACAGACCCAGCCAAGGCGGTAGAAGAACTTGCGCAAAGCGGCGTTGACTTTACTCTGCTTTGGCTGCAGCTGCTCCATCGGATCAAGCAAGCTCGCACCTCGACCGAGACGATAGTTGCTTGGTCCTGAGTCTGCATCCATATCGTCACTTCGACCCACCATGCCATCCAGCCCATGCGTAGATGAGGTACCAGAATTGGAGAAAGGGTTGCTGTTGCCATTGCCGAGCGGCGAAAGAGGAGGCTCAGTCAGCATCGCCACTCGTTCGTAGCGTTTCTGGCGATGACGGATGGAGAGCTTCCAGGAGTAAGCAGAGAGGGCAAGGAGGATTGCGATAGAGTAGATAATGAGAAGGGAGAATGTGAGGCATGATACGGAGCCGACTGTACACTGTGGCGAGTTTGGTGATCTTGGAGGCGAGACGTAGGGTAATGATGCGCAGGTGGAAGGACAGTCGACGCACGCACATCTGGCATCGAGTGAAGAATCGGCGCAGTCGAGTGAGTGGCGAGGGTTGGGGATGATATCGGAAGGAGGAAGAGGTGAAGACTCGTCGGTACCGGGAAAGGATATCTGGAAAGGCGAGCCTAGACCCGGTCGAACATTGCCCATGTATGCCAGAAAGCTAGACGCGTTCATGGCGCCACCTCCAATCAAGTCCATGGCAAAACCATTGGTCGCCCCAAACTGCACATCCTTGCAGCTCGAGTAGAAACCCTGCTTGAACTTTTCTCCCACGTAGTAGTTGACCTCCTTGACAGCATCCTCACCTGTTGACGTCTTTTGCGTCGAGACAATGTCGAGAAAGGTGGATTGATCTGGCGAGCAGGTAAAGTCGCAGTAGAACGATCGAAAGTTGTTGTGACATGCTGGGCAGGAGGCGATGAGAGGAGCGGCTTGTTGGAACGAGTCGTGCATGTTTTGGAGCTGACCCTGCGAGCAGCACACTGTGTCGGGGATCTTATATGCTGGCCCGCATACCGTCTTGAGAAGCCACTCGTACTGAGGATTATCGGGCTAGTCTCAGCCTGATAACATAGGAAACTTACCTTCTTCGCATCGCCATCATCTGGGCATGGTAGCTCTGCACCAAACATGCCTTTCCTGCCACAGCTTCCTCTCATGGCGCAGATGCCAGGCCCGCGCCGAGGTTGCTTGATAGTCGACACGGACATGTCGAGGAGCGCTGACATGGGTGGTTGCAGCGAGCTTTTGCTTTGATGGCCTGTTACCTCAAGTCTCAGTCCACACAGCCTCTCTTGCGATCTCGCTTATGAAGAGGACCTCTATCGCTGTTGTTAATGAAGGATGATCTGTGCTGACGCTGACGATGAGACGACCCGCTGTAACCGGGGCACCATCCTGAGCTGAATTGCCGAAACAGGCCGACGCCAATCCAACAACCTTTGCAATGTCGTTGAGGGTCCCGTCACTATCGCTGACCTCGATTGAAGGATCCCCGAACGCTCTCTTCTTTGCCACAAATCCGCCGTATCAATCATCGCCAGCTATACGTGGTGCTGTCATCCTTTTCGTCAGTGCTCACGTCTTTGAAAGGGGTCCTTGATTATCCGCAATCCTTACAATCTCACCAGACATCCTGAAGCTCGCCAGCATGAGCTTTATACCCGCAAAATAAAGAATCTGGGCCCAGAGGTAAGGATTGAAAGTTTCGCAATGATCTGAAGCTAAACCTAAGATACTCACGAGACCCCCCCTCGAAGTCGATCCATGGGATCAGAACCGAGAGATCAGCGACCGTGTTGACGGCCTGACTAATACTCTTGAAGCTCGCTGGGCTCACGATCGGGCGCCCCCGGATCGCCCGGAAATCAGGCGAGGTCTGAAAGGATTTCGGTTTTCCATGGAAGAAGAAGCCAAAGGGTATAGTATTTGCAAACCTCACGAGCAACAATTGCGAGCCTTGGAGAATGAGGTCTTCACAGCCCGCTGGGTAAGCGCCAGTCTCATTTCGCTAATTTCGTCTTATCCCTGCAGACCTTCGACTTTCGTCAACTGACCCAGTTCAAGCCCAAACAACAGGAATACTTTGCGCGTTTGCATATACTTTTGAAAGATGTGAGACCGTACAGCGACCAGTGCGCAGCTGACAGTCACAGTATCGTTCTTTGTTGCTGAGTGTTCTGATGACCCATTTGAACGCTCGCTCGCTCGCTGGGTCCGAGGACAACTACGAATTACGTGCTCCGTCGTATCAAGTGAACAGTGGCAGTTCTACACCTCACGTCAAGCAGAGCAAAGTCATGATTTATCAAGGTATGCTTTCATCCTTACCTAGCTAACATCCCAAGCTTCTCGTACACTCCTCGCAGTAGATGAGATCACCATCTACCGGTATCCCTCCTTGGCTATCGAGGGCAGCATGGACGAACTCAAGATCGACATGATCAACGAGATGCGAACTTTGAAGCTGACTTCTTACCAAGGGCTGCTTGTTGGGGCCTTCAGCGCTGCCATCATCACGGCTTCCGTCAACTCTGTCGAGGATCTGTTTCAACAGCACACTTTTCACATTGGACATGTGACATACAAATTTCCTCACGAGCGAGCGGGTTTCCTGAGGGACGTGAACGAACTCGTCAGTGCCTTGTCCAAATGTTGCAATGAAGTTCACGTGAAAAGGTATCCAGCCTCGTGAAAGGCCAGACGTGGCGGGACGTCTTTCATAGATCTCAGAGATTGGTGCACTGGGACGAAGTGGCGGGGTCGTTTGTGCATGACCAGGAACCCTCTCTTTGATCGAAATGCCATCCGTGTGATGCATAAATATGTTGAGCTTATCAATTGAGAATTGTAAACGTGGCTCATGAAACTGTCACTACTGCGCGGTTCTGACATGATCCGTCAATCCACGTCGGTATTGCGAATCCATGTCGTTATTGCGAGACGCCGACTTGTCATTTAGCTAAACAGAGGCATTGTCTGAGGCTGTAAACTTACTGTTTACGAGACTCCAAAGCTCATCATGACATTCAAAGCTGAGATATCATCAGATCCAATCGTTGCGCGAGACTGCTTGAGTCTCGCAACCAGATACTTGATTGCTGCTCTGGGTCATCTGTAGCAAACTGGTCCTGAAGCTAGTCCCTTTAATTGTCTTGGCGCAAACCAGACCTCGTATACAGACCTTGAGTGTCTGACTCGTGATCAAGGTGCAATTCAGGATCTGTCCTCGATCTATGTGCTCTAACATGTGCTGAGAGAGCTTCTTAGCATGGATCAACGCCCCCGATATCGTCGAGCCTTAACATTGATGCATGACATACCGAAAGCCGCATGATTGCACCCGTCCAAGAAGTCTCGAGCAATCAAAGCATGACGACGCCGGCACCAGAGCTCTGTCGAGTGTTGGTGCCGTTGCCGCCGCCGTCGAGAGAGGCGCAATTCCAGTTGTAGAAGTAGTCTGCCATGTCAGCTCCTTACCTTGCTGAGGATCGTGCCACTCACGCTCTGTGACATAATGAGGAGACTGAGTCAGCAGTGGTACGGACAGACGAGTTATATATATCAAGAACCCATCCCCTGTGCTAAACTTGCGCATGTCAGCTTACCAGAGTCAATACTCACTCAGACGCACCTATTGTTGTGTCAAGGACATGGTTTTACCCATCAGCGTCAAAGCATTTAGCAAATCCAGATCGAGGTCACTGCGATCACAGTACTCGGCTGTCCCGTCCCAGTTCCTCATGTCGATGGGGGTGTGTAGGTCGTGCCTCACAGCTTCCTGCCAGTCGAGGTCGAACGCATACATATCTGGCTTGACGATAAGAAGAGAGACGGCGTAGCGCTTGAGGAGGCAGAGAAGAATTGGAGAGTCGGAGCAATATTCGTCCATTGTCCATGGCTCGAAGAGGTAGCTGTAGATCGCCTCAAAACAGTGATCGCCCGGACTTGTGATCAAGACCTCTTTGACGTTCGGTAATGATTTGACGTGAGAAGAAGGATTGTCGTCCTCCTCTTCTTCCTCCCCATCTTCGTAGTCATAGCAGAGTGACCTTTGTGAGGCACGCCTAGAAGATCGTAGCAGCCGTCGTCAGCACAGCGTTCGAAGTGCAATGTACGGACAGCCTCGCAATCCTTTGATCACACGCATCTCAGAGTCAGCTCAAATCATATGTCAATCATACCGAGCTCACCTCGGAACAGGACAGGCGCCGACGACTCTGGTGCATACGAAAAGGGCTTTCGCGCCAGAATTTGCGATGCGCAACTTCAAAGCCTTTGCTGCAGCTGAGCATGAGGTGAAACGAGGCATCATAGACGAGAGAGTCCGCGATTGTGGATAAGATCTCTTCGTTCTGAAAGAAACGGGCAGAGGCTGTCGGAGTTTGCAGACCGGAAGAGTATTTGACATTGTCGAGGGAAAGGACGTGCCGGACGACGTTGTACATGCGGCCTGAGGTTCTGCAGAAGTCAGCACGCGAAGTACTGCACAATGCTCGCTCTGACTGCAGATGATCGTCCAGAAACCCAGCTTCAGTGATGGCTGTTGATAAGTGTAGGCTGTGGGTAGCTTGCGGCCTTTGCTGCAGCTACAATACTGCCCCGCAACACGTGATGTACGCCTAAGCTTAAGCCAATATGGTATGCATGCTCTGGACGCGCTCTCAATTGCTACTTGCTAAACTCGTCAAGATTTACTATGGGCCCACATGCGTATCCGGCCCCAAGAGCAGTCTCGCAAGCTGTGTACTGGGTCGTATTGCCGGTCGCAGCGGCACTCATTAGCCAGCCTCTTCTTCCTACTCTGGCCTCGCTGGTTCCCTACTTGCCAGCACAGACGCACCCTTGGTTTCGCTTTGAGCTATCAGCTTTTCCAGCGCTGCAAGCGTCACTGGGATTTAGCCTCATAGCCTTGTTGGGAGGTCTATGGAGCGTCCCTGGGCTCGGTGCACCGTTCAAAGCAAAAGGTCTTGATGGTAAAGACTTGCTAAAAGGAAGCAAGGCTGCTTTTGTGTGAGTCTAGGCTACCGTATAAAGAGGAGTGAGCTCACTAAGGAAGACCAGAGGCTATTGGACTCCCATGCGCGAGTATCTACATCCTGCTCCTCATGCTGTTCATTCCCTTTCCATTCTCGCACCTTATCGCCAACAGTCCAGCAAAGCATCTTCGTGGAGACGACAAGACCCATGGTGTTGGACAGGAGGAGTTTCCACATCAGGAGGTACGCTGAAATCATGGAAAGACAGCTGACATTCAGCTGACGCTCTACTTGTCGAGCTTGCTGTCCCTGTTCACAGCGACAATGCTTGGTTTCCTGGATGACTTGTTCGACATCCGTTGGCGCCACAAGCTACCTATCCCACTCATTGCATCGGTACCAACACTACTGGTGTACTTTGCTGAAGGCGGCTTGACAGAAGTTGTGCTTCCGCGCGGGCTGCTAGGCGGCAGAGTCGACCTCGGTACGTTCACCGTGCTGGATCAGAAAAGCTGATGTCAGGCATTCTATACTATCTCTACCTGATCATGGTGCCGACGTTTACCACGAACAGCATCAACATCCTTGCAGGTCTTAACGGCTTGGAAGTGACGCAGGCATTCATCATTGCGGTTTCGGTCGCCTTGAATGACTTGCTGTACGTTCCTATCTGGCCCGACTGGATCATCCGCATTGTCGGTGGTCACGAAGGCACAGGCATGCTGCTGGAGTGGGCACAAGGAGAAGTCGTCAAACGCCATCTCATGAGCTTGTACTTCATGTTGCCTCTCATTGGCGTCTGCGCCGGCTTTCTGTACCACAACTGGTGCGTAGTGTAGTCCTCAGAACACCGCTCATGACAGGTACCCTGCACGCGCATTTCCTGGAGACACATTCTGTTACTTTACAGGCATGGCGTTTTCGGCAGTAGCGATCCAGGGCCACTTTTCGAAAACACTGTTGCTGTTCTTCATCCCGCAAGTCTTCAACTTTCTTCTCAGCTGCCCGCAGCTGTTTCGCTTGGTCCCTTGTCCTCGGCATCGAGTGCCAAGGTACGTCAAAGTATTCACGAGGGAGGAATGCTGATGATCGAGGTACGACGAGACGACCGACCGGCTGCTACCGTCGTATGCGACTATCGAGTCGCCTTCTCGAAAGACCGCGGTGATCCTCGAGGTCTTTGCTGCCTTGAGACTTACCAAGCTCGAGCGAAGTGAAGCAGCACCTGGTGAACCAAGCCGCATAATAGCATGCTCCAACTTGACTATCCCGAACTGGGTCCTGATCAACCGCGGGCCTCTGAACGAGCAGACGGTCGTCCTTCTCATCGGCGCGATGCAGGTCTTAGGGAGCGTAGTCGCGTTTGCGACTCGGTATGGCGTAGGCGCGTGGGTGTACGGCGGAGAACGCCGATAGACAGCATTGTATCATCATGGCATTGTCATCTCATCTAGGTGCAAGTTGATAGGGAATCATAGCTGGATGCCGGTCAAGAAGCGGTCCCCGGCCAGCTTGGCGTAAGCTGGTCGGGCCAAGCAGTTGAGCGCGACCTTGACGTCAGTCTGAATGTCCTCAATCAAAGCCTCTGCACGGTCAGCGCGCTCGCGAGTTGACCCACCTTTTGATACGTAGTCCAGCTCAGGTCGGATGTATCCCAGGACCAGAACACTCATGTCGTGACCGTAAAAATCATGCTCGAAAGGGTGCATGATATGTACTTCCTGTACGTCAGTGTGCCGGATTTCGACAACGTACCGCTGTAATCTTCTCGTTCTTGAAGTAGGGATTCCACCCTACACTCATCACCATTGGCCACACCTTGCCATCTGCCTCACTAAGACGCTTGCTCGCTGCTTGCTCCTTGCCTTCGACGCTGTCAGGTGGGTAGGGCGCAGTGCGAGCGGGCATCTTCTCAATCTCTTCTGGTGATAAAGCAAGCATTCCTTTGGGTGCATGAGGATGTATTTTTTCGCTAGAGCTGTTGTTATGAGATGGAGAGCCGACGCGTGATGGATATGCGGAAGGTAGGGGAGTAGAGACTGATGGGTGCACACGAGCGAAACCGTAATAGATGCCAGTCATGCTGAGTTCCGTCAAAGGGCCTAGTGATGTCTCGGGGAGGTTGGCTGACATCAGAATGTAGTACGGAGATAATAGCTACGCACCAGTAGGAATACCAAGAAAGCGAGCACCTCTCCCAAATCCTTTCGTGACCACGCCCTCGAGCTTCATAGGATACGGCGACTCTGGCTGATCGGGCCCAACGATCATGGGCCGATCTGCGCGAGAAGGTGGTGCAATCTCGTGCTTGAGAGGTGGTGACATTGTTGATGACATGATGGTCGGAGAGGGAAGATGTCGACTAAAGGAATTGGCTCGGTCATGCGCCGGGCATCTGCGACGAAAGGCGTGACGGTGGCAAGTGGCGATTGGCACGGCGGCGATCTGACGTTCATCTCTCAAGTCGCCGATAGATCACTGGATAGCTATGCTTTGATGGCTCTGCTTACAAAAGTACAAGAGACATGCCAAGACTGCGTGCAAATAAGATGGACTCGCTTGATCAGCCGAAACATCTGTGAGAGCGCCTGGTTCGTGTCCATGCATCCATATTCCTTGCTCTGTGCCCTGGCCTTCTATTCATGCATGCCTTTGGCGACACTTCTCACGTCACATGGCAGCATGTCGAGACCACTTGCAAGTTGAAGGTCAAACGAATCCCACCTGGACAGCAACAGATGTCCTTGTCGGCGGTACCGTACGCTCCGCTCTAGCCATTTTCACGCCACCCTACAAAGGTATCAGCTGACGTCTACAGCTAAATTTGATTGATGCGACTCACGTTGTCAAAAGGGGGGTCCAGTATCACCGCATGCCCGCCGCCTGCGAGCATGTCTCAGCTTTGTTCGGCGATGACAGCGGCCACAAGGACGCCGGCATCATGCGAGATGGTGACATGAAGTGACAAAGAAGGTTTTATTGGAGCTTCGGATTTGCTCCATTGCAGAACGGGCTGCCCTCGTCGAGTATAGGATAGATCAAGATCTTTCCAGCTCGGCGAAAGCCGGCTCGCGACGGCTTTGTACGCCGCCTCTTTGACAGACCATCTGCACTTTCAGCTGGCGGCCGCAAATGCGCAAGTCTCACCTGGAGGCTAGAAAGCGTTCCTGTTGAGCTGCTAGAGCATCATCGTTGTCAAAAGAGTTGCCCAACTCTAGGAATGAGGCCATCTCGCGCGGATTGCAGATCCTTTTGGCGACTGCTACAGCGCTGCGTCTTCGTATGACTCCCTGCAGTCTGGAGACCTGCAGTATGTCAATGCCCATTCCAATAATCATGCTCTGAAAGGTGAGGCAGGCGAGGAAAGCAAGGAGAAGCACAGGCTGCAGGTACCGCTGCAGCAGGTGCCGTGGGTGCACCCGTAGCTGAGACGTCACTACGTAAACGCTCGTCGCGTCAGGGTCGCGTCAGGGCATCGCTTACACGAAGTTCCTCTCCACCTATCACCACCCTACACATGGCCAAGCGCTCCCCTTCACCTACACCTCTCGAGAACACTCCCCTCGCCAAAATGACAGCTCCCATCTCCGCTGTTACCCTTCTCGTCAAGCGTCTGAGTGAACGCGGTACCGTGCCTACGAGAGGCTCGCCCGCTGCGGCCGGCTACGATTTGTACAGGTGCGTTGTGCCCCTGAAGCTGGAATGTACTGACCCAAATAAGTGCTGAGGAAAAGATCATTCCTGGAAGAGGCAAAGCTTTGGTCGACTTGCAATTGTCCATTGCTGTGCCAGAGGGCACGTATGGCCGCATTGCACCTCGTTCGGGTTTGGGTAGGTTGACGCCGAGTAGGGGTTGATCTGACAATAGCGTCGAAGCATTCTATCGACACTGGAGCAGGAGTCATTGATGCAGACTACCGCGGGCCGGTGATGGTGCTCTTGTTCAACCTGTCTGACGTCGACTTTACTGGTTTGTTTATGCTCAGGTGACAAGGCTGACAGCAGTCAAACCAGGAGACCGGGTTGCTCAGCTCATCTTGGAAAAAATTGAAACGGCTCCTGTGCTCGAAGTCGAGGTATGCTACAATCCTTGACGAAGCGAGTTGCTGATCGATAGGACTTGGACGCTACCGTCCGCGGAGCAGGCGGCTTCGGCTCGACCGGAGGCTTTGGCGCTTCGGTCGCAGCTGTCGCGTCAGCTGTCGGAGACGCCACTGTGGCAGCTGGTAATGCTGCTGGAACAGCAGTCAAGCAAGCTACCGACAAGGTGGCCTCTACCTGAGAAGAGGTATGGTTCGTAACGTGATGCCACTTTTCCGCTTCACCATCTCACGATGGCCCCGAATACGGGGATCCTGCGGAGCAAACTACTGATAAGCTCGGTTGAAAGCATGTCAAAAGCTGTCGGACCAGCGTCTGGACCCAAAATCTTTCTGCGCGCTCGCCTGCACAGCGTGAGACTTGATGGCGGAGCCTCTGATTGTGATACGGCGGATCCGCATGCCTCCTAGCTGACCGACTGGTAGTCCTAGCCAGGTCTTCCAGTGCTCGATGACTGTGTGTCCGTCACCGTGACTTAGAATGGACGCAGTATCGCACGGCATTCGCGGGCTAACAGTCGTCGACCCAGGTTTAGAATCTTTGGTACTCAGTAGCTTGCATTCACGTGCGGCCATAGCTCGTAGCTTCCTGATCATGAGCCGTGCAGTACTGTAAGGATAGCTTGGCTCGGGAATGCCACAGAAGAGATCGCTGAATGGCAGAAATAAACAAAAGAATTGCGGAGGAAATTGCGGACTTTCGGCGTTTTGAAATGTACACCCCCTCCCGCAAAAACTGCTGCAGGGTGATAGGCAAACGGAGGCAAGCCCCACTATCCCTTCCTTCCATCACATCCTAAAACTTATCTATCAAAATGGGTAAGGACAAGGTTAGTACATTGTGTCCAGGGCGTACGGGGTTGGTAGTACGAGAAGAGCAGAGTTCTGGGGACGATGCTGCATCTGTCAGAGGCCCGCCACTTTTCTACCATCCTTTGGCAACTCTCAAAAACTCTTACTGACTCGAACAGTTGCACGTTAACGTCGTCGTTATTGGCCACGTCGACTCTGGCAAGTCGACCACCACCGGTCACTTGATCTACAGTACGTTGTCGAGTAAAACCTGCATCATATCTGACATCACTCAGAGTGCGGTGGTATCGACAAGCGTACCATCGAGAAGTTCGAGAAGGAGGCTGCCGAGCTCGGCAAGTCTTCCTTCAAGTACGCATGGGTCCTCGACAAACTCAAGGCCGAGCGTGAGCGTGGTATCACCATCGACATTGCTCTCTGGAAGTTCGAGACCCCTCGCTACCAGGTCACTGTCATTGACGCCCCCGGTCACCGTGATTTCATCAAGAACATGATCACCGGTACCTCGCAGGCCGACTGCGCCATTCTCATCATTGCCACCGGTGTCGGTGAGTTCGAGGCTGGTATCTCCAAGGATGGCCAGACCCGCGAGCACGCCTTGCTTGCTTTCACCCTCGGTGTCCGTCAGCTCATTGTTGCTTGCAACAAGATGGACACATGCAAGGTTAGTAAAATTTTCGTTCACGTGATCTGACAACACAGTGGTCCGAAGACCGTTTCAACGAGATTGTCAAGGAGGCTTCCGGCTTCATCAAGAAGGTCGGGTACAACCCCAAGTCCATTGCCTTCGTCCCCATCTCCGGATGGCACGGTGACAACATGTTGGAGGAGTCCGCCAACATGCCCTGGTACAAGGGATGGACCAAGGAGACCAAGCTTGGTGCCTCCAAGGGCAAGACTCTCCTCGAGGCCATTGACGCCATCGACCCCCCATCCCGTCCTACCGACCGCCCCCTCCGTCTTCCTCTCCAGGACGTTTACAAGATCGGCGGCATTGGCACGGTGCCCGTCGGCCGTGTCGAGACCGGTATCATCAAGGCCGGCATGGTCGTCAACTTTGCCCCTTCCAACGTCACCACCGAAGTCAAGTCGGTCGAGATGCACCACGAGCAGCTCGTCGAGGGTCTCCCAGGAGACAACGTCGGCTTCAACATCAAGAACGTTTCCGTCAAAGACATCCGTCGCGGTAACGTTTGCTCCGACTCCAAGAACGACCCCGCCAAGGAGGCCGCTTCCTTCACCGCCCAGGTCATCGTTCTTAACCACCCCGGTCAAGTAGGCGCAGGGTGAGTGGTTCTCGTGTCCCATGCTTCGTACGCTGACCTTCAGTTACTCGCCAGTTCTCGACTGCCACACGGCCCACATTGCTTGCAAGTTCGCTGAATTAATTGAGAAAATCGACAGACGTACCGGAAAGGTCATGGAGGTGAATTTCTTACTGTCTGCCCAAATGTGTATGCTGACTTTCAGGCTTCCCCCAAGTTTGTCAAGTCCGGAGATGCCGCCATTGTCAAGCTTGTTCCTTCGTGAGTCTCTCTTCTATTGTCCAGGATCCGGTTGTCTCTATCTCGATTTCGGGAACCTCCGGGACCGCGCGCGCTGGAGATTCCCTCTGGTCTGTGGTGAGACCGTGACGCGCGATTTGGGATCAACTTGAGCTGCTCAAGGCTCGTGGAGCCGAGGTGGGGTTGGCGGTCACTTTCGTCGATCCAACCGCGTCACGTCGTCGTACACAACTCACGTGCCTTTTGCCACTTTCCTTTTGGCGACGTCCTATCTCTAACCTTTGCGTACGCTGACATTCTCAGCAAGCCAATGTGTGTCGAGTCATACACTGACTACCCTCCTCTTGGTCGTTTCGCCGTCCGTGACATGCGTCAGACCGTCGCTGTCGGTGTCATCAAGTCGTGAGTTGAACTCTGCCTTTGTTATCCCTCATACTGACCTTCGCAGCGTCGAGAAGGTAATTGAGCTTTTGCTGCGATTGAGGATGTTTACTAATGTCTCAGACCGACGGCAAGGGTGGCAAGGTCACCAAGGCCGCCGAGAAGGCCGTCAAGAAGAAGTAGGCTGCTCTTTCATGTTGATAGTCTGCCTCGATGCGAGCCCATGCACGTCTTCGATCTTGCCTCTTCCAGTTTTGAGCTCATCGACTTCACATTTGCTTGCATGTACGTCTAGCGTTAATTCAATTCCTCAAGCAATAGTTAGCAACGTCCTGGCGTTGACAGTCATGCGACTCTCGAAGAATTACGATAGAGATGCCCTCCGTCTTCGTTTACACCATAATCAAGCCGGCAGTCAATCATCGCATGCCACTGAAGCAGTTGACGAAACGCATGTACTTGACGGAATTTGAGAGCTGCAAGACAGCACACAAAAACGCCTTCACGGCCGTGAATAAGTATCGGGACATTGAAGCGGGTGCGGAGCTGGCAATGCTGCGAAACAGCACCAGCTCGCCAATTGCAATCATCTACCAACGTCTTCCGGCAGATCAGCAGATCAGCTGACCGACTCATGGAGTTTCGATCAAATGTGAGGATGGCAATTCCGCCACAGAGCTGTAAGCTCTGACGTTTTGAACAAAAACATATCACTGCAGATAGCTCTCTTCAACTGCTGAGGATTTGCTGTGATTCGGCAAAGGGACGTGACGCTTGATCTGTCATGCAGGAGCTTTGAGCTCGCGCAGTTTCCCAAAGGTGACATGGTGCCACTATCCGTTCCTATCCGCGCCGGAAGAAATCGGGTTCCACCGGATCGCGCCAATTAGATTCCACTCAATTGTAGCTATCCAAATCGGATCGAGCAGTTCAGTCCAACTTTCAACAATCATCATCAAAATGCTTACCTCTACCCTCCGTCGCTCAATCGCTTCGTCATCAGCTTCCTCCTCGGTTGTTCTCACTGCTGCTCGCGCATTCACGTCTTCAGCGCCAGCAAGACTCGCCACACCGGCTGCAGACAAGCCGGCAAAGAAGTTGAAGGAGATCAAGATTTATCGCTGGGTACGTGGTTCTGCAATGCGTAGCTGACAACAGAACCCCGACACCCCCAATGTCAAGCCCAAGCTCGAGTCTTTCAATGTCGATCTGTCAGCTTGTGGGCCTATGATGCTCGATGCCTTGGTACGTCGATCGGTAAAGGCGAGTGCTGACCATGCAGATTAAGATCAAGAACGAGGTCGACCCCACGCTCACCTTCCGCCGATCATGCAGAGAAGGCATTTGTGGCTCTTGCGCCATGAACATTGATGGTGTTAACACGCTAGCGTGCTTGTGCCGAATTGACAAGGACGAGACCAAGGCGTCCAAGATCTACCCCCTCCCTCACAGTGAGTTGCAGTGCTCAGAGAAATAACTCAATGCTTACAACCAGTGTATGTCGTCAAGGACATTGTGGCCGACCTCACCCTTTTCTAGTACGTTTTTCTCTAGAGTTTTTAGCTGACCCTCAGCAAGCAATACAAGTCGGTCGAGCCTTTCTTGAAGAACGACAACCCTCCTGCTCAGGGCGAGTTCTTGCAGTCTCCCGAGGACCGTAAGAAGCTGGACGGCATGTACGAGTGCATTCTCTGCGCGTGCTGCTCAACTTCGTGCCCGTCGTACTGGTGGAACCAAGACGAGTACCTTGGCCCTGCCGTTCTCATGCAGGCGTACCGCTGGATGGCTGACTCGAGAGTGAGTTAATGCCCCTTTTCAGAACCAAGCTCACAATCAGGACTCGTACGGCGCCGAGCGCAAGGAGAAGATGCAAAACTCGCTGTCGTTGTACCGATGCCACACCATCTTCAACGTGAGTATACAAACAGGCAGCAAAACTCTGACCATTAGTGCTCGCGAACTTGCCCCAAGGGCCTCAACCCTGCCATGGCCATTGCTAAGATGAAGCTCGAGATGGCAACGGAGTAGACTTCTTACGTCTTTAGCACAATTACATGTATCAGTATTGTCACGAAACCACTGAACATCCCGGACGGCGCTCTGCAACCTTGACTTGTCACAACGCTACACTACTGGATCAACCTTCGCGGCTCTCGATGACCTTGTCTGTAAAGGCTGTTGTTTACGCAATCGCTTCTGCCGTCTTCAGATTAATGTCGCGGCTCTGCAGATTACCAACAGGCGGCACAACTGCTCAGCTTGGCGTCAGTCATGATGCGCTGCCGGGTTTGTGCAGCTGGCCTCGCCTCTTCTCGTCTGTTCTCTGAGACCAGGTTAGTGACAAGCAGCTGTCGACACTGAGACGTCGCCAAATCTTTGATTGTACAGATCAGCCGAGTGATAAGCAGTCGACAAGCAGGCTAGTGCTGTGCGACTTGCTCTCTTGCGTACCAGACTGACACGGATGCTCCGCGCGAGATCCCAGCGCAAGATCTAGGAGCTCGGACATATGGGAAGCGAACGTTCACCACATGCATTTACTAAAGTCTGGTGGTAAGCTACTAGCTCAACCTGGCTGCGTTGGCGGGGAAGAAAATACAATGTCGCTGGTGGCGAAATAAGCAAGGACGATCTTTCGTATATGGAATGAGCATTCTTAAAGTGATAATAATCTACAAGCAGTCTTGCGTTGCATCCATAAATGCCACGAGCTCTCAAGCGGCCGCTCGCCCGAATGTGGCGATGTCGCACGAGCGGACCCCCACAGGCACAATGTGCCACGGTGGCAAATCATTTATGGTCATGCGACCTGCGAGACCCGCTGACCACTTGCTTCCGCGCCCTATAAGAACCATCGAGCGTGCTCAGCCTAAAGCATCTCACTAATACTACAGTGAGACACCCACTCGTATCTACGTCTTGAACAATCAACATGGACTTTGGCACCTCACCCACCGAGTACGTCTTGTTGCCACCCCCGCCACTGCTGACTTGGGCAGCTCCACCAGCTCCGTCGAGGTCAACGACGCCATCTTCTGCGAGCACGGCAAAGAGGTCTGTGATGGCTGCGGTTTTGATGGTCGCGAGGACAACGATGC
Source organism: Holtermanniella nyarrowii (assembly GCA_001600035.1). Classification (NCBI taxonomy): domain Eukaryota; kingdom Fungi; phylum Basidiomycota; class Tremellomycetes; order Holtermanniales; genus Holtermanniella; species Holtermanniella nyarrowii. The sequence goes on along the minus strand of BCIT01000004.1, from coordinate 1,076,147 downwards.
CTTTTTCGGGTGAGTACATGTGCCATAGATTTGCATGCTCATCGCCAGCTTCGACCCCGCCAACCGCGCACCGCTAGACTTGCCTGCGTACCAAAAGTCACCCAAGGATGGTTCCATCTCCTGCAAGCAGCACGGCAACAGCGGCTGTGTTCAGTGCTGTGAGTAATTGGCTGTGGTTGTCTCGCTGATCGATAGTCGGCTGGAAGAAGCAGCTCACCAAGATGCACAAGGATGCGTACGTGTTACATCTGGAGGTCCATCTGACACGAGTAGCAAGAAGAACGCCAAGTCCAAGGCCAAGGAGCCCAAGTCCAACCTGCACGTCTAAATGATCGCTGTAAGGAGAAAGGTATCGAAGAGTCGTGTACTTTAGTTTCGTTTGTAGTTGCCCGTATGAATCTCATGAAGTGAACAGACATGAAGGGTACAAGTGAACAGGGATGATCTTTGAGAATTATCTTCATTTATAACTTCTTCCAACTCTCTTACGCCTAAGCCCTACGCGCCGCATTCTTCTCATCCTCGAGCTCGTGACGGTGCACGTACTTGCCGGTGCTCTCTTGCCAGACAAGACCGTGACGAGTTCCAGAGTCAAGCTCTTCGGGTTTGGAGATGGGCTGGCCGCGCTCAGGCTGGTCGATGCCGTGACCCTGCGAGCGCGAGTCTCTGTCGTCGCGGTGACCGGAAGCGTATGCACCGGCGCCTACGCCAGCACCGACGCCTGCAGCACCGGCGCCGACTGCACCAGCATTGAGACCATGCGAGCCGTGGCTGTCTTGGCCTGCGTTGAGACCAGTCGTTTGGCCGCCGGTGAGGCCGCCGGTAAGGTTGCCAGTGAGGCCGGAAGACTGGTTGCCAGTGAGACCAGATGACTGGTTGCCGGTGAGACCAGACGACTGGTTGCCGGTGAGACCAGACGACTGGTTGCCGGTGAGACCAGACGACTGGTTGCCGGTGAGACCAGACGACTGGTTGCCGGTGAGACTAGAGTGACCTTCACGGCTCGAGTACTCGTGGCTAGCGGCACCAGCGCCAAGTGCGCCAGCACCAAGACCAGCAGCACCAGCACCAGCTGCGAGGTTGGAGGAGTGGTGGGAGTGTGCGTGGCCTGGAAGGTCAGCATGTTCCAAAATCTCCTGAAAGACTCACTCTCGCCGGTCAGACCGTGAGAAGTACCAGAGCCCTCATAGGCGCCCGAGACACCATCTTGACGAGGAGCACCAGAGTGGCCTGTAGCTTGAGCAACTATCATCAGCTTTTACCGCAAGCTTGCACACTCACGCTTGTCTGTAAGACCGCCTGACGCGTAGTTGCCGCCGGTGTTACCAGACTGGTAGACCTCGGCGTTGTTGCCTGCACGAGTTCCACCGCCAGCGACGCCAGATCCGGCGCTGGACCTGTGGTCGCCGACGATGCCACCAGTAGGGGCGGTGTGGGTGGTCTGATGTCCCTCGTTGGTACCAATGGGGGCACCAAGGCCGAGACTTTCAATAGCGTTGGGTTGAAGGTGGGACATATTGTTGTATGGAAGAAGAAGGGGGCGGGTCAACGGTCTTGCATGTTTATATACGGCGGATGACGCGATTCAGGCCCTGTGAAACCCAAAGGGCAAGGGCGATCCGACGTCACCGACACCACGTCATCCTCACCCCGCAGCCGCGTGGCATTTCAGATTAGTGGCACAAAACTGTATCAGACAGCACAGCACGAAATGCAATGATCTGCGTTGGATTGCGAGCATGCAAGAGTAGACTTGACGTCGAGCGCGAGAAGTCACGGACAAATCTCGCATGTATGGCCTTTTGAACGCTCCGCAAAGACGTAGTGGCCGGCTTGAAAGGCCGGCTTGAGAACGCCAACATGTCTGAGCTGCATCGCGGCGAAACACACTCACAAAATGTTATTTCTGGCCGACGACAGGCATTCTGTCCACTATCATGAAGTTTTCGAGGCGAGACCTTGCTGTCTGTGGCGAGCACAGCCAGTCAAGCCTTACCACGGCCAACAAGCTAGACTATAACCAAGTGGCGCAAATGATGATTACTTTCAGGTTACGCTGACAGTGATTCGGACGAGTACATGTAGTGATGGCTGCTCAGGCTCCATACAGACATCCTCCTTAGAGCATCATGTCGGCAAGCTGACGGCAAGCAGGGTCATACATGGTAGAAGAACAGGTGAAGTGACGGACAGCCTAGTTCGCAAACCCACCCTAAATTGAGCTGTACAAGCACCAGATACATCAAAAACTCTACAACTAAAAACAACTCAGGGCCTGGGTTCTTCACCCTCCTCAACCTCGCGCTGCGCCATCTGCACCTCGATAATATGACCCTTCCAGTGCCTCAAGCTGACAAACGGCTCATCAATCTCAGCGGGAGTACGTCTGGCGGTCTCGGGGATGATAAAGTAGCCGATGGCTGACACGATGGCGCCGGTGCAGCTAAAGAAGAAGCCAGCCATGCCGATCTGGGCAAGGAAGAGAGCAGCAGCACTGCCTCCACCCTAACCTAACACCCACTTGGCAGGCAAGCTAGTTGTGGCACCTTCTCCAACTGGCGAACGAAACCTATCTGTTAGCGCGCATATTTACTGGCACGTCTCCAACTCACCTTTGTTGACGACAATCGAACCTTTGAGCTGCTTGGTAGCCATCAAGAGAGGCGATCAAGGCAGCAGCGAGGCAAAAGAGACCAATCTTGCGGTAGGCGTATGCGGCTTGCCTCACCGAGAGATTGTCAGAGGCCAAGAGCTGGGGTCTGACCTCGGTGCAGTTCTTCTTCACTATAGAGTGCTGGCGGTCAAGCTCATCCTTGGTCTCGGGGTGCTCGTAGATCTCGACAGGCTGTTGAGACATGGTGGCAAACTTGTTGATGTCTCAAAGGTAGTCCGTCTCGCAACATATACATCATCAACGGCGATGGACGAGCGTCTGCCGGCCCGCTGTATGCTGCTGCGTGAACAGAGCTGATAACCGCGGCCCGGTCGATCTTAGAGCACGACGCTGAGCCTGTAGGACAAAGACACAGCAGCTCTACAGTCCAGTACCAGATCAGAATATGAGTTCGTGCGCAGCACCGGCGCTTCCCCCAGCTTTCGATGGTACCGATCGCTCGTACACGCTTGACTTCACTTTTCGAATGGAGCAGTCGTGCCTCTGTGAAGAGCAGTACTTCAAATCGAAGACTGAAGTCGCGCCTATGAGACGATTGGTACCATCGAAAGTTGGGGGAAGCGCCGGTGCTGCGCACGAGGGTTGCGAGGAGCTTTGAATGGGCTGTGCAGCACTCGGAGGAGGGGACGGAACATCACTGACGACCCAGGCGTCATCGTCGTAGTCCCAAACTGCTGGTCGTCAAGCCACAAAGTTGCCCTGTATAAAGGCGAAACCTGGAGGGACTTGGAGAATGGTGGAGACAGGCGGTGGGGGTGTGGGATCAAAGCCAGCAGGCTGAGCGGTCTGCGAGGCGGGGAAAAAGTCACTTACTGCAGTAGTAGATGGCTTCGTCTCAGCGTTGACGGTTGAGTTGGTGAAGCTATCACCAGGGTTAGGCTCGTTGAACGAAGGGACATTGATGCGAGTGCTCGGATACACGAATCGACGGGTAGCGCGGACGGACGAGTGGAGGACAACGTTAACACGGGCGATACGGGTGTACGTTGATGAATTACCGCTCCAAGTTTCGACAGGCATAAACCTTCTTTGCCGGGATCGCTGATTATGGCTGCTATTTTTAAACAGGGGAAGACGGCAGGGCGATACGGGGCGTAGTTGGTAGTGCGAGTGTATGTGAAAGCTGGGAGGTACAAGAAGATATCATAGCAGATGACAGAATCCACTCGCGCTTTTTTTCCTTTTCCTCTCTGCGAGCTATCGCTTATGCAGCTCGCTTCGGCCGGAATCTCGAAAGTGGCGAATCAAGCACTCTTGTGGTAGCAGCTTGACGCTCAAGTTCAGTAGCAACGCTGCAAACTTTCCTCGCAAGCTGTCCTTCTCCAAGGCAACGACACTTCACGGTGCAAAGTATTATCAGCTTGTGATCGACCTCGAGGGCTTGGATGCCGAGGTGCCAGAGCTCTGCATCGGCTTAGAGAACACCTCACCCCCCTTTCAACGATTTGGTTTTCTAGTTGATGCATAGACTTGGACCGAGGTATTCGAAGACTAGCAGGGACCACGTTGCCACTTTCTGCGGCCCACCACACATGCTAGCCGCGAGGACGATGTTGAGCCTCAAAGTGAGCGTAATGGTAGTCACGATTGCATGTACTAAACAGTCTAGTCGTCTACGCTCGAACCCAAGAGATATGTGCAGTCGGTCTATGAACAGGGCATGGCAGGTCGTTAGGCGGGGCTGGGATTGATGCTAAAACGTCAGACATATCCTGCAATGCGAGAACTCACAAGGCCTTGACGTAGTCGGCAAAGGAGACCATGCAGACAGTCTGCCAGATACCTAAAAGTCAGCTTCGCTCCGCGGCATGAGCAACTCACCAAGACCAATACGGGGAGTGACACCGCGGTAGAGACCCTTGATGCCGTTCTCACGGTAGACGTAGGACAAGGTGTTGAAGACGGTCTTCTTGGCGGGGCGGGTGGGGTCCATCGACTTGATGGCGGACTGCATCTCGACACGCACGACTGTAATTCAGCACTCAGTCAAAAAGGCGACTCACCCTCAATGGGCTGGTTCCAGGTGGCAAGAGCACCACCGATACTAGAGGCCAAGATCTTGTCCATGGCACCGAGCTTCTCGGTCTCGCCCTTGCCACGCATGGAGCGGATTGAAGACTCAGCAAGACGAGCGAAACCCATGCTGAATACATCAGCGACCTTCAGTAGGAACAACATACCGAGAACCCCAGTTAGTGCACTGGCGGACGGCAACGGCGTTGACACCCTTGTTGATACCGGCAATACCCTCGCGGCGGTAGATGTCCATGAAGACCTTGAAAGTGGACTCTGGGGCAGCACCGACAGACGCCTGCTTGTGACGAGTGATCTCGACCGTCTTCATGCACGTGCAGAAGCCTGATGTCAATCTCACGATACTTGATGAACTCACCCATGGTCGCGTATGCCTGAGCGACACCACCACCCATACCACCAAGGAGACCAGCGACAGCGGGACTCGCGTCGAACGACTTGCGAGCGTACTTTTCAATTTCGGCCGACGTAAAGATGAGCACAGCTCCCTTGGTGGAAGCTTCAATCCAGGCCTAAAGGTCAGGTCCGCTTCATCTTATCATATTACTCACCCAAGGAATCAATCCCTGGTAGAAGCCAGAGACACCGCCACGAGACACAACAGTCCTGAATGCCTCGCCCATGGTCTGTTTGCGATTGGCAGCCATTTGAGTCTGTCGCGTCAGTGCCTGATGGGGTGCAAATCTGATGTGCACGGACCTTGAGAACTTCAAGCGGTTGACCGAGCGTGGTCACCTCCTGCATAGCGTCAGACGTGTCAGAGGTCGCTCACAGAGCACTCACAAACTACAGGAGAAACAAGACGTGTCAGTGCCTGCCTCTGCAGGAATCCATGCAGCACGTTCTGTCAACGTACCATGTTCATCGTCGCGCCTTAGGTGTCAGATATGTCCAAACAGCCCGCCTGTGTCAAGATAACTCACCGACAGCAATGTTGCTCCAGCTGAAGCCCTTCTCCATAGGCGCCATTTTGTAAGCTCAAGTTTTGACGAAGAGGTAAAGCTGATTAAAATTGTCAGCTACTCTTGATTGTTCCACACCATCCAGGATGCTATAGCTGCTACGTACAGTGGATGATCTGTCTTTTCACGCCAGACTTCCTGGACGCGTTGAAGGATGAGACGATGAATTGACTGAGAGCTGATTTGGTGGGGAAGGTTGCTTGTGGGGAAAGTGGCGCGTCCCGAATGAAAGCGGCGGTCCGTCTAGTCATAAAATGATGCATGCAATGCTCAACCGAGACGTTTGACTCTATCTACAAGCGAGTTGCCAGGACCGCGAGATCCCTGCTCGGCAACTTCTGCTGCTGCCTTGGTCAACTCCTCTTCCTGCCCACTGGCCGCCACCATGGCCTTGAAAGCCGACGTTGGGCGCTGCAGCAAATTGTGCGGAGTGTCACTGTCCGTGTCAGCTTGCGGTCCAGACTGCTTCTACTTACTATTCCACAACACGACCACTGTCCAGCACCAGGATTCGATCAAAGCCGATGATGGTGTTGAGGCGATGAGCGACTGTAATGAGACAACTGTTTTTGAAGTTCTCCGCAATGGCCGTCTGTAGTGCTGCGTCTGTGCCGGTGTCAACAGCGCTAGTCGCCTCGTCCATGATAACGCAAGCAGACTGTCGTACAATGGCGCGTGCGAGCGAGATGAGCTGGCGTTGGCCTGAAAGTGAGTTCGAGCAAAGAGACTCGAAGCGACCCAGTACGAACCATGACTCCAGTTGGCACCTCCTGCAGTGACATGACTGTCCAGCGACACCGCCGTAGGCTTGGGCGATTCATAGCCTTCAATAGGCAAAGCCGAGCTCAGGTGGTCATGATCTGCTGGTACCGCTGGTGGCATGGGCGCATCAAGACTAGAAAACGACGGCGCTCGGCTGACTTGTCGGCTTTGTGTTCGAGAGGGCGTTGTCGAGTTGGTCGTCGTAAGCTGAGCTCTAATGAGTGCGTCGTTGAGCTCCTCATTTGTATGCTCGTCGAATGGGTCCAGGTTGGAGCTGCTAGTCAGCAAAGTCTGTTGATTAACTCACCGTATGGTTCCGCTGAAGAGACACGCTTCTTGCGGAATGTACGTCTGTCAATCAGCTTGGTAATCACTTCCGACAAACCATTCGCGATCGCAATTCTTCAACGCCCACCGTCGTGACATCAATTCCATCCAGCACGATTCTTCCGCCAGAAGGATCACAGAATCTAAGCAAGCTCATGCCAAGGGTGGACTTGCCGCTCCCCGTTCTCCCAACGATACCCACGCGTTCCCGTGGTCTGACCTCGAAGGAGATGTCCTTGAGCACATCAGGTAGATCAGGATCGTAGCGGACAGACAGATCTTCGACCTTCAGAATCACCTCGCAATGGTTCGAGGGCCATGCGGCTGGTGGCCTATGGTGTTCTACTGCCTCTGGCTCGTGAGGGATCTCGAGATACTCTTCGACTCGCTCGACAGAGTTGAAAGCTTGCTCAACGTTGGTCCAGTCTCGAGAAATGTAGAAAAGGCAGCCGACGAAAGATTGAACAGACACAATGGCGATACCAGCCGAACCGGCAGAGTTGCCTTGCAGCGCCATGAGGGTGATGCCAAAGGTGATGATGGCGCCGAGCACGTCAAAGTTGAACAATAGCCACTTGTTGCACATCTGCCAGATGTAGGCTTGGCTGTGCATAAAGTCCACGCTGCTGTCAGTTACCGAGTAATGGTCAACACACTCTTTGTACATGTTCTAGAGGGTCAAATGGGGCCAGACTTGATATAGCACTCACGGCAAGGAAGTTCTTTTCGGCAGAGAAAGCGCGGACTGTCACGATGCCGTCCAGGGCTTCACCGAAAGCAGTGTACAGCGGTGATCGAGAGCTCGCGAGTAGTCGCCGGCATTCTCGAGCTGTGCGGACATAGTAGATCCCGACCCGCCAGTAGATCAAGGATACGACCATGGCCATGAGAGTGACCCAAGGGCTCACTGATGACATCAGCTCCAGGGCTGACAGCTATAAATCTTACCGACGAGAGATAGCATGATCACCGCTGTGCAGAGAGAGGCCATGTACACGATGACGGACCGCAGAGTTGAGCCAATCCCAGAGGTGATGAGCTCGAGGTCGGAAGAGCTGCCCGTCAGCGATACGGCAAGCAAATTGTACTCTCACAAGCGATTGAGAATACGACCAGCTGGATTGGTGTCGTACCACCTGAACGTTGCTTTCGTGATGGACTCTGCGGAAAGTCAGTGCGGATTGTGTGGCTCAAACGCACGGAGGAGCTTGAAGTGCAAATTGCGAGCTGCCCTCAAAGTGCCGGTGAACCTGTTTGTCAGATTTCCCATCTTATACACTCACATCAATGCTTGTTGGGCGGTAGTGAAGACGCCGACTTGCACGATCGAGATGAGAGCAAAGATGCCAAGGTAGAAGCTAGGGTGTTCGAGGGCAGACGGCCTGTGTGCGTCAGATCACGATCTGCTCGCACCTCACCAATTGCCATTCATGACGTCTCCTGCACTCGGCATCAGTCCGTGCAGGTGAACCTGATGCATGTCGAAGGCGACAAAGTGGCGCTGGAGCAGGCCGTCAAGAGCTTGGCGCCGGTCTGGGTACGCCTCGCCCCAGATCTTGAGCCAGAATCGCGAGCTGGCGCTGCAAAGCTCTCCCAGCACTAGTTGTCAGTCTCATTACCAGAAGCACGTACATTGCACAGTCAAGACGCCAACAACCACCGTCCACGATGCAGCGGTGAGGTACAATCTCTTCGTCAGCGTGCTATTGAAAAGGACATACTTGTAGGTTGACCATTGCACACTTCCAAACTGGCGCTCCTCTTCCTTGACCAGCTTATTGAAGAGCGGCTTGACAGCTACCTCGTCCTTGGGCGACATGGGTGTAGCCACCTTGGTGCTGTCATCTTGGCTGCTGGCATCATCGGCAACCTCTTTCTCTAGCTCTTCTTCCTCCTCTGCCAGAATGTCTGGGAGGTCTCCCGACTTGCGCAGCTCTTCCACGGGTCCCGAGCACCGTATGCGACCATGCGCCATATCCACAAGGTTGCTGACTGTCCCTGCTCTGAGGAGAAGATCGGCATGGTGGGAGACCAGGACCTGTCGTCAGATCACAAGTGATAACAAGACGTACGACAGTGCGTCCTTGTAGCAGTGGACCCTTGAGGCACTTGTCGACAAGTCGCTTGGCTACGTGTACATCGACGGCCGCGAATACATCGTCAAGAACGAGGTGCCTTGCGCGACTGTATACTGCGCGAGCCAAACTACTGTCAGCGACGACGAAGGCTGTCCAGCTTACGCTACACGAGCCTTCTGCCCTCCACTCAATGTCACACCCTTGATGCCGATCTCGGTGTCTACAAGTCAGCGTCGTCCAGCTGAAGACTTACTATCTCCGTCTTCGAACATGGCAATGTCGGGGCCGAGGCAGCACGAGTCGATGACCTGTTCATAGCGAGCTTGTTCGTACTCGCTCCCGAAGAGGATGTTGGCCCGAATCGTCATGTATTGTAGCCAAGGCGTCTGTGCAGCGAAAGCGACAGTGTTCTCCAAGCCATCTGCGTCGCGCTTCCCAGCTCTTTTGACGAGGTGCACCTTGCCGGAGATGCAGTCCATCTCGCCAAGCAAAGCATTCAGCAACGCTGTCTTGCCGCTGCCGGTAGGACCAGTGATGAGCGTGAGCTTGCCAATGGGAAAGTCGATGTCAATGTCGGCGAGGACGAAGGGTCCAGGCTGGCCGTCGGTCATGCTCCCAGCGTCGGAGGTGATGGTGAGGTCGACGGTCTGCGCTTCAGGACGTTCAGTCCCGACCCAAACAAAGCTGCCGTTCTCGATTCCAAGACGTTGAGACTCGACGTCCACGGGCGCGTCGTGATCGACGCGCTTGAGAGCCGAGACGTAGTCCTGCACCTCTTCTTCCTCCAAGAAAGACTCGATACGTTTTACCGAGACATAAGCCTGCATGAAGGCGACGCGTTGAGCAGGGACTGGTGTGAGCGCACTCGGGAGCTGGACTCACTAGCTGTCAGAGGCATCTTCAACATGTTGAACAATGCGATTGCCGTGAATGCCGTGGCGACGTCCAGCTCTTTCTTGGCAATGAAGATAAAGCAAGCAAAGCTGATGAGGTTCATGCCCAGCGGTGCAAAGTACCACACGAGACCAAACATGACAGAGTTGATCCGGTTGCGGCGCATCTCGACCATTTCTGCCATCAGTCAAGCCCTCAGCGGAACGCACCATCCTCGAAGATGTCAAGTACACGCTTCGTCCACTGCTTTTCCCAAGCGAAAAACTGATTGTCAGCGAAATGATAGTGGATTCTTCACCTTGATGTGCTTTATAGCCAGGACGAGCTCGTTCATGGTTTTCATGCGGCGATCGCGGACAGCCAGGACGGCTTTGGTGATGACGACGCTGCGATTGGCGAGATACGAGTTGAGAGGTAGAGCAACAATGACCGCGATGAAGCCGGCAAAGGCTGACCAGCCCATGAGACTGCACGTTAGATTCTGAGTTTTCATGCACTCACTTGTAGAGAAAGACGAGAGCAATCACAAGCTGCACAGGCGCGGCCACAGCAATGTCAGTGTTCATGATACGAGCAGCAACCTTGCGCGAGTCGTCTGCGGTCAGTTTGTTCGTCACATCATGACTCACTGCTCATGATCTGTACAATCTTGCCGATATCCGCACCAGTCTCGTGCTCTCCAACTTTGGCTTTGTCGCCGGGCTTGACACCTTGACCATCCTTGCTTGCGGCACCACTGAAGTCGGATCGTTTCAAAGCTTTTTCGTAAACGTTGGCGATGATCTCGGCGCGGACGACGCAACCTGACATCAGCCGACAGTCGACAAGTATCACCCACCTGCTCGACGACCGTGCCACCCGCCGATTGACTCGAAGCCAGCTTTAGCAACGGCACCTGCCAACGCCACCAAAGTGTACAGGTACTGCTATCAGCAAGTTGCTACCAGACAAATCACCCACAGCATCAGCCATCGCATCCGGCGTGCCCTTGGTCAGACCATCCCTATCAATCAGTCCTGCTTTCAGTCATCATGTGAACTCACAAAATGCGCTTGACACAGAATGGTCCAACATACATAGCTCCGACTTCAGCCCACGCAGCCAGGATCATAATCCCAATATCTCTCGCACTGGCACGAATGACTTTCTGCGTCAAGCTGCGTTCCTTCCCATCGGCATTGAGCAGTGTCCAGTTCTCAAAGACCGTCTGCGATCGCACAGTTCGAGGAAGAGCGGGAACGTCTTCAGGTGTGAGTTTGTTGACGTAGCCGTATTTCAACAGTGGCCAGATCCAGTTGTACGTCCATGATCGCCTACTGTCAGCTAGTCAGGACGGAGACGTACCAGACGGTTGAATCAGTCTCGAGGGATGGCCCACCAAAGCCTTTTTCTTTCCAATAGCCTTGAATCTTCTCCTCCAGGTTCTCTCGCGTGACGTTCTCGTCTCCATCGAGCACCGATTCTTCCTCTGCGATCATGACCTCGCGCTCGTCGACGCGCAAGCCGAGAGTTAGAGCAAAGACCAACGTAGAAGCCAGCAGATCCATCAATGTCGGTATGAGCTCTTTCAACGGGATGAAGCGGAGCGTCGAATGCGCATACGCCGAATGCACAGCTTCGAGCAGGATCAAAGCGGGTCGCAGCATCAGCAGTGGTGCAAGCCAGAGATACGGCGTAGGTGCAACGGCATTGCTCGGAAGTTTCAGTGTCAGATAAGCCTGCCGATCAGCTGTTGCCTCTCCAAACGCTGTACGTACCCAGACAGCCGCATGGCCAATCCTTCCCAACGAACCAATCCACCAATTCCCTCCGTTCTCCCCCGTCGAAGCCTCCCAGCCACAAGCAGCCGCCCAGGCGACAGTCTGTACAAGACAGATCAAAAGTAGAGTCCATCTCCGCACCTCGCTGATTGATCTGCGCAAGTACGCTGGGATTCGAGGGAGCTCGCCTTCATTCTTGAAGTAGCTTGGAAGAGGTATATATGATGCTGCGAGGCCGATCAAGAGGCAGCTTGGAGCTATGAGGAGTGCGTAGGAGGGTGAATGTGTGAGCTGAGGTCAGTGCGAACAATGCTTGAAGCGTACCCAGCCTGGTCCAGCTGTAAAGTCGTCCATGTCGATCGCCATCGACCTGACCAACATGAGGAGGTAGATCAGTAGATGTGCCGCTTCCTACCTTTATACTGAACAGTACCCTGCGTCTAGACTCATAAGTGAGCTTGAAATCTGAAAGGAAGCTGCGTCTACCGTCCCAAGTGAAAGGAGCTGACCGGCACTGACACTTTAAAGGCACCAAGGAGATATTTCTACCATGCAACCTCCGCGAGGAAAGTCAAACGGCATCAAGTGGCATGACTGATCAAGAACAAGAAAAACCCCTACTCTACTCGTCCTTCTGAGAACCTTCACCCTGGTCATCGAGCGATTCTTCAGGATGAGGGATACTGAACTTGTTGCGAATGTTTATAAAGACCTTGAAACATCAGCTTGGCCGCGTGAAGCGTGACGGCTACATACCTTGAGCAGCTTGCGACGCGCACCAAGCGCAGCGACGCCCTTGGCTTGCAGATCGGTATCCGACATAAGCACCACATCGCGCCATTTAGCACCAGCAAAGTTCGGTGTGTATTTCTGTCATCAGCTCATCCCACCCACGTATCCACTCACATGAAGACGAAGGACTCTTAACCAAGTCGCCATATCCTCCAGCACGCGCAGATCGATATCATCCTCACCAGCAACACCTGCACCTCCACCACCACCATTTCCAGCAACGGTCCCTCCCGAAACATCACGTCGGGGACTGGCGCTCTTGCCGCTGCCACCAAGCATAGGACTGCGTCCGCCAAGCCGGGAGCTGGTACTACGAGGTGTCCCAAGACCACCATAGCCCGCCGCCGCATAGTTTGCAGCTGTGGCTGAGAGCTGTTGTTGTTGAGCTTGAGCAACAGCTAGCATCTGAGCAGCCGACAAGTTCATAGCTGCCAATGAACCCATGTTCATGTTCATCCCGAGACCGGCAAGTCCACCTTCGGCACCCATGTTAAGGCCTGGCAACCCGAGACCAAAGTTGCCGTCACCGAAACCAGCAGCTCCCATGACAGGTGAACGAGCCCACGTCTGCTGACCTCCAAAGCCGCCGTTACCAAGGGCAGATGAAGGACGACCAGGTTGAGCGTCGTCTTCATAGGCAGAAGCGCCAGAGACGTTGCGCGAGCCAGGTGTTGCTCGACGGAACTTGCGAGCGTCGTCGAGTACGACGCGGTTGGCGCCCGTTGCACCTGCACCTTGACCCAGTGACCAATTGGCCATGTTGAGCGCGTTACCGACGGCGTCGATGTTGGGATCGGTAAACATGGGGACGAGGGGTGTATTGACCATGCTGGCCCAGTTGCCGCCGACAAGAGGACTATGCGTGGTGGCGCCATCGTCGAAAACGGGCTGATTGGAGGGATGTCCCAAACCGAGACCGTCGTTGCCGCCGCTCGGCCGAGGGGAGCGAGTGAACGGACCCTTGGTATCGGCAGGCTGGTTGGCAATACCCGAAAAGTCGGTCGACTTGGGTCTGGAACCTGCATCAGCCGCCGGAATCGGGCTCGAAGCTTCGGCGCCAGGGGACATCCCGCGCTCAATCACGTTGTCCAACTGCCCAGCTCTCCAGTTCCCATCCGAAGGCAGCAAATGACCAGGAGCAGAGATGCGATTCTGTCTCAATTTGTTCTTTTGCTGGTTCAACTGATTCGAAGCAGACTCATGTGCAGATTCGGGACCAAGATACTGATTGACCGTTGGAGAACCCGGGAACCCGTTGCCACCACCTGCAGAAGGCGACTTGAGGTTCATGGCTGCGAGTTTGGCTTCCATCTGGGATTGCATATTGGAGCCCATGGCGGGGGAGAGGAGGGCCGTCATTGGATCTGAGCGAGACATTTGCTGTAGGACCGTTTGGAAGAAACGAATTTGAACGGGGGTGGAGTGCTGGAGGAGGGAGTAGAGGGCTGCGGTACGCTCGGCCTCTGAAAGAACGCGAAACCCTGATGTCAGTTAGGTAGGATGAAAACGTACATTGCTCGATGGCGCCAAGCTCTTCGGTAAAGTTGACATCGGTCGAGGCGGCTGCCATTTCTTCCTGCCAGTCAGCAGTGTCATGCAATTCACATACAAGAGTGACTTCGTAGCTGGCAAGATCCTGGAACCATCGATCGATTGCTTCGGCTGATGGTCAGTTTTATTTACAGCTTAACTCACCTTCAGGAGTCTTTGAATCGCCCCTGTTGATACCCGCGCCCGAGCTCAAAAACTCTGAACTAGGTCTAGCCGCCATGCTGGGATGACCACCCGAGCTCGCTCTCGTCGGCACAGGGTGTCCAAGACCCGGACCAAAACTCGGCCTGGGGCTGAGGTTGCCATGCTGCGACGTTGCGCTGGAACTGACGTGTCTAGGTTGACCTGCGCCAAGGTGGGTTGAGTGGTGAAAGCCTTGGCGTGCGGCTGCGGCCGTGGTGGTAGGTGGCCCGAGGGATTGACGGGAGGGTTGAGTTCTAGGCAAATTCCCCGATGAACCTGTTGGAGAAGGCGAAGGTGAGGGGGAGCGGGGTGGGCGTAAAGTGGAGGCCATGGTATCTATCGATGTCGTTCAACGAGCCGATCAAACAGTAACTCGCGATGAAAGCAGCGTCAAGCGTATGCGTCAGCACTAGGTGGATAGGCCAGTTGTAGAACGCGTCTAGCGAGCAAGTGACAGGCAGAAGGGTTGAGACGGTGTGAAAGGAGTCTGAGCGGGTCAAAGCGTCTCGAACGCGTGGCTCAACGGAAACGATGAAACGCGAAACAGGAGAGCAGTGGCGGTCTTGGAGCAATAGTGGCGCTGAATAGGCGCGCGACAGAGGAGATGGTACGACGTGGTTGATGTTAAAGACAGGGGCAAAGGGATCCGTTTCAGATCAACAGCGAAAGATGACGGGATCAAATAAGAGACGCCAGCGTGGAAATTGATAGGCACTCTAGCACGATCGCCGGCAGTTCTAGCATTGTGGAGGTCCTGACTGAGCACCTTTAGATTGCCTTTCAGCCGCTGCTATAGATTTTAAGAGCAAAGATGGAGAGCGTGACAGTGACAGAAGCCACAACAGCAACAGCTTCAATCCCAGAGTAAGCTTCCGCATATTGCTGCGGGTTCTGACTATCAGTCACCGCCCAGACGCAAAGACAAGGCGTTATGACCGTCAGCTAAGGTACATGGTCAACCTCCGTCTCTCTGACAGGCAGACTGTGGGCATCAGCAGGTCAGCGCTTCCTCGAGCAAGCTCGTGTCCTTTTAGTAAACTGCGATGCCGTAGGATGTCAATCGCTCAAAAACCTCATTTTGCCAGGTCCGTTCGTCCTCTATGCCGCTGTGCTGACTTGTGTAGGAATCTCGCATTTCACGATTCTCTCGAGAAAAAACACCCAAGCGAAGGATGTAGGCTCCAACTTTTTCCTGACCCCTGATATGGTCGGCTCGCCTATTGCTGAGGGCGCTGTTCGGTACGTTCAAGTATAGGAAAGGGCTGATAAAAGCCTGCTGAAGGAACTGAACCCAGCTGTTGATGGTCAAGCTCGTGTCGAGGTAAGCTGTATGTCTTGATGATCTAACAGCAGGATATCAAAACTTTGCTGAAGACGGACCCAGCGTTCATTCTCTCCTTTACACTCATTATAGCCACCAACCTCGACCCTTCCACTGAAGCCGAGCTCTCGGACCTGCTCTGGCGCGGTATGTACACGCTGGGTTAATCTCACACTGACGCACGAAGAATCCAAGAAATCGACAACTCATCTCGATATCCCATTGATTGTCATCCGGACATCAGGTTTCGTTGGGCGCGTCCAGGTTCAGCTGAATGAGCACTGCGGTGCGTTGCAGCTTGGAGTTCTCATCGCTGATGGCAGTTATCGATACTCACCCCGACACGAGTCATACACTCCGCATCGACGCCGCCTTTCCGTCTCTCGAGGCTTACGCGACTGAGCTCGAGTTCGAAGCAATGGATTCGATGGAGCATTCGCATGTTCCATTCGTCATGTTGCTCGTCAAGGCTTTGGCGCAGTGGAAGGCAGAGGTACGTGTATCGCGGTGAATAGTCAAGCTGATGGTAGCACTCTGGTGCGCTACCGGCGACGAAAGATGAGCGCGAGGCGTTTAAAACGATTTTGAAGAGCTGGAGGAGGAATGGAGAGGAGGAGAACTTTGAAGAGGCGCTGGCGCAGGCTTATAAGGCTTGGTCTGTCTCGGATGTGGGTTGCTTCTCGTGTGAGACTCGCTAATGGTAGATTCCTTCCGACATCACCGCCCTTCTGAATGATCAGAACGCGACTAGCATCTCGAAAGAAGTGAGCTTTCGACATTCTATTCGAGCTGACGACAGTCTAAAAACTTCTGGCTGCTCGTGCACGCTCTCGGAGACTTTGTCGCTTCCTCTCCATCCAACCTTTTGCCGATCTCATCGACACTGCCTGACATGCACTCCTCCACAACATCCTACATTGCGCTTCAAACGCTCTACCGCGATCAAGCCCGCGCAGACGTCGCGTCGTACAAAGCTGCTCTGGCCAATACGCTTGAGAGTGTTGGACTGCCGGCAGATGCGATTGTGGATGAAGAAGTCGAGACCTTTGTGAAGAATTCTCATCATTTGAAGGTTGTCCGTGGTTCGGCGCTGCACGGAGATTTGAAAAAGGAGATTGAGGTCGTTGGTGAGTGTTTTATGGAGGGAGAGGGCTGATTGTAGGTGAGGAATTGCAGATTGAGGAGCCACCCGTTGGGATCTGCTATCAGATGGCGATTCGCGGCGCTGAAGCGTTTTACAAATCTCAAGATCGTTGGCCTGGCACCGGCACTTTGGTCGAAGCAGACCAAGCCGCAGTCCTCGCCGAGATTCAGAAGATCTACCCTGGCATCATCACAGATGAGAACGAAGAATTCGTCCAGAACGCAGTCAACGAAGTGTACGTTTCCACCCCTGATCATGACTGATTTCAGTGTCCGCGGCGCATTTGCACCGATAGCCACAACCAGTGCGTTTGTAGGTGGTCTTGTGGCGCAGGAAGCCATCAAGCTTGTCACGAGTCAATATGTCCCGCTTGACAACGTTACGCTCGTCGACCTTGTCAAAAGTGGATTGGAGAAGTACAAGTTCTGAGGAGCTTGAAGCGGGGCCGAGGTGTGTATAGCATAGTATGTATGGCATAGACGCATGTCAGGGACTCTGCACAATTTTCACGGAAATTTCCCTGCGCTATCCTCAAGAAGTCTGAGCGCTTCATCATAAAATCTAGGTGTCTCAAGTTGTGAGTCAACATTGCATTCAGCACGGCACGGTTTCTGGATTACGCAGCTAATCCTCGAAGCTGTGCTTGGAATTCACCTCGAATCTGACTTGAGATATCGCGATCTTCCTCCACCGAATCTTAGTTAGTTCCTAGCTCATTTCATTTGCGTCACACTCAGTATTGGGACAATCAATTTTCTCGTGGCATCTGATGAGCCCCTACGAAGGAAACGTATCTGACGCGAAACTCAGATACGCCGTCAATCGACCACTCCCCTCACACCCCTTTCATTTTCATCGCGTCAGTCGTGCAGGCTCGCATCAGTTTACCATTACACTTCAGCCTCGATGGCTTTGAGAAGGCTTTGTTGAGGATCGCCTGCGTTGCCGAGTCTATACAAGCCGAACGAGCACTTATGAAACGAGGCACACACAATAAGAAGCTGTCTCTCGGGCTCAGGCCTACCATGAGCGTCTCCTCAACAATCTTGAGCCGTGTCTCGAAGAATGCGAGCCAGGCTCGTCCAGAGCGTATTTCGGAGATCGTACGATGGATCCGCGCGGGGTGCGCGGAAGCTAATTAGTCATCGGTCGCGGCAAAGGGGAGGACGGGGTTCCCAATACCTCAACTCTGGTGCAGCAAATCGCAACTATCTACGCAGCTGTGCGTCTGTTTGGTCTGATCGTTCACGTCTGACGCTACTAGTACCGCGGGTGGCGCGACTCCTCCCCTGCTTACACACCTGAACGCATTAAGCTGTTGCATGTGAGTTTCCCTGGCGAGTCGATAGCTGACAGTGACAGCACGCACAATATGAGGGCGTGCCTCGATTTGGTTTCAACTTGGAGGCAAGAGCGAAGGCAACAGCGAGCGCGAAGGACCTTGAAGCACTTCTCACGACGGTCTCGGAGTGATGAGATGACCTGGAAGACGACGCGAGAAGTAGGTCGCACCGGCTCAGAGCCTGCTAACGAATACAGAGGAATTAATTTTCCATCTCTTACTCCTCATCATAGCGTACAGCGCTCTGCAACCCGTTGAAGCCGTCGTAGGCTCACACTACGTCGAAGACAACGACAGCATTTGCTATGAAGTGAGTTGACCACGTTCAATATTGTGTTCTCCTGCTGATAATTCAGACCTTCGACCTCGGCGCGGTCTTGGACGAGGGCACTGGCAAGGTCGTGCTAAAATGTGATACAATATGTCCGCTTAAAGGGCATAGATTTGATCCCAATACCTTGTGAGTAGTCTTCTCGCAGGGCCCCGGCGGCATCTGACTATCAAAGTAAAGCGGTCAGCCTATACGAGGACGTCGAGCAGCCACATTTAGATCCAATCTTATTCCTCGTCGCACTCTCGCTCGAAGACTGTGCATTCGAATTTTACTCAACATGGGAGGAGATCGTGCCATCTCGGTGGATGACGTGCTGAAAGCACAGAATGCCTTGCGGATCAGACTTCACGGTGATGAAGCCCTCGAGCAACCTGTCATGAGAGCAATGAAGCTCGTCGAAGGAGAATGGGAGGCTTCAGATGAGGTCGGCTTACAGTACGCCGCTTCATCTCGGACACTCAAGCAAGTAGGACGATTAGCGAAATTCGTTGGTGAGCGAGCGACTGCCCGAGGCGTAATGCTGACATCGGTACAGACGAAGTCACCTGGTAGCATATCCGGCGATTTCCCGCCAATGCCATGAACGTCGATGGCCTGGCGGACCAACATGCTCAACCGAACATGTGTCATGGTCAAGGAACCGCAACTTTACGTGCAAGTGCTAAGATTGAAAGAAGCTTGACTCATATTTACAGCGCTATTACATAAGTAGAACATTGATCGTCGATTTGCAAGGCCTGGCGAGCAAAGGAAATCAGAGAGCAGGACATGCCTCGGTGAGTCTGCAATTGTCAACTAGAGCTGATTAGTCAGCGAGCGGTAGGAATGGACCGCTAGAGCGCCGATTGCCGTATATCAACGGGCACTTTTCTAGATCGCGTCTCGATTGCGATGGCCGACCCAAAGGTCAAAGCAGCTCGAGCTGCCTGGCTGAAGGTGAGCGAGCGGGATTCCGACCTGGGTCGTTGACAATCAGGTTTCCGAGGATTCATCAACCCCTTTGTGATTTGCAACGCCAAGGCTGTCTTCTTCGCTACCCTCTCGAAGCTCAACAAGAGGATGCAAGCGCAGAAGAGACGCGATCCCTTGGTCGAGCATGAGTCGTCATCGGCTGAGAGGCCTCGTCAAAAAGTGTCAAAAAGTGTCGAATCATTTGCAGGACGAGATGGACGTCGATGATGAGGAGGAGTCCGGACTTTGGCCACATGACGTGGAGGAGATTGACGAGGATCTGCTGCAGGTGGCAGATGTTCGGGCAGATGAAGACGACGTGGGTTTTCTGAGTTGGACTGGGAAACTGACCCGGAAGGTTTCGCTTGAACGCACCCTCCCCAGTGCTTATTTGATCCGCGTCTCGCCTTTCTGCTCTGTGCGACATTGTCTCTGTCCGACAAGCCTTCACACCTACCATCAACTCTACCCTCGAGCAGCAACGAAACTTCCTTCTCGGCAATACCGGGCACGAATTTATGTCGCGGAGCGCTTTCATCAAGAGTTCTGTTGTCCCTCTTGTGAAGAGACTCGATGCTTTCTTCCCCGGAGAGCATCCAATTCAGGGCAGGTGCATCGGGCCAACCTGTGATAAGTCCATCAAGGAAACTCGTGACAAGTTTTTTGTCCATGCCTGCACTCGACAATTACTCAATCAGAGAGCTTGTCAAGCTAGCTGGCTGGCTGAACCAGGGTGTGCGATGCCGTGTCCTTGGACAAATTGTTTGGCTTCCTTCACAGACTCGGTGAAGCTCGCCGTACACCTGTACAAGACTCACGAATCAATGGATCAATGCGGAATGTTGACGGAGTCTGGATATACATGCCAGTACGAGTAAGTATCATTGTCAGTGCACCAGGCTGACCCACATTCAGGCGTCAAAGAGTCGACACGAACTCCATGCATGAACACATCCGCAACGGACACGGCTTCATTGCGATTTCTGCTCTGACTTTGTTAATTTATTCAGCTACTGTGCGGTTTGTTTTTGTTAGTGAGTTGCTTGCACCGGGTTCTGTGTTCGCTGACAATCGCAGAATTATTGGAGCGAATGAACAAGATGAGCATGCGCGGAGACTTGTGGATGAGGACTTGGAGGGTTGTTTAATGGATGACCGCGGTATGGCGACTTTCGCCGGTCGAGACGCTTGGAAAGACGTTGTCGAAGCTCGCTAGCCTTTCTGCCTGGCCGACGAAAGCCTCTCGCCTCGTCAGGCGTTCTTCACGTGAGTTGCGGCTGCCGTCGGTGCAACACTTTAACTGATTAACAAAGTCGCGACCGCCGAACCAGCTGTACTCGTACGCCACATTAATGGCGAGCATATTACGACCAACGAGAACAAGCTCGTCGAATGTCCGTTCGTGAACTGCATCGACACTTTCAAAGGCGTCGACGTGGCTTGTCATCTGTCCGAAAAGCACTTTATCCGACTCTTCTCCAGAGCCACTTGGTATATTCCGGTACCCACAGGCGATCGAAAGCTTCTGGGTAGCAAGCAGACTCTTGAAGGTGTGTCGCTCGTTGCTGAAGTTGTCTCACCGAGCTCACCGGATAGGCAAAGATGCCGACGTGTCGCGGCAACTGGCTCGTGCTTTGACAAAGAAGGTGCTCGTGGCGAAGCTCGTCGAGCTGGGGCTACCTCACCCCGGGAACAAGGGCATCCTCTTTCGCTCACTGCAAGATGCTGATGTTGACCTCGAGAGTCTGACGGTCATCCCTCGTCGTGGTCAACAACACGTCAATGCTGAGGGCGACAATGTCATCGAGTCCGAGGACGTAGATCTCGACCATTTCTCCGACTACAATGAGTTCGAGGATGGTGACTTTTCCACTGGTTACACACCGACCGAAGTAGCGCACGCTGCCGCCTTTCAAACATGTCAGCGAGGTGCAGAGCCACCGAGCGTTCAGTTTATCCGGCAGCTCCGGTCTATCGATAATGATCTCTCTCGCCGAGTTTCAGTGAACAGCTCATGCAGTTCCAAGCGCCCCATTGACGAGCCAGATGGTGCGTAGCTGCTGTGTCAATCACTGACGTACAGCAAACAATCGACTTTCAAAGCGTCACCAAACAGCTTCGGCGTCGGCGAGTCGAAGTCATATCACACCTCAATTGTGTATCGTCCAAAACGCAGCGACGTCCTCTTCAGGTGCTCTCTCAACACGACCTCGTAAACCCGCCTTTGCGATTCGACTAGGAGAGCGGCTGGAGTTTGTTGTGAAGGCGGATCACGCATGTAGATGCCCTCTGCTCAGCAACGGCGTTGAAGTCTCTGCCCCAGCGAGTCACGGTCATGTACTGGATGCGGTGAGCCAGAGGGTATGTCACGATTCGTTGTTGGAAATACTGACGATGGAGTTTGGATTGAGCGGTATAGAGTCTGTTGTCGAGGAGTTGAGCTATTACTGGTGAAATGCCCCGAGGGAGGGTCGTATGCTGGTCATATGTTGATCTGCTTACAGCATGTACAGAGTATGCAGATTACAATTCATGTTATGTTAGTGTAAATGGTACAATTAGTAGCACTTTCCACGACTCTGACAAGCTCATACTGACAGACGATAGCACCATCCTCGCGCCCACCAAACTCGATCTCCTGATCCGTCAGCTAGCATCGGATATACACCTACTGCGCGGTTGTTCCCGAAATGCACCGGAGATGCGCGCATCGGCTGCAGGCACAGGCATCTCTTGGCGGGGCGGACTTGAAGCTGCTGCATGGGAGTGATAGTTTTCGCAGTGTGCGTCGAGGAAAGGGAGGAGGAAGCACCTGAACACCGCATGCGAAGCCTCGTTGAATTCTCCTACCCTCATCTATCGATTCACTCATCTCCCTGTCCTCCTCATGTCCTCTCCCATCTCCACGCTCTCTCTCTCGCTTACTCATCTCGTCAGCCTCTTGATAGCATTTGATTCATTTGATAGGTAATACCACTTGAGGCTCAGAACAACTAGACACCGCATGCGAAGCCTCGTCGAACTCTCCTACCCTCACGTATCGATTCACTCATTCCTCTGTCCTCCTCATGTCTCTCTCATCTCCACTCTCTATCTCTCGCTTACTCATCTCGTCCTCTCATCTTCTCAAGCAGCTCGACCTGGCGTCAGCTCTTCAGAAAAGTTGCAAAGTAAAGTAAAGTAAGATGTGGGATTTATAGCTACCACTATATCATAACATGCCAGCTAGCACAGTTGGTGATGATCCTTGCTAGTATATCGGTTAGTATATCCGCTTTTCATTTTCGGGGAAACCGCGGACGAGCTGGGTTCGATTCCCAGGCTAGGAACTTTTTGGCTTTCTTTTGCACTTTCTACACAGATCCTTGAGCTCTGCTGCTTGTTGGAGAAGCCCTAAGCTGCTGAGGCTGAGCCGGAACTGATGCTCTCA